>JAOXNR010000001.1:3282109-3309992 GCA_028571225.1 Parsonsia alboflavescens | reverse complement strand
CCCCCTCCCCCCCGCCCCCCCCTTTCCGAGCCTTTTCGCTAGGTAGCAAATGGTGACACTCCACTCAACTGTAGTAACAAGTGATATATATTTGGTATGCTTCACGAACCTGATCCTAAGTCTAGAAAATCCTATTGTCCTTTTTTGTGTTCTTGACAATACGTCTTGGGAAATAAATAAGAGGGTACGATAGAGAAAAACCAAGGAAGGAAATTTTGCATCTGTATACAACATACTATATGATATATATCTCAACTTCAAGCGTACCTAACAGGTTATCCAGGGGACAAGTCATGAATAATTACTGGGGCCTGAAAATAATTCGACTATTAAAAAAAAAAAAGATACGACAAGAAGAAAAGATAACTTCACATGTCAAATTTATCATAATAGTAACAATCGTGAGGTTCGTTTAGTTCTTTCCGTAAAAATAATTACTTCAGTTAATAAAACTGTTTTAACAATTGAGTAAGTTTTGTTATTATTTACCTAGTACGAATACAAAGTAATACTGTACATGCACGTATATAGAGAGAGAGGGGATGGGGGGTTTTGCTTGCAGGTGGTAAAGGCAGGGGAGTTGGTGGGTTGCTTGCTGTGTTCAGGAATTGAAGAGAGGGACAGTGCGAGAAAAGGTCTGCAAGAGAATCTTGAGCCGAGACCCAAACATGGCAAAAGCACAATAGAAGAGACGATCGATCTGCTGCTTAGTTGTTGTTGTTCAATAATAATACCCTCACACCTTTCTTTTTCTTATGTCCTGCACGAAAGATCAAAAATCATCCATGCAACCAAGTGTCCGTACCCTTCTTCTGCTAACGACTTTTCTCCTCCTTCCTCTGCACAAACTACATCTCTCTGCCTCTCCCTATTCTCCCTCTCTACAGTTCTCCCAGTTGATCTAGAAAGAACTGAGGACTTTCAGAGATCGGAGATGGGACTATGAATTAATGTCAGCTGAAAATTAAAAAGGTTAGAGTGCCTTTTTGGGTTGAGACGTGTGATTCTGCGTAAAAGTTATTGTATGGGAGATGGGAATAAAGAAAACAGAGTCTGAATTGGGCTAGCTAACAGTCAGTCAATACCAGAATTTCAGTTGGGAATCAGATTCAGAAGAAGAAAATATTCATTATCTTTTTTGTTCTTGTCCCTTTTATTTATAATTTGTCAATAACTGATCAATTTCCTCGAGTGAAATAATGGGCTACTATTGGAAGTTTGCCAGACTCAGGTTTACAAAGAAAAGGCTTCTCGCTGTTTACCTTGTTTCCGTCGTCCTCCTCTTCTCTGTTTCTGCTATCTTCCCCTCTGTAAAACAAGGCAATCCTCAAGGTACGTACTGTTTAATTCTTTCCCCATCTTCTATTTTACACTAACTCATATTTTAGAAATTAAAATGAAACTTCTCCAACGAAGACACGGTTTTAATCCGTTCTTGTTTGTTTGTCCTCATTTTTTCAGAATCCAGACCTCCTTTTACCGGCAAAGGCGATTTTTACCTCCAGGTATGGGGTGCTTAATTATCTCGAATCTTAAAATTTTCTTCCTCTGAAATTTTGAACATGCATTACTAAATTATTACTCTGTTAGCCGTAGAAAGCTCCAAAAAAAGGCCCCTATAATGTCCCAAGATCTAGACAACTTCAGTAACATTTTTTATTTAGCAAAAGATTGATCACGGGTACGCTGATGATAACTGATCAATTCATGGTCTGAAAGTAGACCAGATTTTCCTGTGTGTTTCTTCTTAAAACCAAACCCAGAATTAATTGCATACAGATTTTGAATCTTTTAACTGTAGCAGGGCAGCATGCGATTTATTCGTTTTTACTTCATCTGGTACAGACCGTAGTAAATTTGAGCATTGTTGGGCCTAATATACGTAGCGTGTGGGCCGCTGAATGTGAAATAATAGAGTCAGGCTGCGGGACCTCTTGATTGTCCAGTGAGCGGTGTTGCCCATCACAAATTCGTAATGTGTTGTTGGGGCCTGGGGACTGGGGTTTAACCAGACCATGAAACGGAATATCAGCAGAGAATAGGCCCTGACCTGAGGCTGAGGCTTTAGGGTTGAGGGCCGCTGGATTTCATCTCTTTTGTCGTTTCTGAAATTTTAATTTCGGATTAGATTTGAACTTTCACATTTTTCACCACAAATATTATCTGTAAATAATTTACTCTTTCTTCTTCTTCTCTTTCTTATTTTCTAACTATGGAATATAGGAAGAAATTTAATTGATGGTTAAGTTAGTTAGTTAAGAAATTCTAATAATAAAAATTTTAAAAAACAGGTTAATTTAAAATAAATAGTCTTTCGCGTTTTCAGGGAATTTAGGACAACTTTGTGTTTATTTAAGTATTAAATTAGGAACCGACCAATTTTTTTAAAAGGAAAAAAAACAGAGTAAAGATTAATTAAATTTTTTTTAAAAAGTTGAGCGGATGATCAGAGGAGTGGAGCAGCGCAATCTGCGGAGCCATGTTCTTCTCTGCTTCATCCTCGTGAAGACTGGACTACTAGGGCCCCACCTTTAGCTTGGCCCACCAAAGCATCCCATCTCATGATATGATATGAATATGACGTGACAAATGACTTTAGATTGAGCAATTGGGTGCATGCCACCGCTGCATAAATTTCTGTGTACCTCGCTGCTTACTTCTCCAAGCGTGGTGGGCCCTGGCTCAGAAATTTTTAAAATTACCTCTCTTTTTTTTAAAAAAAAAAAGGAAAATTTTCACAAATTTCCCTCTAATTTCTTTCAAAATTCAACACTTCTTAGTTCTTTCTTCTTATCCTTTTTGAAACCTATATTTAGACTATTTGATTTAACTAATAAACCTCAGCCTGAAAATATTTTATCACTTTTTTAACTTGAATTCATAATCTCTCGATTGATGTTTTTATTTACCATTTGCGATATCTCCTTTAAAATATTTTTTCATATTTTAAAATATATGTGTTGTTGAACTCTAGTAAGCAACAATTTAGAATGATTTATGTTATAAAAATTAAAAATATATATATATTAATATTATTCTTATAGATTATCTCTACTATTTCATTGTATATCAACCTTACTCAAATTAAAAACTTTCCTTAATTGCTAAAAAGATTGTTGAATTTTTCATGATTGCTTGTTCATTGGTTGTAGGATTTGGAGAGTTCCACGGTACAAAAGGTTGCAGTGAAGACTTACGAAGGAATTAAATCAAGGTTGATTGGCATAAGGAAGCTTTTAGGGGTTCCCGGTTCATCTCCGCCGCGATGCATATCAAAGTGCGGCAGTTGCACGCCGTGCCGACCAGTCCACGTCCCCGTGCCGCCAGGAACACCGGTAACAGCTGAGTACTACCCTGAAGCTTGGAGGTGCAAGTGTGGAAACAAGTTGTACATGCCTTGATCCTTTCTCGCCTTATTATTACATCTCATTCTATTTTGGGGGTTATTATTTTTTTTTTAAAAAAAAAAGAAACTTACTAACATTCTCCAAGATTTCCACTTTTTTCCTCCTAACTACCCCATGGTCTTCCTTAGCATTTTCAAGATAAATCTGAAATTCTAAGGATATATATATATATATATATTTTTTTTTTTTTTTGTGTCTACCCATGTTCTTATTTTGGTAAATAGGGGAAAAGAAAAGGAATATTCTGAATTAATTAGACATTTTTCTGTTTTTCTTTTTCTTTTGGTTGATTTACCAGTTACCCACTTGCCTAGGATGCATTTTATTTTATCCACTTGAAACTGTTAAATGATTATTCATCATATTCTTACTATGGGTGAATAGGATGGAATTATGGTTTGTAATGGTAGCAGTACCACTTGTGATTCTGTTCTGGAGACATTATAATAATGGCAAAATTATTGCCCACTGGAACCATGATAATTAAAATAAATGCCCACATATTAATGCTGCCTAGTTGGAAAAATTAAATACTAGTAAGAAATTAATATAGAAGAATTAAAAGATACACATTGTATCCTCTTATTATTATTATTATTATTATTATTATGAAAAAAAAAATTCACATTAAAACTTGTATAAATACCCAAACCTTGGATAATAATTATTTGAATTATCACCGTTACCTTTTTACTTAAAATTGAATATCTTCTTTTAAATTAATACAAGTTTTAATTGAATGCTTTGATTTCCATGAAGTACTCGTTTCATTCTAAAATAGCGACAAGCCAACTAAGATCTCAATATGAGTTTGCTGCATATAACTCAGGAGGTTATTGGTAGAGCCACTATGATGGTCAATTTTTTCTTCAATTAATATTATTTGTGTACGAGATTTAATGTATTATTTTGATTCGGTAACTTTTATTAAAAGAATTTGATTCAAACATGATAATATATATAAATATATATTATTATTATTTAATGACGTTTAAATCAATTTGTAAGTATTTTGACATTTCGAACTCGAAACCTATGATTTGCGCACTTATCATTCTAATCCATCGGGATGCCTCTGAATTGACCAAACATAATAATATATTAATTCCTTTGTAAAATTTAAAATAAAATAAGAAAGAAGATATTTATTTTCAAAAATCACAAATAAAATTAGAAACATTCAATTCTAGTCGTAAGAATTGCAAAGTTTAATTCCTTTATCGTTAATAAAATTTTAAATTAAAAATATATTTATTTTTAAAACATGGATGTTAGTCCTCATACATTCAAAACAAAAATTATGAAATTTAATTTTGAATCAAGTAATTAGAATTTAGAGTATTAAAAAACACGCGAAAAGGGGGAGGTGGGTTACAGGAAAGGAAGGAAGAACAAGGCAACTTTAACTGGCATCGGCCGCCCAGGCCGACAGCGCGGAGAGTCAGTCAAACAGCAGGCCACATAAGATACTGGATGCTTGGATAGTATGGAGGCAGCAGTCTATTTTTGGTCAGCATTTTTATACAAATTTTTTAAGAATATGAGCCAGCTAGCTTCGAGAATTTTTCATTTTCAAAAGGTCAACAAAAAAAATATATATATATATTTTATTATTATGGGTCGGTCATAATTAGCTTAATTTCAAATTTGACTCTGTCATGTTAATTTTCTTCTTGTTACATAGAGTTATAAGTTATACTAACATTTATTTAGTTCCAACATTAGAAATTTTTTCATAATTGAATGTATCACTTTGATTTACTAGTATTTTAATAAAAAATTTTGATTTAATTCATTAACCCGTTACATTATTAATTTTCTTGATATAAAATATGAAATATTTATTTTCAAACGAAAAAATAATAGATAAGAGAACTCACTAAAAATGATCATGTAAAAGAAATTTCCATAAAACTTTTGAAAAAGTTAAATTAATTAACTAGCCTACCACCCTATAGGACACGGAAGCTATGTTATTAGTCCCCACAGGTTTAGCTTAGTTGGTTCAAGGTAGCAGATGGTACACCCTAAGGATGGAGGATCCAAACTTGACAGTTGTAATATGGGATTTTCAACCCTCCAATGTAGGGGTGGATCCTTGTGGGCACCAACCACTGATCCTCCTGTCTTGAGGTAGCTACGTCATCATGCTTTGTTCCTCCACTATCCCTTGGGGTTGGGGTGTAGGGGTTCTATGGGCGAGGGTTTCGCCTTTTGCACCCCCACGGAAGCTGTGTCGTTTCATATGCCGACTCCAAGTAGAGCAGGCTTGGAAGAAGGGGAAGATTAACGTTAAAAAGGAGTACTGCTGGAGAGGAGGGAAGCCAGCTAACTTCACACCTTACGGGTTACGGCAGCACTTGACATGTTATTAAGTAACCATGGCTTGCTAACTGACTAAGGAGAAGGACTGGACCCTCTTTAATTTCTGTCCTTCGGGGAAGCATCTTACCTCTTTCCGCAAAAACGAAACGGGATCCAATCCAGTGTGGTTGTGCCGCTTGTTCTCCTTCGATCCGATGGGTCCTAATTAATTAGGTTTGATGTGAATGAGACCTTTTTGATTTACTTTCACTAATTTGATTTGATGCCCTCAGTTTAAAACGGCACCATTTTCATCGCTGTCATGAAGCATATGGAAGGACACCCATAATTTGGCTTTTCGGCCACACCATCTTTGATGGATTAATCATTTGTGTCGAAATATAAAGGCAACTTGTTGCCATGGAACTTAGAATGGAGTTATGTTCCCATCAAGTTATTTGGAGATGCTTTAATCAGAAAAGGGTGAAGATAATGCCTAAAAGTTAATTTTTTTAAAAAAAGAGAACTTCCTTCTAGTTGTACAAAAGATCGTCGGAAATGTTTTTCTATATTAGATTTGGAAAATGGCTATAAATTTGATGATTTGTGTAATTGCATAGTAGACTTTACATTTTATACCATATAAAAAGGGTCTAAAGTTATAATTTTTTCCCTCAATACTCTATGCTAGGCATCGAAGAATTCAAACCTTGGAAACTTTATTCTTATTTTGTTGTCTTGATCCAACCACGATGATCCATTCGAAACCAAAATTTGCACCATCAAATATAAATTTGTAAACCATCATCCATTATTAACTTGAAAGAGCTAATAACCAAGTTATTGTTATCAATTAATATACTTTCTCCATTATTAAATATAATTCATTTTATCTAGTTTTTTTTGTCAATAATTATAAGTCATTGTTATTAGTTAAATAAATATTTTTTAAAAAAAGTTATTAGAGAACATTTTTTTAAAAAATTTTTTTAAAAATCGATGGTTAGTGATTTATATGGAGTGAAGTATATAATTTTGATAATGTCCGTGTTAGAAATGTTAATACACATAAAAAAAACATTAAAATATATAAAAAATAAATATAAGAGCTATAGTTTATGTTTTTTTTCTTTAAGAAGATAGGAAAACATGGGAGTCAAATTAATAACCTATGGCCAACCCGTCAGCGCTCATTGGCCATTTGACTTGAAGCCACCTCCCGTCCCATTCAAGATGAGAGAAGATCCAACTTTTTTTTCTTGTACACGAAAACAAAAAATAAAAAATAAAATAAAGGAGAGTACGAGTCTAACACGGCTTCAACTTTGCAATGGTAGTCCGTCCCCACGTGATTTTTTCATGTTTGCACCTCTCCATTCAAATAATTCGAGTCCCTCTGCTCTTCTTTTGATTTACAAAAAATAATTAAAAGCTTTTTTGTTAGCATTTTTGCTATTTTCCACCTGCCTACACTCCCCTTAAATAGAGAGTAAAATGGTATTTTTTACACCTACATCTTAAAAATTGTTATAGTATAAATTAAACATCTTTATTAGTTTAATTCTTTTTATAAAAATGTTAAAAATAAGAGATTCTCTATATTGGGCTCATGTTCTTACACTTCTTTTGTTACTGAGAGTCTAAGAGTTGGGATAAAAAAAATAAATTTACCCTCCTTCTAGCCATTAACAATAATAATAATAATAATAAATATCTATATAGAGAGAGGGAAATGTTAATGTGTAATGTTGTACGCACTAATAAGTACAATTGTTACTAAACTAACGGTAAATTATACTTTAAAAAGATAAACTAAATCATAAAATGATAAATTAACTCCTAAAGATATTTGATTAAATTTTAATTAATTTTTTTTTAAAATAAAATAATTAATCATTAACTTTGATCGTCAATTGATTAACGTTACACTTTGTGCATTACAGAGGACTCTTGTAGTTAAATTGCATATTAAATAATAAAAAGAAAAAAAAGGAAAAGAAAACGTGTATGGGCCAAAAGGTTTGGCAGAGCAAAAGCCTAAAGGTAAAGTACAGCGGATATATAGGGCACAGAATGTCCAAGAGACATGTCTTCCCCTAATTTGAATCCCGATTTTTCTTCTACGATAATCAATTTCAGCCGTTATCTGCAAAAACAAAAACCAAACTTTCAAAGATAAAAAGGCCAAATCCCAGTATTTTCATTGAGCTAATCTTTTCTTGATTTTTTCATATCTTTTATAGCTTAGCAGAGACCTCAATTTTGGGGGTCTCTGCAGCATCAATCAACTCTATCGATGCCAGAGATCGAATCACGAGCCACAAACGCCCTATTCGGCAAGTATGAGGTCGGAAGACTTCTGGGTTGTGGAGCATTTGCAAAGGTGTATTACGCCAGAGACGTTAGAAATGGGCAAAGCGTGGCTATCAAAGTCATCAACAAGAAGAAGCTATCCAGCAACACCTTGATGTCCAACATCAAGCGGGAGATATCCATCATGAGCCGGCTGCGCCACCCCAACATCGTCAGACTCTATGAGGTGCTCGCCACCAAGACCAAGATTTACTTCGTTATGGAGTATGTTAAAGGTGGGGAATTGTTCGCCAAAGTTTCTAAAGGCCGATTGACTGAAAGTCAGAGCCGAAAATATTTTCAGCAGCTTATGTCAGCCCTTACTTATTGTCATTCCCGTGGAATATTCCACCGGGATCTGAAGCCCGAAAACCTATTGCTCGATGATAACGGTGATCTAAAAGTTTCTGATTTTGGACTTAGTGCCGTGACTGATCAAGTACGGGAAGATGGTCTATTGCATACCCTCTGTGGAACCCCGGCTTACGTTGCACCGGAAATTCTAGCCAAAATGGGATACGATGGAGCCAAGATCGATATCTGGTCAAGTGGGGTGATCCTATTTGTCTTGAGTGCAGGTTTTTTGCCCTTCAACGATCCCAATCTCATGATGATGTACAAGAAGATCTACAAAGGTGAGTTTCGATGTCCCAAATGGATATCATCCGATCTAAAACGGTTTTTATCTCGCCTTATGGACACCAATCCTACCACTAGAATAACGTTGGAGGAAATCAAGCATGACCCTTGGTTTAAAAAAGGATACAAAGAAGTGAAGTTTTATGAGGAGGATTACTTCTGCGACGATATAATTAAAGAAGAAGAAGAAAAGGATAAATCTGCTTGCTTGAACGCCTTCGATATCATTTCCTTCTCCACAGGGTTGGATCTTGGGGGTTTATTGGACGATTCATCCAACTCGGTGCAGGATTGGCAGAGATTGGTGGTAGAATCGTCATCGCCGGAGGCCATTGTAGATAGGATCCAGCAGTTGGCCAGGGAAGAAGAGAACCTCAAATTGCAGAAGAAGAAAGACTGGGCCGTCGAGCTACATGGCCCTAGCGGTAAATTCACAATCGGCCTAGAAGTTTACCGTTTGACCGATTGCTTCGTAGTCGTGGAGGCAAAGAGAAAGGCTGGAGCCTCCGGTCTATTCCATGATTCATGGAACAATAAGATTAAGCCGGCGCTTCTTGACCGGCGAGAGTCGGAGGTCTCCTGCAGTTAGTTTCTGACATCTGTCATTGGGGGCTTGAAATTTTGACTGAGACCAAATCAAATACTTGGATAATTTTTCAATCCGTAAGTAATTTTTAAAAATATAAAAGAAATTAAATCTTTCCTCTGTATTGATGCTAGGGAAACGGAGAAATCAAATTCTTTTTTAGCATTAATATATTGTAAAGATTTCAATTTCTTTTTTATTTCTTAATAATTATTTACGTAAATAAAGTATTACACGAGAATTATTCTGATTTACTTGATCTGAGTCCGAATCGTAATTAGCACCCCCTCCAGTTTCATTATCATTCGTTTAAATACATGTATATGTCGTAATTAGTATGTTTTAGAATAACAGAAAATATTATTAAAAAAAGGAGAGAAGGAAAGTAGTGTTTTCTGGTTGAGTCAAGAGAGATGTTGTGTGTTGTCATGTAAGTAGTACGCGTGGCAATTCTGGCCATGGACCCATTGCTGTGTTGTTGTACATATTTAGTGAAAAATAATGGAAGAAGTGTTTGTTTATTTGTAATTTCTTTTTCGTCGTATTTTGAATTATATGTTTATATATTTGCTGGAGTTTATAATGATACGATTTTGCTAATGTCCGCTCCAATTGTTATTGTAACGAAATTCTTGTTATAGTGTTCATACAGATTAATCAAGCGGAGCAAAAATTTCGTTATGATAACAGTTGAAACGCACCTTAATGCGTCTTATAATAATATACAACTAAAGTTAGTTGAACAAACAAATTTCATTACCGTGTTAGAATATGGTTGGAGGAAAAGGAATCGAATCGACTCGTTTTATGTTTTGCTTCCACAGAGGCATTTCCAAATTCCAACATGTGCCTGACGCTTTGCAGGCTGCGAAATGTTGAGTTTGTTCCAATTTATAAATTTATTTTCAAAAAAAAAAAAACTCAAAATATTTGTCTTATTTCTAATTTGAATATAATATTTAATTTTTTTTCTTGATTTACTCCTTTAGTTTTGTTTTTTTTACAAATAAAAATCAGCCACTACTCTACTGCATAAACCTTTACATATTATAACAAGATCATTTCAATCGTAGCACACAGTTAAAAAACTAAATGATATATTGAAAACACATGTATTCATTTTATATGCACATTTTAACTGATTAATATCAATGCATCAATAAACTTTTTTAAGAAAAAAATCGATGAAAATATGATTCAAATTTAAATATTCTGGGGAAAGGATACAAGTTTTTAATACTTAGGTAAAATAATTAATTAAGGAATATAAGAAAATCAAGGATGAAGGGGGTATAAATTTTCACTTTTATTTGATTTGAAATTAATTTTTTTTATTTTTTATTTTGTCACATTGAGAGATATCCACTTTCTTAAATAATTACAGTTCTAATTTGCAATTTTATTATTTCCTCCATCACTAAATATGGATAATTTTAAGTTGTTTTTGTTATCACTAATTATAAATTATTAATAATTAATTAATTATTTGAAAATGTTTTTTTTTTTTATATATTATCCCTTCAATGATATATTTATAAAAATGGATTACAATTTTTGAAAGGATGGTCAGAGGACATTTTAGATGAAAGAAAAAAAAAATCATATTAATTTTGATAAAAAAACTGTCAATGACTCTTATTTAGTGATGAAAGGAAAGAGTATAAATCTAAAATTATATTTGCTAACTTTTTTAAAGTAAAGGATTTATCCGGTACTAACGTGGTTTTAGTTCTAACTTCTAACTATAAATTTTATTGATTGGATATATAATTTGATAATTTAATCTCGAGGGAACCAAGATTGAAGGTTGATTCCGATTCTCGGAACGGAGACCAAATAGGGTTTGGATGAAAGAAAATAAACTGATAAACGACGTCGTTGTGACTTTGAAAAGGGTAGACGTACACCACCTTTAGAATGAGGACTAACTTGACACTGCAGCCCTACTGAAGAAGGCTGAATGCTGAGAAAGAAAGAGAGCTAAAATCAAATTTGATGGTGGGAGAGCGGCAAAGCAAATAGCAAAGGAACGATACAAGAATAGTAAATCAACAAAAGTCGAATCTTTCCATTTTTATCAATTGCAAAACTGGTATTCATCCTCGAACTCCTTCACTTCTGTATGATCCCCCGCTTCTTTTGCTGATAATTTTACATATTTGATTGTTTTTGAGAGCTGCGAAATTAACCACAGTACGTTTGCCACACTTCTAAGTATACATTTTCTTGCCCTTTTTGCTTATGGTTTGTGCCTACGAGTTTGAGCATTATACTTATATGGGATTATTTGCTTCTGTTATATAGGTTCTGCAATCGAGTTGGGGCTTGAATGACGTAGGAGTTAAGTGGGTTGTAGATTGTTTGTGGTTGTTTCTCAGTTTCTGGAATATGTAGAGAGAATTTCTCGACAATGGCACTGGGAAAAAGTTTGAAGAGTAGCAAGACAAGAAAGAAACCAATACTTGCAATTGGGAAATCAAGGGACTCTAATGGTGATATTGGAACTATAGCCCCTAAGAGAAAGGAACATCTTAGTGGTCTTAAAAAGGCTCAAAGTGGGGAGAGCAAGGGAAGTTTCCTTTCTTCTTTTGATAGAAGTAAAGCAGCTAAGAAAGGGGCTACTGGCATAAGAAACTTGAATCCGAAAATTACAGGTGAAGCACACGAACCTGTTACTAATGGGAACAGGGAATCTAAGGTGGTTAATTCTGAGAGGAAAAGGAAAAGAATTTATGCTGAACAATCCACTGATGAGGAAAAAGTATTTCGTGATAATGTTCGTGAGCATAATAGAAAATTTTCATCTGAAGTTAGTTCACACAAACTCGAAGATAATTCACGTGAAGAAAAGAGGACTAGAAAAGCAAAAGTCCAGGCTTTTGAGCAATCGAGGAGGGAAGACTCATTATCAGGAGAACGCAAGCCTAAAGTAAGAAGGATACTGGATGAGAAAAATACAAGAGTCAAATTCAGAGCTAAAGTGGAACCGAAAGATGTTGAGGTTCATGGTGTTAGGAATGGTATCTCGAAGAAAAATGCCAAAATCAAATCTGGAGTGGCCAACCAATTAAAGCAGGATCGGGGCCAATGTTCTGTTGATTCAGTCCATAAATATTCCAAAAAGAAGATTCAGAGCAAGAAAGCGATCCCTGATGATTCAAATATCATGGATGATCGGCCAAAGAAGAAAAAACGAGTGATCCGGATAGATCCTCATGATCTATCAAATAAGAGGCTGGATGATGGAATATCTATTAACAGTCAGTATCTCTAATGAATTGCGGTTCCTGTGAATCATATAATCCAGCATGAATAGTAATTGAATTTTCCACTTTCCTGTGTAGTTCATTATCCTTGTTGTTCCCTTAAGTCCTACATCTTCTATTAATTTCCTCTTGAGGATCTTTTATGTGCAGAAGTCCTTGTGTATTTTGTCTATTTTGACTTGCTTAAAAGAATGTAATTTGATGCTTTTAGTTGGATTTTCTCTTTGCATGTGTAATTCAATTATTAGAGCGATGCATGCCAAGTTCACATGTGAATGTCTTGGAAGGTTGTTTTTAGTTGAGTGGTTGCTAATGTTGAGGGGAAAGTAACCTTGGTCTTTCCTCCACCAGGTTGGAGAATGCTGGCTTGACTTTTCATCAGATTTTGCTATGAATTGCTTGTCTATTCTCGTATGTACATTAGTTAGTGAGTTCTAAATTGGTCAACTGGGCTTTAGGACATTCATAAACATTTCATATATTGCTTGGTGTTTATCATGACCATGGGTTACAAAGCATTCAGTGGCACAACAATATGACTTGATATGAGCATGCAATATTGGAACTAAGTTTTGCTTGCTTATCCTGCTTTATTTTTCAGGAGGAAGAAAAAAAAAAAAAAACCTTGCCTTCATTACATTTGTACTGATTTGTTTTTTACTTTTATTTTCTAGGTGCTTACTTGTTTAGTTACCTTGATACCGTTAGCTGCAAAGGGGTTTTATCAAATCTTCATGTGGGTTGTGTTATGAATGTTGGACATTAGTGATTTTGTCTTGGCAGTTCATTAGCTGAACTTATGCATTGATTATGAGATCTGCCCTCGTACTTTTCTGGAGAAACAACATTTTGAACACAATACATATTCAAAACTCTATTAACTATGTTTCTTTTATATTCACTTCTATGATGGTCCAGGTACCTTGATTGTATGGCAGTTATGTAGGCTTATTTAGATATATTTAGTTTTTAACATATTTGTAATAGTGTTTTGAGGCACCATTTTGAAATACTGATATGTGGATAAATTAACAGAGGATTGCTTTTCCTTTCTCACTTGTTCTATTTTGCTTTGCTTTGTAGATGTTATTAAAGAGAAGGAAGATTCAAAAACAGATACTGTTGAATTGTCAAAGAATGCACAGTTTCGTGCAATTCAGCCTAGCCCCTCTATCCTTTCCTTTGTAGAAGACAATGTAATTCATTTCATATTTCTTTTATGTTACAGCACTAATCCTATAATGTCTCTAAATATCTCCATGCTCTCCCACAGATATGGAAAATAAGTCTTTGATAATCATTTTACAGTTTCTGGGCCGTCGACGAGATATTGAGTTTAGGAGGGCTGGCTACAATACAGAGTTTTCTGTACCTTTAGACAACATTCCCTTTTCTACAAACACAGAAAGAGAGAGGATAGAAGAACTGGTATGTTTTTGTGATTCGCATCTTGTTGGAGTAGTATGTTTTATAATGTTGTACTTTCCATTTGGGTATCAGCTTCCAACCTACCTAGTGGGAAGGCAAAGGAAATTTGATGTCTGTAATTAGGATAAGGGCTAAAAATCTTCTTATCCAGTGTGAATTCTGCAAATTTACTGCTGCACTTTTCCTTTGTACCTAATTTTGGTTTAATTGCTGTCTAGGCATTTAGAAATAAATTGAGCTTTTTTGCGGCTGCAAAAGTTTCATCATCCTTTCCTGACCCTGATCTTCCAGAGATTGCATTTGCAGGTCTGTGTACAAGTAAATTTTAATTGTTAATGCATTAACTCTTTGTTTAGATTTGGTTTTTGATAATTTATTATTTGTCCTGCTTATTTATGTTGATGGATTGCATATCTTTTTGCTATTCTTTTATTATGCACATCAGTAGATGGGTGGTGCCTGAGAAACTAGTCGCATGGAGCTGTTGCTAAAGGCTGCACAGATTTATAAGCTTTGATGAGATGAAAAAACAATCCTTCATAAAAATTTACTCAAGTATTGAGAAGTTGACTAATGCTAAAGGTTGCATAGAGTAATAAGCTATAATGAGATGAAAAACAATCCTTACATAAAAAGTTTCTCAATTTTAAGGAATTGACTCTCACTAATTATTATTTATCTTCTTGCTGGTTGGCCTTTTCTAGAAATCTAGTGTTCTTTCTGTTCCTAAATACCTCTGTTGCCCCCATTTGCTAGATCTTCATCTGATGGGCTCGAGCGTAAAGATTACTTCTATGAGACTATTGGTGCACTTTCTGTTACTTCAACATTTTCTGGAATAGACCTGAACTTCTATGAATTAATCCAGAGATCCATTATAACAACTTTAAAAATAATATTAATCTGTTTCTATCATAGAAATAATTCCCATTTTGTTACTTTGTCATTATGAATGGTCTTTTTCCATTTTAGTTGCAACATGATTTATTCTAGGAGAATATCATATTATTACAATTCTGAATGATGAGCTTACCAAAAAAAAAACATTACTATTCTGGAATGTATTACAAGTTCTTGTTGAAATATGGACTCCTGTTACCATTAGAAAACGTGTTGAAGTACATCTCTGGCAATTGTGATCAAATGGCCTGAGGTCATTTTTGCTATGGCAAAGCAAATTAAACTGTGTTTCTAACTTTCTATGATATTAAACGTGAATGAAATGCATGCTTTCTTCTGTTATTCTGCTTGCTCATGGTTCTTCATGTCTGTCATGTATATTAGAGATGCTCATTTACTGCCTTTTGCTTTGGTGCATATGCTTGAAATTCTATATAACCAAAGTCCAAGGACTTGCCTGGTTTTTCTGCCCAAATATTAGGTAATGTTATCCTGAATTGAATCTTTCTATTAGGAAGGTCAAATGTAGGGAAGTCATCTTTGTTGAATGCCTTAACTAGACAGTGGGGTGTTGTACGGACATCAGACAAGCCTGGTCTCACTCAGGTGCTATATTCGTTCTTACAGTTGATTTTGGAGCTCATGAAATATGCATTTTTCACCTTATTATTCTTCTGTAGACTATTAATTTTTTCAAGCTTGGATCGAAACTCTGCTTGGTTGACTTACCTGGATATGGATTTGCTTATGCCAAAGAAGAAGTGAAGGAAGCTTGGGAGGACCTTGTGAGTGTGTACTTGGTTTTGACTATTTTAGTATCTATAATTCTTTTGTGTTCTTTTAGTCAGCATTTCTGTCTAGAGAAATGAATTTTATGATGCTCTGGTGACCTGACTTCCTTGTTATTAATAGGAACTGATGTTTTTCCAAGTATCAGATGTATTCAGCTTCCTTGTATATGAAACTTTACTTCATTGTCAATAAATTTGCAGTACAAGAATTTTTTGGAACCTACTGCTTAAGAAGGATTTTGCTTGATTTTCAGCAGTTTGAGTAACTTTTGAAATGTACACTGAGTGCAGAACTTCATATTATAGGTGTTGATTCTTGTAGAATACAATACCAGTTTGGAACATAATAATAGTGTTATAAATAAATGAATTGGCTCCATCTCTGGTGGAACATTGAGTTATATCTAGGGTAATAATATTTTCTGGAATACTCTAGGAGATAAAGAGTTCGTTAGTTATAGTGCCAGACTCAATCATAAGTAGATTATGTGTTCTTTGGATGGCGATATTGCACTTAGAATTATGTCTTTGCAATTTGTTTTTAGTTGTACATATTAAATATTCTCAGTTACAGTGTAGGATTTTCATTCTGATGGCTTTGCTAGTAATGTGTTGTTCTTAAACTCAGGGCCTCTTCTTTAAAAGGCTTACAATTTTGTAGGTGAAAGAGTATGTCTCCACCCGTGTGGGTTTAAAGAGAGTATGCCTCCTTGTTGACACAAAATGGGGTATGAAACCAAGAGATATTGAACTTATTGATTTGATGGAAAGGTAATATTCATGCAGACCCATGTATACTTCTTCTCTCCTTGCCGTACTGCATACTACTGGTGTGGTTGGGGTGGGGGTGCATGGCACTGGCACAGGCACTGACATGGTTGGGTTTCTTTTTCATTGTTCTTCTCAGTGTTAACTACTCTACTCCCTATACACAATGATCAGTTGCATGTTAACAAATTGAGCCCCCTGATTTTGCAATTTGAATGGCAGGTATCAGACCAAGTATCAGATTGTTTTAACAAAAACTGATATAGTATTCCCAATTGATGTGGCACGGCGTGCAATGCAAATTGAAGAGGTAAAGAATTTGTTACTTTGCATTAAAATTATTCTTCAGCTCTCTCCTCTGATGTTAAAACAGATGAGTGTTTTTCCATTCTGCAGAGTCTCAAGCTAAAGAAGTCAGCAGTTCAACCTGTGGTACTGAGCCCTTAAATCAGTTGATTTTGTTTCTTGACACTTTCTTCTATCATCATGAATTACATTCCACTTAATTGGACTTGATATCTAATTGCAGATGATGATAAGCTCGAAAACTGGAGCAGGTGTACGAAGTCTAAGGACAGCTCTTAGTAAGATTGCTCGGTTTGTGAAGCTATAGGAGGTATCAATTTTTAATTTAAACCATGGTTATTGTTCTTAGAGAAGGAATGCGCACATTTTTCTAGTTAAATAAGACCGAGATAATTGAAGTGAAACATTTACATCACTTTCTTGTTAATTTAGTTATGTGTGTTGGTTTACAGTTGCTCGTATATTTGGAACTTTTCTCAGGAAACTGGAACAGCTTGTTTCGTTTTCAATTTCATTTGATAATACAGAAATAGGCACGCTACTCGGTTAACCAGTTAAGGTCTTTCTGGGTTTTATCAAGACGACAAAGAGTTGTTCAGCTAATCCTGATGAAAACTTGCACAACCCTTTCTCTTCGGCTTATAAATAAAAAATTCTAAGCTGAAGAAGAGGGTGGATTTTAGTGGTCAATATCCATTATCCACCACATGCTTAGGAAAACCAAACCACCATCAATTGGTGCCCAAATTGATTTAAGATTTGTAAATTAAGATTATTTAAAAGTAATGATCTTTTGATTAGAATATTTTTATTCATCTCATTTATAATTGTTAGAGAATGTTACATGGAGATTATATATATATATATATATATATTTTTTAATTGAATGTCTATTTTTATTAAGAAGTATGTTTGATTGCACCTTATTCAACAGGGCCATATTTGGAAATAAATAGCCATGTACTGTACAATAAGTGGCGCCCCTCTCCTCGCAGACGTGTTGTTTTTTGTGCGTGTGAGTATTGCCGTTGTCATTGAATTTTATCCTCTAAATCGTGGCTGCGGGATGCCCCGGACATTGACTTTGATAGCAATCTCCAATTCGGTCCCCAAGGTAGTCTGCAGCCACTTTTTACTGGGATAATAATTAAATAAATCCATTATTTTGCAATATTATGTAATTTTGGAATTTAATATTTTTTCTTCTTTAATATTTACACTATTCTCTTTTAACGGTTAGTTTAGACTTTAGACCTATGCACAGCTAATAAATATAATTTTAGATGAAATTAACTAAAATGCCCTTTTAATTATTTTATTTCATTAAATAATTTTTACTTGACTCAAATAATCTGATAAAAAATTTTAAGGGATATATCTCGACCTTAACACATTTTGCGATATCATAGATTAGGTGTAAATTAGTCATAAGGCATGCACGATGCTGTCTATATATACAACTTAAGGCATGCACAACAACTCTCCTTGAACCTGATATTGTGGAGTTCGTTACATTTTTTTTTTTTGAATAAAATAACAGATCTTCTTGCAATGCATGATTTACAAAGTTAGGAACATAATCATTTCAAAAACGATCAGATCATATTTAGCTACTACATGAATTGGTTCTTGAAACAAATATAAATTTTTCATACGGAATATATTATTTACCTTCCTGTCTAATAAATTTCTTCAATATGAAGACAGGAGGAATTTGGTTTAAGGGATTACTCTAGTCTAGAGGTTTGACAAATTCAGAAAGTGGTGGGTGGTTGTTCACCTAACCAAACACGAATAATATTTCACTTGCAGGCCAGACCACTCACTGACGACAAAACGCGTCAGAAATTGGTTGAAACTTGATGTGAATGACAAAAAGGAAATACCCTTTGTGTTTGTCAGTCATTTTCAACTTTTGGAATTCTAGAACACCTAAATACATGCTTTCTTAAAACAACTTGCAAACACATCGTATTTTTTTCTCATACCATTTAGGTATTGAAAATTAAGAAGGCAAAAATAATTTTAAAGAACAAATGGAGCGTCCACTTTGACTTGAGGTGCCACGATGAAATATAGATTATACTTTTATCCATCATTTCAAATTATATGTCTTATTTTTCAAATAATTTTCTTTATATAAGAAATTATATCAATTTGAATTGATGTACGTGAATTTGTCATTCTTAGATTTAAGGTGCATAAAAATGAATAACAAAAGTAGTAGTTCATACAATTAGTTCAATGATATAATTCATTAATTTTGTGTCCACGGTTTTTTATTTAAGGATGTTTCAAATTCATTAAGATGTACACTTTTTAAAAAATGTCTATGATTGGAAAATAAATTATGTACTCAACCATTAACTACTGAATATTGCTATTAATGTCAACGCCTTTAATTAGTAAAAAAATATTAAAATAAAAGTCGTCGCAAAATAATATTCTAACAATTCAATAATGTAGTAATTATTTTAATTTTTCATCAAATAATCAAAATAAAATAATTACCACTTCCCTCCCTTTCTCTTCCTTTGACAAATTCCCTTCCTTTCCTTTCTCGTTCTAAAACCTCTTCGCAGACAGAAAGGAAAAGATAGGAAAAGAAATGTGTCCTTTAAGAATAATCCTAATCTTCCTCTCGGCGACTCTCGCCGGATTCTTCGTCCTCAGAAACCTCAAATCTCAACCTGCCGACACCGCAACCGAAGCCGACAACCACTCCAAAACCAACCAAAACAGTTCTTCCAACATTGCCTCCGATTCTCTTCCTCTTTCCTCCAAGGTTCTAAAAATTTCTACATCTTTCCTTTAATTTTAACTGTTTCTATCTTTTTCGATGTGGCATCCTAAATGTTAGATCTTATTTTCGTTTTCTTGATTAGGTTTGTGGGGCGATTGCCAAGGGATTTTGGACTTGTGTGGACATGGCAAGCGGGAGATATCTGTGGAGGAATTTGGTTTCGTCCGACTCTTTGTCAGCTTCTAAACGAGCCTAGTGATTTTGAACGGCAATTGGAAACTTTTAGGGTGATTATTGGGCAAAGCTCTCATTGCCGGTTGTATGAACTGACCTAAATCTCTTATTTTCGGGTGTAATTTTGTTGAGTTTGCACGTTTTTAATAGCCTCCTTTTATCTGGAAAACTAAGAGGATAAGTACCTCTAGGTGTTGTCTGTTTTCTAAATGTAATATGGTCTCCGTATAGTATTTCAGAGGACTTGATAGTAATTGACTCAGTTTAAGAACATGGTTTTTAATAACATCCGCATTGAAAGTGTTCAAAACATATCCACTCTGTTTTGGGGCCATGACTGGTCTAGTTCTTGTTGATTTGATTTTTGGCATTTGCATATTTTGAATTATTGTTGTTTATTTTTTCTGAATCTTTTAATTCCTGTTGTTTTGTTATCTGAAGATTGTTTCTTGACGGTACATAGAGTTTTGAACTTGTTTTCTGGAATCTGGAGAAACTAATTTATGCCTTTTTTGGTAGCTGAAGTTTGGGGATAAGGGGAATTAAAAGTTCATAAATTGTCATTGAATGTTAAGCCAGAAATGTCATATATACAGATTCAATGTCAATAAAAGGTGCTCATGTTTGTAAGGATGGTATGGTGCCATATCAATGTTTCTTTCTAATGCAGAAGTTCTTGAAATAATCAGAATGGATGTTATTCGATTTGAACATGCTCAAATTCATCAATGTCATGCGAAGTTCTTGCAATATTTTTAAAGTTGTTTTTTTTCATATAGTACTACTTAAGTAATTATTCACAGTGATCTTCATGTTCAGCATTTTAAAGTTGGAATTGCTTAGGCATGGTGGTTTTTTGCATTTTGGCTGATTTCTTAGTTCCCTTTTATGACTCTGTTCACTTTGTAGTTTGAACCATCCCAGGAGGTGGAGTTTGGAATGCGGATCCTTTATGATTGTCGTGGACTGTTAGAGTTATACACTGGATTGAATTATCTGCCTTTATCTGGGTTTTCTCTGCTTTTCTGTACTTCTCATTCTGCTCTTTCTTTATTACTGCTATCCATAGTCTAGTTTGATCAGGAAAACCGCGATTCTTGAGCTAAGATTTGGTAGAAAGTGCAGCTTAAGATGTCATTTGGATCATGGTTTTGTCTTGATTGGTATTTCAATACCTAATGCCAATGACTCTTAAGTAGTTGCTGTTCTTGCTGTTGCTTGGCCTTTATACTTATAGGCATTTGGTTCACTATTTTACTCGCAGGCTTCCACCATAGTTAGGTTGAACCATGGCCGATTCGCTTGCTTTGAATACTTACTGTCCTTGCTCCATATTGAACTTGTTTTAATCTGGTTTTTATGAACTAGGGAAATGGGTTCAAATGATGCATTCTTTTATCTATTTATTTAGTTATTTTTATTTTTGCATTTTGTTTAATTATTACTACAAAGAAGGGAGAAGAAAAAAAGTTTCAAGCTCCATCCATCACCATGTTTTAGTCATTTGAACTTTAATAATATAGTTACTTGTAACTTTTATATATAGTGAGGGAGGGAGTATTCAAGAGTGACAAACGAATATTAGAAATCCTCCACCTTATAAATTCTGATGAATCTATCAAGGTGTTTTATCATATGTTATATTGATTTTCAAGCTCAAGTTCATGCAGGTGAAATGGAGTTACATCTCTAGACACTGTACCACCAGAAACAATTTCCTCAACTCTAATTTAATTTAATTTTAATAAGACATTCCTTTTGAAATTAAATGTTTTAGTTTGAAACATTCAATTTTGAATAACTTAAAAAGGAAAATGGGATATTCAATTCCGGATGAAAGGGTAGTTACCGTTTTTCCTCATTCTTCCTTTTCAATCCTCTTTATAACATTTGTGGTCCTTTTCAAACCAAGAGGTAGTCACCAATGCCGTGGTCACAGTAATCTTCGGCTTCGTCGCTGGCTTCTACAACTCCACCACTGATCTTGCCTTTTTTCCCTCGGGGTCCAAGCACAGGTCTCACTTTCGGCTCCGTTTGGTTCATCAATTTCAACCACAGAGGCCCAGACATTGATCAAATTTCATCAATATTTAGCTTCAAACCACTTCAATTCCCCTTAAAAACAACAAAATAACACGGAATTATGCCTCCAAAAACTTTCAAATCCAACAATCAGTGGGGAAAAAATGTAGTGAAACACATCAACTACTTAGGCTTGGAGATTCCAAGTGAGGTGTGCAATGCAACACATGTAAGTATAAAATTAAAATTAAAATTTTTTTTTTAAAAAATATCATCCCATGAGCTCAGGGAGAACTGAATTGAGCTCCAATATCTATGATCCCTTTAAAATTGAACCCAAATCCTATCTGACCGACTTCGAATGGGTTTACATGAGCTAAGACTAGAACTGAGTAGAGTTGGACCAATCCATATGATAGGTCTAGTTCAAACTTCTCTTTACACGGTTGGATTGAATCTTAATTTTTTTCCTTCAAGTTAATAGATAAATATGAAGGAATCCTATTTTTCTCATAATTGGATGTTCTACAAATTCAATGGGAAGGATGTATTGTTTTGGGCCATCTGCCTTATGGTGTGCTTCATTTGGCACTGGAGAATCTTTGATAAAATACTCCTTTCTGACTGCTGCTTAAAATTTAAAAATCTCATCCAATCATGTGGTTTACTATTTCATTACGAAAGATGATGTACAATTAATTTGCGTGTGAGTCTCCCATGCTAATGAAAATTTTACAAGGCTTTCTAAAAGGTCAAATATTTCTAGAATTTAATTTATGTATTTAGAGTTTAGTTAATAAAATATATCTACAAATTAATTAAAATATAAATATAAAACTTTTGTTAATGTACTTACAAAATGTCACATAAAAAATGTAGTAGTTATTTTTATCTCTTCAATTTTTGTTGACTAGTCTATGTTTCAGGAGTATTTTTCTTTTCTTTTTAACATATTAAATGAAAGGGGAAGATTGAAAACAACTCCTATGGCAAACTCGCTTGATATCCGCTGTTAAAGTTTTCGGGTTCGAGATCTGCTAACAGCAAGGGAGAGTGCCCCCTCCTCCCCCCTCAAAAAAAAAAAAAACAATAGCAAGTTATTATAACCCAATACCTCGTCTTGTCCGAGATTTAAAGAACAAAACTTCAAGAGTGCTTTTAAGTTACTCTTCTTATCCTTTAATAATGTAATTGGTGGGATTACTTTTGAATTAGTAGAAACTAAATTCATTAAATTAACAATTTTAGTAGTAGTATTTAAGTTAAAAGATATGTTTACTTTAAAAAATTAAATATTTTTAATTAACTACATTTTTTTTTTTTAAAAAAAAAACATTACTTAAAGACATTGTTATGGACGAGGGGCATATTTGGTATAGAGATTAAAGAAAAATTTTTAACCAAAATTATGTTATTTTATCATTTTTATTAGAGAATTCCCACTTTTTATTACCAATGAAACCAGTAAGATAAAAGTTTCATTTTAACTTTTTAACGGTATAAAATACTTTAAAAAATTAATTAAGTTATTAATCTTTTATATATTTATTGTATAACTCAATCTTCAAATTTTAACCTTTTGAAAACTTTGATCTTTAAATTTTTTTTTTTTTTGGCTTTTATCATTCTTAAAGGTTATTTTTTACCTTTATCATATTTAAAGTTGACTTAAAAATTTAGTGACTTCTTTTAAGAATCTGGTTAAAAAGATGAAAATATCCAACCATAAATTATTTGAAAAAAATAAAGGTTAAAAAAAAAATTTAAGATCAAAATTTTCAAAAGATTATAGTTTAAAAATTTAATTATACAATACTCATTTTTTATAAATACACATATAGAGGACTTTTGGATTCTGTTTAGTTGTTTATAAAGGCCCAATGAAATGAGGTCCGTTTGGCTGCCTATGACATTGGGCTCAGATCCAATTAAGACCGACCAGTAACATTTATTCTTCGCAAATGCCAAATGGTATGAATTTAAAATTCAGTTTGGCCAACCACAACAACGGTCAAATTTTACCCGATCATTAAAACAGGAGAAATGGACCGTGGAAAAGAAAAACCGACAGAGATGGGGAGACGAAAAGGGCGAAAAGAAGTGTCCAAAACCCTAATTCAAGATGAGGATAAAAATGAAAGGGAAATCGCAGAGGAAGGAGAAGGCAGAGGAAAGAGTAGGTTTTTCGCTTGCTATCTACTTACTTCACTTTGCCCCAGATTCAAAGGTCACACCTATATCGGGTTCGTCTCGGTTTCCCCTGCTTCTCTTTGGTTTTCATTTGATCCTGCAACTATTAGCATAAATCTTGTAATAATTTTCTTGATTGATGACATCATCACTATTTTGCTTGAATTCACCTGTTGTCTTAATCTTTGGATTCAGTCGGGAATTATACTTTCATGCTTTAATTTAAGCTCTTGAAAAATTGGCGAAATTGTTTCAGATTTACAGTGAATCCTAGGCGTAGAATTAGGCAGCACAATGGGGAAATAGGGAGTGGTGCCTGGAGGACCAAGAAGAGGCGCCCTTGGGAAATGGTTTTGTGTATATATGGGTTTCCCACCAACGTAGCCGCTCTCCAGGTATATATGCCTTCAAGTCTGATTTTCATCGTATTGTCAGATTTCGGAGTGTCAATTGGACCAAGATGACGTTTTTGTTTCTTGAAGATTCCTAAGATTGTCCATATCTAATCATCTAGTTTTTTTGATTTACTCTCATTATGTTTAGAGTGAAATTTGGGAGTTCCTATCATGCGCAACCTTAATTGGTATCAAACTCATTACTTGCAACCAACTTAGAGATAAAATCTTATCGTTTTGGTATTATCTGAAGCGCAGCTACCATGCATAAATAACGTCTGACCTATGAAAACCTTGCAGTTTGAATGGGCTTGGCAGCATCCCGTAGAATCTCTGGCTGTAAGAAAAGCCTCTGTGACCTTTAAATCTCTTTCTGGGCTAGCAAATAAGGTAAAATTGGCATATACAATGCTTACACTTCCACAGTGGCAGAGGTATGAATATGCTTCCATGAATGGAAGATGAAGGACGATTTTTTGATGTCTTTGATGCTTACTTGATCACTTCATTTTTGTTTATGATCAGCATGAATCTCACCGTGAACTTCTTCTCTACAAAGTACCAAAAGCACACAGCTGGTTGCCCAAATCTTCCAGAGCATATGAGGGTCCAAATTTGTTCCATGGATGAGCTCCCATGTTATACTGGAAGCAATTGGGTTGTGGGGGAAAATGATGACTGGGATGATGAAGCAGAACGCGAGCACAGTTCAGGATCCCAGGAACTTTCAGAGAACAGACTTGCTGAGGCACAAAACTCTACTGGTGTTATGAACAGTTCTGAAGATACTGAATGTGAAAAATGTGACTCAATAGAAGAAAATGGAACCAGTCATGAACAAAGGGCTGGGAAAGTAGAATCGGGGTTTAAACATCTGCAGAACTTCATTATTATGGAAGAGGGCAATTGGCAGTCATTTCAACTCAATGACTCGCCAGTGAGACTTTCATCCCTGCCGGTGAGCTACAATGACACTACAAAGGATATTAAAGAGGGAGGAATTTCCAAACTGTTCAATGACAGTAGCGTGGAATCAAACCAGCTTCCTGAGCTATCGTCCCCAACAAAAGTACTAGTCAACAAAGAAAGAGTACCTAGCATCTCTAGGCCAGTTGAAATCATAGATCTTGAAGTCATAGATCTGTTCACTCCCTCTCCTCCCAGCAAGGCAACTCCGGGAAATAAGAAGAGAAAACTGTGTCCCGAGATAATAGACTTGACAAGGTCGCCCATGTTTGTTTGATGGTGAATAAATTGCTTATCTTCTTCACCTTTGTGCATTTTATTTAAGTTGCAAGAAGTTTGACAACATCTACTACTATAATATAACAAAGTACTGGTGTTTTTCAATGAAACCTTTGTAATACTTATTTATCTGGTCATCTGTTGGGGATCTGATTTCTTCAGCTAATGTGCAATATATGTTCCTTGAGCACAAGCCGATGAACATTCAGCTATGCCTCTTCCCTTACATGTAGATAGAGACTAATCAAAAGGAGAAAAAAGAAGCATAATATGAGACTCCATACTTTGATCTTACAAGAAAATATGTTCCTGACGTACTTATTCTTTGATTATCCAACTCTTTTGTACTGATTATCACTGATATAAAGAGATAATAACATGTAGAGGGTGAAACATATTGAGATTAACATGTGGGAAGTAAGAAATCCATTAAACACACAGGCCATTTACATAAGACGTGTAAGACAATCGGAAGTCAATGTAAAACAAAAGTAAGAAGATTTACAAGTATAAGTCAAGAGAACAATAAACTCTACAAAAAATCAAGGTAACTTATCCTGCTGCAGCATCTGCTCTAATAGCTGCTGTTGCTCTGAGAGTTGCTGTTCCTGGTCCTCTGAATGCTGGGTTTCCACCGGTTGATGTTGGATTTGCTGATCCAGCTGCAGCGAAGCCTCTGGCAGCTGTTCCCCTTGCCAAACCCAGACAATATCTTGAAGGCCAGGTCTTATACCATCCTTTAAGATCTTTTGATATTCCAGTGTATCCCCATTTGATTTCTTCATCTCCACTAAATGAAAAGCTGGATTCACCTCAAATATCTCTGCATCAATGGCTAATGTCCCTTTTCGACCTTCTTTGATTCCTTCAAATTTCATCAGACCAGGTTCTTTTTTAGTTATCTTCAGTTTCAGACGCTTGGCAACTTCTTCAAGCTTTGAGATGATAACGGATGCTGGTAACCAGGAGGTAAATCGAGATTCTTTCTTCGGACTGCATTCTTCAAATAGATTGGATAGATCAAAACCAGCTGAAAGAGAGATGATATCAAATGCATTCAGTGTCACCACATCTTGCCTCTCAGCTACAGCATGAGAGCTTGAGGAAGCCACGTCATTGTTTTCCATATCAGGTTTCTGAGTTTTGACGTTCATTCCCCTCTTAAACCAAGGATACTCTTTAATTTTGGCAATTGAAACTCTAGTATTTGGATTTGGATCCAGCATTTTTGACAGAAGTCGACGTGTTTCAGGTGGAAACCAACTAGGGCATCTGAACTCTGCTTTGCCAATCTTCCTATACATTTCCATCAAATTTGAGTCATGAAATGGAAGATAACCAGCCAATAGAACATACATAATCACCCCACAAGACCAGATATCTGCTTTGGCACCATCATAACCTTTCCTGTTAATCACCTCAGGAGCAACATATGCTGGGGTGCCACAAGTGGTGTGAAGAAGCCCATCTTGGCGCTTCGATTCAGCCAGTGCACTCAAGCCAAAGTCAGATATTTTCAAATTTTCATTGTCATCCAAAAGTAAATTCTCAGGCTTTAAATCCCGATGGTATACACCCCTACTATGGCAGAAATCCACTGCATGAATCAACTGTTGAAAATATTTCCTTGCGACATCTTCCTTCAGCTTTCCTTTGGCAACTTTGTTAAAAAGCTCACCTAATTTACAATATTCCAAAACAAAATATATCTTTGTTTTGGTGGCCATGACTTCATAAAGCTGCACAATATTAGGATGTCTAACCAATCTCATAACAGATATCTCTCGCTTGATCTGATTCATAAGTCCAACCCGTAAAACTTTCTCCTTATCTATCATTTTAATTGCTACACTCTCCCCAGTGCGAATACACCTAGCATAATAAACCTTAGCAAATGTGCCTTGGCCAAGCAGCCTCCCTAATTCATATCTTCCCATTAAAACAGTCACTTTGTTATCCATTTCAGATCAACAAATTTAAATCTACAGACAAGCTACCCTCTATCTTTCTCCTGCCTTTTCAATGCACTAAATCTAAGCAGGAGTATAAAATATCCAATACAGCTCAACCATCCTCACATTGGCTGTGAATTAAAAGAGACAAAAGTCCATGGCTTGGCATTCCATGATAGTTTTTGGCTTGAAAAGTGAATGGACTATGATCTAAAGAGCCGGTGTCATCAAAGATGAAAGATGAAGAATTGGCTACAGCCAAAACCTCATGGGTATCATGCAGGGATTGCAACATCAGGCACATCTTTCTGCATTCCCTGGCTTTTTTCGGTCAAAAATTGACCAGAAATGCCAA
>JAOXNR010000001.1:3245292-3282009 GCA_028571225.1 Parsonsia alboflavescens | reverse complement strand
TGCAGGGATTGCAACATCAGGCACATCTTTCTGCATTCCCTGGCTTTTTTCGGTCAAAAATTGACCAGAAATGCCAAAAGGATAAGCAGATAAGCTGCCAGATGAATTCAGTAACTTATTTAACATAAAATAGATACCCAGCAAGAAGTAAGATCTCCAGAGATGGGGTTTCAGGCCTGGAATCAGGAAGAAAAAATTATATGCCCATCCGGGAATGGAGAACTAGAAAAATCTTATAAATAATTTGTTGAACTACGAACAAAAGAGATGCCAATATTGGGTATGGAGAGACAACCAAATATCAGATGCCATTTATGGTGAATGGGAATCACTTCTCATTCTCAGATGGCTAAGAAATGTGAGTAAGAAGTGGAACAAAATTGTAGTATTTGAATAGAATGAACATAGTCTCACAAAAGTTTATGCACATCAGCATGTGGGCATGAAATGCAAACTATTAACAAGAAAATATATGCCCAGGTACAATCTTGGAGAAAGAAAATACTTTCGGATGCACTGACAGAATCCCTGTACTAATTCCCAAGAACAGAAATACTACTCAAAGAAGCTGTAACATCATGAATTCTAAGGTGAAAAAACGCGGGCGAAAAACTAGATTCAGAATCCAAAGATGAGTTCAGTGCTTAAATTGCAGTTTGAGTATGGATGAAACTAACAAGATAAAATTCCTCAAAAAGAAAACTTCGATTCTCTACGCTTGTTCTCAAAGTCCAATTCTAATCTATCATATGATCTTTCGTCCTGCCCCGTGAAAATCAATTTTCAAAATCTCAACAGCCACCAAGTATGATAGTTGAGAAAGAAAAAAGAACCCATTTCACAAGAATTGTGTCAAACAAATTATCAAGCCCGTAAACTTGAACCCAACAAAGAGTAATCCGCACTAACCCCTTCAATATATCTACACACAGAATAAAAGATACAAAGGCAAACATATTTCCCAGAATACAAATAATTTCACCTCACAAGGAACGAGTGGCCACAAATTAAACACAAAAATAGTAGTTGAAATGAATCACCAATAACTAAGAAGGGGTGAAAATATATTTACCTGTTATGGGTTTTTTCTGCTCCAAAAAATCAAATCTGAAAAACAAAAAAGAAAGACAGAAAACAACTCGGGGACACCGTAACAAATGAAAGAACACAGCTAGCCCAAGAATGATCCTTCCTGAAACAATATTGGTCTGGCTTACTGAGTCTCTGTATTATTATGTGAGGCTTTAAGAGGAAGGAGGAATATTTTATTGTGCAGTCGTACAGGGTAAAGAAACGTAGACTTCCTCGAGATCTTGAATTTTCCTCTTGATTCCATAACGAAAACGAGACAAGCTGGCACAGGCTGAGCCCAGAGTTGTGGGAGGCCAAATGTCATATGAACCTTTATACGTACATTACAGATTGGCACGTGAACTTCAAAATACATGTGGTTTTAAATTTTTCTAAATATAAATATATGAAAAATATTAGATATATTAAGAATTCAATGGTTAAAATAAAATTTGAAGATTTAATATGCACCTTCAAATTTCGTTCGTAATTCTGTAGACAAGCTTAATAATGCATTAAATCAAGGTTTTTTATTTGTCAAACAATATGACCTTCTCAATTATTGGAAAAAATTATATATTAATAGGAGAAAAAAAGATATTTTTATATGTACAGAAATATTATGGTGAAAATCAAAATTAAAAGCAATTAAATACTTATATTGTTGTGACTGGAAATGGTAGTATTTTTTTTAATCCAAAATAAACAAGTCTGGAATGTCATGGAATAATTATCAAACTCAATAAACGCCACGTGTCTCATTAATTATAAGTTTCATCCTCTTGAGATGTTAGATTTACAAAAAGACCTTAATGAAAATCAATAATGTAATGATGATGTTAGAAATATTCAAAAGCTGAATATTATTTATATAAATATGCCTTTTTCCATTTTACATATAATTTTTATTTACTTGCCATTTAACTCTTTTTCCTTTTTGTAAAATTTTATGTATAAAAATTAAATTCATAAGATAGATATTGAGTTTTTTTAAAAAGTGCCCACTATTTTTAACAGATAAAATACGTTAAAATTATATATATATATATATATATATATATATATATATTTTAGCTGTGTCCGAGCTAATTTATACACATCTCGACATTCCGTTTATTTAGGATGATATTGTTGGGATTCAAAATCGAGATTTATGATCTACAAATTCGTCATTCCAGCTATTGGGATGTTCCTGAAGAGGCAAAATTTTATATCCTTATATACTTGCTTAATTTAAAAATAAATTCAAAAACATTTAATAAATTGTATCTTTTCCTTAAATTCATTGATATATCTGAATACCACTCTCTCCACTTAGCCAAAAATTTTCAAATAATTTATAATTTTAGCTGGATAATTCATGACTCTTTAAATAAATTATTGCAATTTAAAAATATCGTATACTAAATTTCTAGTAATATAAATAATATAATAATTGTCTTTTTCTTCTTTGTCATTTCTTAAATCAACATGACCTGATTATGGATTAGGATAGACATCACTCCTTGTTTGCATTACCATGGTTATAATTTTACTAATATTTGACCAAACATGATAGTCTTTCTTGTGATGTCCCAACTAATATGAGCATGCTTAGATCCATTATATACCATATTAGGGGATATTGTCTCATTATAAATTTGGCAACCTTTAAAAACTAATTAATAATACCTTAAATCTAGTTTTAAAATATAAGTATTTTTTTAAGACAAAAATTGCTTATGTAATATATCCTTTTCTTTGTCATTGAGAGTGCTCGTGTCTAGTAAGATTTGTTTCCATTTCATAATATTTACTCCTTTCATCACTGTAGCTATTCATACGTCGAATTCATTTTACTCGTCACTTATTATAAGTCATCGTTATTAATTTATTTGATATTTTAAATATAATTTTACCATATTATTCTATCTCTTTCTCTTTTTCCTAATCATCATGGTTTATTTGATTAGAATCATAAAAAAAAAATATATATATTATACATATCCTAATTTGATAAAATGGCCATCGAGGAATTATAAATAATGATGAAGAGAATATAATAAATACTCACATATTCACACATATTATCCGATTATTAATAAATAGTTCTCTTGATTTCGAAAGAAAAGGTGGGGAGATAAAATTACACTTAGAAATACATTTTTAATACAGATTAACTAATGAAGATGGATAAAAAAATTTTAAAAAGGATTGAGGAAGTAAGTACGTCGTCCCTTTAATTACTGAAGATTTGCATTAAACCTTGGATACTATAGTAAAAGTTTTAAAGAAATATATGAAAAAGAAAATATAAAGTCGAAGCGGATAATGATTGATTGAATGAAGGTCGAAGGAATTGACGTGAAGCTATACTTAGAGGGCACGGGGCAGGCCCGGTGGGGTGGCTGTGAGGACGATTGGGACACATCAAAAACTCGTGACAATTACCATTTTTTCTTGATAAAATGGTCCGTTAAAAAGCTTACTCTGCCTCCCAGAAAGTGGCACGTAGCATCTGCACACGTCTACGCTCTGGCAGTGCGGTCAGATTTTTGCCCTGCTGTTTTTCTAGCTTTTATTATTATTACTCCTTCCGGAAATTGATGGTCATAATTTTATTTTGAAAATTTTTTAAAATTAATTTTTTTAAAAAAATTGATATCGTTAAATATAAAATGAATTGAATCAATTAATTTTTTTTAAAATTTATATAAATTAAAATGAGATATTCAATACATGAGGAAATATTATTTTCTTTCTTGAGAAGTTAAATATTTATTTGTTTAAAATTAAATATTTTAGTTTTAAAATTAATAAATTTCTGTTAAGCAATTGAATTGATTAAGTTAAAAATGAAGTATCTTAAAATTTAACCAAATGAGGAAATATTCAATTTTTAAAAAGAGAAAGTACGAGAATTGAATATCTCTTCCCCCACAACAAAATACCTTTTATTTTAATTTTTTTTTAAAGATTTCTTTAAGTCAGTTCCACGTAAAAGTAAAATAATATTAAATATGGTTTTGTAGATGTTTTTTAACTGAAACGATGTACTTTCGGCAATCAATCATATATCAATTACTTAATTTGTAGATTTAATTAATATCAAATTAACCAAAAGTTTACTCAATGGAACAGTTCCAAGTCACACCTTGATCTCACAAAAAAATGTGGGTTAGATAGGAAAAGGATGGAATTCAGGAGAGCTCTATTTGTTGATATAACTTTGAAGATTCTTGAAAGAATTAAACTTGAAAAGGGAGAAAATTCAAGAAGAACCTCTCTTGTAATAACTTTGAAGTTTAAGTTCACCTAAAATAAAAAGAGAGAGAAAATAGATATCCTAAGAGGAAAGTTTATTCCATTACCTCCCTTTTTCCTTCTTCCCCTGTACTTATATGTCTCAATAGGGAAATAGTGATTAGTGTCATCCTCACAATCTTGTCTTGTTACATGTCAATTTGAGTTTAGTTTATGGCTATCAATTTTTTCTCTTGGTTTGAGACACGTGGCTTCCTATCTTTGCCTCTTGGCTAAGTTGCTTAATCACTCGTTTGTTCAGCAAGTGGTGAGGTTAAGTATCTCATCCTCATTATCTAATGCTTTCTTGAACTTTTGTATTGGACCTTTAGGGTGTGTCTTCTCGGAATCTATTGTTCCTTCTTTTAATTTTGATCCTATTCTCCTTATGGGCCTAATCTTAACAAACTCATACTTATTTAATCCCATCACAGTTTAACCAGAAAAAAAAAAAGAATATTCATTTAAATATACTTAACAAAAGCCTATCCATTATTTTTTTTTCCAAATAATATTCAAGGTAAATTTAAACACTATTGCTTGATTATTTCACTTAAAATTAAATTTACCATACAAGAACTCAAAATTAGATCAATTCACCTAAATTAAATTTTAATAGAAAAACTCAATAATCCAGGAGAAGGGTCAAACTTACTATAATAGCAGGTCTCACCATCCTAAACCTCTAGTTTTTTTTAGGGCTAGGAAGGGAGTGTAGGATTTGAATTTTAAATGTCTATATATTGGGAGCTGCTGGACCTGGAAATCCATAATTAATCTGAAGCCCAACCCTTTTGAACACTAATCAAGTTAAGTAGTAGCCCAGGCTCAGGATAAGCCTTATTTAGCGCCATAACTTGACTATACGAAAATTAGCGCCAAAATCCAGTACCCCAAAATGATAGATAACCAATCTTGCTATCTTCTCCTATTGTTTTCATGAATTCCATCTCCGGAACTTTTTCGTCTGTCTCTGATTATGTAACTTATGTCTTAAAGAGCAAGAGAAATCTCTTAATCCTGAAAGAATTAATGCAAATCCATGCTCAGATTCTCACACATGGGCTTCTTTGCTCCACCCCTCTTGTCACCGATTTTCTTTCTTCCTGTTATCATTGTCAAAATCCACAATATGCAGCAAATATAGTAAAAAGCTTCTCAAAACCTGCCCCAAATTTATTTAATACAATCATTCGTATTTCTTTGGAGGCTAAAAGTTTTAAGGATTTTGTTAAGTTGTACAATGGGTTGAGGTCTTTCAACTTTGTTCCAAGCAAAAGTACAGTTTCTCTGATACTTCGTGCTTGTGCTGGTTCTGATGTGATACAGTTAGGGAAATCATTTCATTGTCAAACAATGATACTGGGTTTTGAATTTGATGTGGTTCTGCAAACTGGATTTCTGGACTTTTATGCGAAGATTGGGGACTTAGAGTCCGCTAAGAGGATGTTTGCAGAAATGTCTGCCAGAGATGTAGCGGCAAATAATGCTATGATTGCAGCCTTTAGCAAGTTTGGACATGTTGATCAGGTAAAGGAATTGTTTGATGGTATGCCTAAGAGGGATACTTGTTCTTGGAATTCTGTGATTAATTGCTATTGCAAGGTCGGCAAGGTTGCCTTGGCTCGGTTACTTTTTGATCAGAGTCCAAAGAAAAATGTTATTTCATGGAACACAATGATCGACGGATATTGCAAGTCTGGGCAATTGATGAATGCTGAAGAGTTGTTCATGAGGATGGGAACATCTAAAAATGCGGTTACGTGGAACATTATGATTACAGGCTATGTTCAGTCTTGTTGCTTTGAGAGAGCAATAAATTTGTTTAGAAGAATGGAGGCTGAAAATGTGAAGCCAACTGAGGTGACTATGGCTAACTTGCTCTCTGCCTGTGCTCATTTAGTGGCTCTGGACATGGGTGAAGGGATACATAATTACATTAAGCGGAACAGATTAACAATTGATGTCATTTTAGGTAATGCTTTAATAGATATGTACTCCAAGTGTGGGGACATAGGGGCTGCTCTCGATGTTTTTCATGGCCTTCAGGTGAAAAACATTTTCTGCTGGAATTCCATTATCATTGCCCTAGGTTTGCATGGCTGTGGACAGGAAGCTATCGATGCTTTTGTCTCAATGAAAAAAGATGGGATGAGACCAGATTGGATTACTTTTATTGGGCTCTTGTCTGCTTGTAGCCACTCGGGTTCGGTTTCTGAAGGAAGAAGTTATTTCTCACAAATGCATAGTGTTTATGGCGTGGAACCTAGAATTGAGCATTATGGCTGTATGGTTGATCTTTTAGGTCGTTCTGGATACCTTGAGGAAGCATTAGAATTTGTGGGATCTATGCCCATCAAACCTAATGCTGCAGTTTGGGGTAGCCTTTTCCGAGCATGCCAAATGCACAAAGATAGCAAGACTGCTGAGAAAGTAACTAAGCATCTTCTGGGGTTGGATCCAAATGATGGAGGAAATTATGTATTTTTATCCAACTTACATGCATCACTAAATCACAGGAATTATGTAAATATGTGGCGGAACATGATGATGGAAAACGAAGTATGCAAAACACCTGGATGCAGTTCAATTGATATAAACAATGTATTACATGAATTTGTAGCTGGGGATACTTCTCATCCTCAATTCCAACATCTAAATCCATTTCTGGACAATATTTTTAAAGAATTACATAGATTAGATACAACTTCAGTGCTTCATGACATAGACTATGAAGATAAAAAGAGAGAGCTGCCACGGTGAGAGAATAGCCATTGCTTTTGGACTAATGAGAACTCCATCTGGAAAGACATTTGTGTGGTAAAGAATCTCTATACATGTAATGATTGCCACATGGCTATCAAGCTTACATCAATTGTATTCAAGAGAGATAGGAGGGACAGAAATAGGTTTCATCATTTTAAAGAGGGATTTTGTTCTTGCAACGATTACCGGTGATTTTTACTGTATATGCCTTCTTTATTTTTATTTTGCATGGAGTGGGGATAATGCATTCATCAACAGTGCTGAAGGTCACTCGGAATGCATTTTTCCTTCATATATGCGTAATGAAATCTTTATTGTGCTTGTATTAACAATATTCTATCCAATGAAAGATGAATGATTCTGTTACTTCAGACTAAATAATTCCATATGTGAATATTGTCAAAGCTTTGGTTTCAAGTTCAGTCTTGCTTATATTCTTAATATTTTACTTTCTCAGATAAGCAGAAGGAATCTGCCTCGACATATTTTATGATGTATCTTCAATTGTTGGAAAACCTGAGCCTGACATCAAAGGAGGTAAGTAACTAAGAATCAGACCCAAAGTATATGCCATAGCATTTTAGTTCTCCACATGCAAAAAGTGTCACTCTCACACTGGATTTGTTTTTGAATTCAATTTCACTTCTTTTGCTTTGCAGAACAAACTATGTAATTTACAGATTTCTGCATCTTGCTTATTTGAATTTAAGTGAGCAAGAATAAAATCAGAGGAATTTTAAATTACCAAAGTATTAGAAGCAGATTCAACATTGATTTTGAACAGTGAAAGGGACGGTCTAACAGTTGGTTCTCAGTGATGTCAACATTATGATATTGATATCGCTTCTTGTTTGTGGTAATCCGTTAATATAAACTTGAAATAGGTTTTAACTTTACCTTTTGGTATTGCTGTTCTTTGTGCTCAAGTAAACACTGAAAATGAAAAGGTAAACAGATCTTCCTAGTCATATTCATATTTTCATAATTCAAAGCTAAATAGTAAATGGAGCTACAAATATGGATGGGTTACAATTCATATTTTGAGCAGATCTTGAGGCCACGTAAAGAGTCTATATGATTAATGGATTAACCATAAGAGCTGCACCTGTGAACTTGACTTGATGCCACAACTGTTGTCATGATGCTTGGTTTTATATAGAAGTAGCTCTGTCTTCTAATATATCCCAAATTGTTAGATGAAGTGGTTTATCTATGTACACATCATAATGAGCAGGTTAACCAAACCTAATTATTCTAATTTGAAAACTAGTCCTCAAGGGTAGTTCTTGTTACCTTTTTTGCTAAGACAGAGTCACCAAATCTTACCCATTACACAATAAATTCATTTTCTACAGCCATCATGCAGTCCGCAATAAGGAAGTCTATTTGAGTTCCTTGTATTTGAGTTTTCTTGGCCCGTTTATTCTTCATTGTCGAGTTTTGCCAATCATTCTGGTCAATTACCGGAAGAAATTGCTCGCTGAATTTAATTCTTGAATAGTAGAGTGCATGTTCTTTGTTGAGCTTTAGTAATAATATCCCCTCAAGTTATGGGTTAACTGTGGTGAATGAGTTATAATCAAATTGCTGATTATATTTCTTTAGTTATAGGTGAAAGTCATTTTCTGATGAATTTCCCTACTCATAATGACTCTAGATTCTTTGGACAAAGTAAACTCTTGCAAATTGGAGCTGCAGAGTTCAATTCATCTGTCTTAAACAAAAAAAATTAGGTGGGCAGACAAGCTATGTCTTGTTGATTGAGTAAGTTCATCACACTCCAGCATTTGAAATTTGCATATTCTCATATTACACTGTAAACAACATAATCAATGGCTATGATTCAATTAAGACATTTTAACGCATGTCTTAAAACTTATAAAATTCTGCATTAACTTGGTCACACTAGCATTCTCCAGCTGAGGTTTCCATGAGTAGGGGCAAGATTTTAGGCATCACATGCCTTAAATCATACACATAATTAATGGCTAAACATGCATATATACTGTCAAACCAATACTTAATTAGAAGTTTCCTTTAGTTAGTTTTTCCTCTCTCTCTCTCTCTCTCGGGGGGTGGGGTTTGGGTTAGAGTGAAAAAAACCCAAGCAGTTGAGAGGCTGTAATTAAAGGTGGGTAAGATCTCACTTCCATAATTAAGTTTGATAAGCATGCATTGTCAACAGTACTAACGGTAAAAGCTGACTTCAACCTCAACTTTAGTACTAGGTAGTTTCTAGTAGGAACCTTTTATTTACCTATTGTTAAATAACTTACAACTATGAGGTCTTTGGCACCTTAAGTCAAAAGAAGAAAAAAGGAAAGGTGCTTAGGAATATAGTTCAGTGTCAAACTTAAAGTTGGCTGGTGTAATGTCAAATTGTCAATCTTGTCTTTTAATTCTAGTTATACACAAGGTCGGTCAATAAGACATATATTTCAATTTACATCTTTCACGTAATCTAGGCGCGAGAGTGTAAGTATGTGGGACCTTAGAGTTGGGTTCAACCTTGAGAAAAAGGGGGAAAGGAAGACTATGAATTGAAGGCTATAAAAATATTGGTTCTGTGTTGGGATTCTAACCATATATATAAGCCAATTAAATCCATGATTTAGAACTCTCCTTCCATGATGAGGATAACCCATTAAGATATTAAACTTGTCTTTTACTTAACAAAAGTGCAGGTCACAGTAATAATCCTTGAGAAGAAGATGCAGACCAACATCTCAAACGTGGGCAGGAAGCCCATTAAAACCCAGTCAGGGGAGAAGTGTTCAGCTAAGCTTCTTCTATCCAGGCAAATGTCTAAGGGCAGTTCTTCACCTGAAGTCTACTATGGAGATGCCTCTGTAACCATACCGTTCATGTGGGAATCTCAACCGGGGACACCTAAAATCAAGTTCCCAGAAAGGCCACTTCCTCCTCTCACCCCTCCACCTTCTTACCTTTGCAGTTCAGCCAAGAAATATCATCATGTAAGAAGGCAATTCAAGTCTAGTATTCTTCACAGCGTTTTTCCCAAGATGAATCCGAGGAAAGGCCAGCATCTATCCTCCCCTGCTTCATCCGGGTTAATGATGTCATGGTCTTCTTCTTCATCATCATCATCCTCATCTTCGGTTCCTTCGTCTCCTTTTATGCAAAGATCATGCCGGCATGAAAAACTTTCCAGCACGAGATTATCGTTTGATTCAAGGGAAGAAGAGGCTGATTATGAATCACCTGTTTCAACATTATGCTTCGGTACTACTACTACTACTACCGGACGGAGTTCAAATGTCAGGTCCCGTGGCTGTTCCGTGAATGTGATCAAGCTATTCCTAAGGGAATCTATGTAATTGATGCTCGCAATTATGAAGCAATTAAGAATAATAATTACTATCCAATTGTGATCATGAAATAAACTTTTTGTGTCAATCAAACAATGCCCAGAATGTTGTTTTGCGATTATTATCAGTCAACTTTGGTTATGCCATTGTTATACAAAAGTTGTACAATCTTGAAGATTAAAACCCCCTTTTAAGACATGCATGATCTTTAATTAGAAAGAACTTTTCTGCAAGAAGGTTCGTTTCTGTACTTGGATTCCTTCTGTCGGGAAACTCAATAATGCCCAGAAAAATGCAGTTGGCGTTCTTTATTCAAATTTGGTTGAATGAAAATTAACAATAGCAGTTCGGTTGACTTGATTCCATCACTATTGTAGTCATGGTTACATTAAAAAAATTAAGTTCAAAAAAGAAAAAAAAAACAAAAACAAAAACCATGGATAGTAGATCTGAGATCTGGCTTCAAGTGCACTTAACGTTGACTAAGATCATAAAATTTCCTGAAATAGCAGTAGCTCAGGAAGGAGGTGAGAAATTCGAAAATTGAATTTAGCATGTTTGAGTGTCTCTAAGGCAAGTGGAAATGTGAGATTTGATGGCACATAAGAATGGAAATTAGTGCTCAGTTATTGTCCCACTCAGTCATCAATGGCCTCCCAAAATCACCAATCTCATCACGGGAGCCTCCACATGCATTCATTCTCAATCTTTAAAGTTTAAAGTACTACTCCAAGATTCTCCATTTGCAGACCCTGCATTTTATAAGAACCAATCAGGATCATATGAGGGTGCGAAAGAAGGGAGAGAAAAATAAGGTAGATGTAAAAAAGGAAAACGAACCTGATTCATATTCATGTGTATATTTTTAGTATTATGTTGAATCACGTCACCAAAAAAAATTCTCAAGCATGTGTACTTCTTTGAACTCATAAATAATGACATTTTTTATTTTAAAATTTATTTAATATAAGAGTCAGATATATAGCGATATGAATCCGATCAGATCTATAACAGACTTTATCAGTGCAAAAGGAGATGCATGAGTGGTCTCTCTTCTCTCTCTTAATCACATCTTGTGTGCAAACACTTTCTAATTCTTCCTTTTTTTTATAAGGTTAGATGAGATGAATGTACTTGAAATATCTCCAGAGGTGAATCATTAAAACATGAGAGTGCATAAAAGTGAGTTTCATTTTATGCACTCTTTTAAGGATTGTACCATTGCCTATTGCAACTCTTAGGAGGCTTAGAGTAACTCCAACGTGGAAGCCTCAATGGATATTAATTGAAGAGAGAAAATAAGGGGTCATCTCTCCCTATTGCAGAGGGGTACTCCAATGGATGACTCAACAAGGAATAAAGGCAAACGATGCATATTTTTGCATCACAGCAGCAAGTGAATTGAAGGAAACAAAAGCTGATTGTGACACTATTTGTAGGGATCCATCATTTCATCATTGGCAATGTATCCTTTAAAAGAAAATGTATGTTTTTAAAAATACTCTTATACTATTACAAAACATATTAAAAAAAGATATTAATAAATAATTTCTAGTCATTTGATCTTCCATCCTTTCTTCTATACTAATGTGTTATTCTTTACAAGATCAATTTTAAATCTTACATTTCAAGTTGTGTTTGTTAATTGGTTTATTGACCCGAGAGCATTAAAATCCTTTGCTTTTTTTTCATTCCTCTCTCAAAATTACAAGTTTCTTTTAAAATCATACTATTAATCATAGAGTTGCAACTTTTTCAATTTCATTTATAATAAGAAAATTGATATATATATATATATATATATATATATATATATATATCTGAAGTATATGCATTTTATACTGACATTTTTTTATATACTTTCTACTATATAAAAATTTAATATAATTTTATTGATCAAGAAGAAAGTGTAGTAAAAATCTGAGTGAGTCTAACCCATGATTAGTGACGAAACCGTATAATTTTTTCTTTTTATGTACTTTACAATTATAATAATTATGTTAAAAGAAAAGGCCATCATTAATTCGATCCCACTTTAATTTTTCGGCCTGATGAGACATTAATAATTTAGGCCCACTAAAATTTAGAATTGGGCTTTAATTTAATTCTCATTCTTAGATATTTAGATAGGCCCATTTGGTCATAATGATCCAAAGTGAGTCTGACGGTGCTGGAAAAGTTGGAATTTGTTATCATCATTGAAAAGTCATGGAGGATGAGAGTAGTAAGTTGTTAAACTACTCGCCGACCTCTGAGAAGCAAGTCTACCCCACTCATCCACTTTCCCCGAAAGGAAAGTCAGAAAGAAAAAATAATTGTTTGCTAATAATAGTAACAATAGGAAAGGATTTAAAAAAAAAAAGAAAGAAATTGCGGAATGAAAAGGCATGTCTACTTGTCATGTTCTTTTTATGGGGAAAAAAAAAAAAAAAACCCGTGAAAGAAGAAGCCATCTTGCTATTTGCTACCCTTATAATTTAGTTTCAAATACTCTATCTCTAGTTAAATATAAGTCATTAATCATAAATTAAAGTAACTTTTTTTTCTTCTCTAAAATAATCCCTAATTTCCTTTTAAAAAATTTGAACATTATTTTATCAGTATATTTTTAGAGGAGTAATATAAAAAAAATAACATCGAATATCCAATTAACTATCAATAATGATTTATAATTAATGATGAAAAATATTAATTAAAATAATTTATATTTAATAATGAAGGGATTGAGCAATAACAAATGTTTAAAGGTCATATGGGGTGGAAGGGTAAAGGAGTCTCAGTTGGACACCGAGCTAATGCTTTGTTTGGTTCATAAAAGAAGAAAAAGAACTAGTGTAATATTTTTTGGGTATAACTATCAATTTAATCCTTGATATTGTATTTTTCATTTTTTTTTTTTTAAATTTGCTTATTCAACTTTTAAATGTGTTAATTTGATCATTTAATTTTGTGAATTTAAAAATTTAGCTATTTAACTTTGTAAAATTGGACAAGCTGGCTAATTAACTTTGTAAGTTTTGTCAATTTAACCTTTTTAACTTTGTAAAATTTTTCAAAGGATCTAATCTTATAATGTCAAATTCAAAAAATTGAGTGGTCAAGTTAACAAATTAGAAAGTTGATAGTTAAATTACAAAAATCTTAGAACTTTAGTGTTTAAGCCACACTGTGCGATATGTAAGTTATACTTCGAAATCACTCGATCACATTTTTAAATGTTTGGAAAAATATATCTATAATATTCATGCATAATTATAAAACAAAATATTTATTTGAAGAGAAAAAAAATGATCATCAGTAACTTATATTTTATAACAAAAACAAGTAAATTAACAGAGAAAAAGAATGTGGTGGAGAATCTTGCTGACTTCCACATATTGTTGTAAAATAATAAAATTAAGGTAATGCCGTACATACAGACGGTGGAACGAAAAAAAAGATTGTAATTGTCATTTTGTAAAGAAATGAAAGTGAAAGTGAAAGTGAAAGATTTTAAATTTTACTGAAGCGCGGAACAAAGGAGCGATAGGTTAGCCAGAAAATACGGGTCAAACTAAAAACCGTGGCCGCATAGCATTGCCTTGTATTTAAAGCAAGTTTTTAACATGACAGTGTAATAATTACTAATTACTTTAATATATATATATATATATATATAAATATAATTATTACTATAAATTACTAAAAACTATTTATCCTCCCAATGCTTCCTCTCCACAGGCTGTTCCTCTTTTTCTGCACATACCCTTTGATTATGATCTATATTCTCCCTCTCAATTTTTTTTCTCTTTCTATTTTCTTTGTATGTTTCATTTAATTGAATATGTGTATATTAAGAAAAATTTTATTTTTAATTAATTAATATTATGTTTATATTATTCTGCAAAATTCATTTTATTTATTTTTATTTTATCTCTGCTTTTTAAGTATTTATGTCATGATATATAATACTCTCTCCCTTCCTCCGTCACTAAATATATGTCATCGATCGTGATTTTATAAAAAATTATGTAACTCGTATTTTCCTAAAATATCTTCTAATTACCTTTTCAAAAATCTGAACGTTATTTTATGATTATATCATTAAGAGGGTAATATAGGAAAAATATATTCACAAGGTTAATTAACTAATAATGATGACTTATAATTAATGACAATAAAAGTTAGATAAAATAATTTATATGCAGTAATGGAGGGAGCATGTATAAATATATATATATATATATTTATATATATATTTAAAATTCAACATTAATCATTTTTTACTGATCAGACAATAGGATAAGATATGGAAAGAGTGGTCATGTATATATATTGGCAATTGTAGTCTCATTTAATATACAAACAGTAAATAAATAAATAATATATTATGATTTTCTTCGATATAAGTAATCACATTTTAAATTTTCATTGATCTCAATTTATCATGTAGAAATATTTTCATAATATAATAAGTAACTCAACATTCATTCATTCAAACATCTTTTCTTTTTATAAATTACCAATATATTATTATTATTATTTTGTCTTTGTCTCAAAAATAGTAAAACAAAAAATCGAAACATTTGTTAAGTTGCTTAAATATATATTTATATATACATTGTGGATATTTTGAGGTTTAAAAATAGAATTGGATTTGAGCAAATTTCATGTATGTTTTCATAGATATACATTACGATCATGAAGTTAATAGAATGAACAAAGAAAAGAGATTTGGAAAGTGTTTAAAGTTCGAATAAGTCTGCGCTGGAAAGAAGCATTGGACAAATTCAAGCAAAATATTTAGAAATTAGGAAAAAAGTTTTAGAAATGGAATTGGTATTATTTTAGATAACTTAATTTGAGCCAACTTTGAAGAACCCATCTTCTTCATATATCTTTTTGAATTCTTCTCACGTTTAGAACAAAAAGCCTATTAAATCATGAGTGACTAATCTTATCTAATTCGGTTGACATTTCAGTTTGTGATTCTTAAGTGTATGTATATGTAGTATATTTTGGTATTTGGGCAAATATCTATTTTCATAATATTATTACTATTTTGTTAATAAAGGCACTTAATCTTTTTGATATGATAATATACTTTTAGTGTAATTTTATTCAGTTACAAAATTGTTTAGAGATCCCTATATTATTAAGTAATAACAATTGGTACCATTTGGTTTAAATAAAATATATCTTAATAACTCTTGACATGGTAGATAAATTAAATCCAATAGATATATATTTTGTGGGTTATTTATTGCCCGGTTAATTATACGGCATGTACAAGTGAAGAGAGATTAGTTATGACCTCATAAAGGTAAAATGTGTAAATTCAACCCTAAATGTTTTTAATTTTTGTGTCGATCGAGTAGTTTCCACACTGGATGAGAAGTTCCATTCATTTAATAGAAAAAAAAAGGTATTGTACAATTATATATATATTTTTATTATTATTATTTAAAACTGGTCTTTAAAAAAATAATTAAATTTTATTTTTGAGATCGAATTAGCATTAATGCTTGTTGAAGATCATTTAAGTTATCTTTTTCTTGATAAGGTATTGACGCCGGCCGTACGTTTGCATTGCTTGCTAGTATGGCAAAGTTGCGTATTTGCCTTTACATCTAAACAAAAGAACATATAACATTGATGGTCAGAAAGGTATCCGAATAAATCTAAATATTAACCTGAATACGGAAGATTTGAATTAATATTAAGAGGAAAGTAGAAAATGACTTCTTAAGTCACTGACTTTCAATGAGTTAAAGAAAGGTCCCATTGGACATCAAGTTATGAATCAGTGAGCTCCAACCTTTCTCGTGAATCTTTTATGTCACGATTGAATATCTACAACATTCTATATACATGGTCAGACTTAAACCACTCATCATGACATTCAAAAAGCTCATCGTGACCTTGGATGCTCACTATGAGGTCGAGAAGATAGTTCATAAGTCAGTAGCGCGCTCATAACTCACACACCAAAGACAAGCACGACAAGACATCTCTCATTATAGAAATTCCATGATTTTATGAACAATTGGTTGGATGTGATCTTACAATTGTCTTAAATACCTACTTTCACGTAATTGAGATTCACTCCAACAAGGTAACTTCATCTAATTGGTAACTAATTACTCGATATACTTTATCCAACACATAGAGGAAAAACAAAAAAAGGAGAGGGGAATTCATTCAATTTACTATTATCGAATACTGATTTAGAAATCGAAATTATCCTCAAGATAAAAATCCACCCTAATGATTTGATTCTTCTTTTCATATTATGATTACAGGAACCATCTAAGATGGAGGTGACTTAGCGATCGTTTTCAAACTCCATCAAACATATTATTATACATATAGGTAATGGCTAACTGCTACTATATATTAATTATTTTAATCTTATGTGTGTGGTAACGAAGTTACTCTCTCAGCATTTATTCATTTGTTTTTTAACATATGTATTAGTGTACGAAAATCTGAAATGAACTTTGTCTATCTATCTATATATATATATCTTACTATTTGTATAATTGAATTAAAGTTTTGTGATAAAAATGCATATTAATCAAGGGACATAACTATGATCTTGGCAGGTGATAGCTAATTGAAGTTCATGTTCCTTTATCAAAAAAAAAAAAAAAAAAAAAAAAAAGGCAAGAAAGATAAAAAAAAAGAAGCAAGAGGGTTAAGAAAAACTAGATGAGATCATATGACTAATATTGAATCTAGAAATTATATAATTTTATGTATTGGCCTGTTCCTTTTTCGGCTAATTATAACTAGATTCTGTATAACTTGACCCCTCGACGATTATGACAACTGAAACCTATCCACCCGGACTAAAATTCCAACTATTAGAAAAATAAAAGAAAAAAGTGAAAAATCATTGTTGAATTTTAAGGCTTACCTAATCATGTTGATTTCATTTTCAGAAATAGAAGAGTTTCTGCACTCCCAGTGGCCAAAACATGCCCATCATAATTGCTTAATTGAAATTTTGAACATTAATTGTTGAACAAAAACAGAAACCTTCTTTTTTTTCTCTTTAAAATCATCTTTCTTTTAATCCACAGGATTATGAAGAGGACTGAAAGGGGTAGGAGATGTGGACTGCATTTCACTCGGTGTGGGAAAAGACAAGTAAGAATTTGACAGCAGAAATCCCTAGCAGCTAGCAACCACCGTAATAGCTATACTCTTTATTTCTTCTATCATTTTTCCTTTACTTCCAAATCTTGACGTTGAAAAACAATCACGCATTGGCAAAACAAGACTGGAAAAGTTGGAAAACCTGAGTCCTTTAAACCAATGGCGACACCCAGTTGGCCACCGTCAAAAGTCAATATCCGCAGGAAGCCACACGTGGGCAACACTTTGACATAGCTGGCATTCCTCTCTTCTTGTCTCTCTGTATGCGTGTGATTTTGCTCTCGGGGTAATGCCATGGAGTAGACTCATTCTCTCTCTCTCTCCAAATTTTGGAAAAATAATTTTCTAAGTGGATTTATATCATATCTCGCAATAAAAAGGATCTCACAAAATAGATATACGTGCATCTTCTATTTTTTTTTTATATAGAAATATTTTAAATTTTAATTTAGTTATATAGAAATTGATATGAAATGTAATGTCTACATAGATTAGGTGTGTGATAAATTTGATCATAAATTTTTAAATAACAAAAAAAATAATGTGATCGGAGAAGTCATAAGAATAAGATAGACTATATATTAATTAATCATAATGATATAATTAACAAATTGAAATGGAACTAAACGCCCTCACAAATCTCAATGGGCAATGATGCCTTGGAATCTCCCTAATCACACTTTTTGTATTTTAGCTCAATTGAATAATAACGTCATAATTACATTTCAGAAAAAAAATTTAATAAGAACTCGGCCGTTCAGGTGGCCGGATTACATATTTTTAAATTTTAATTCTTAATTTTATATCATAAATATTTGTAATTAATTATTACCTCTTTTTTCCCCAGGTAATTAAATGCTTTTATTTTTACTTTAGGTATCCTCTTACCTTTTTAAAACTAGTTAAAATTACACTGAAAATTTGATATCATCACATTAAAATAAATTACGTTAAACCCTTTTTTTTTTTTTTTAAAAATAACTATAAATTAGTGTTTTTATTTTTTTTAACAAAATAAATAATCAAGACATATATTTATATATTGTGGTCCATAAGAATATTTCATCGAACCTTCTGGATTAAAATATATTGTTACAATTTCTTAGTATGAAAAAACAATGACCTACTTTTCCTTGATGCCTTGCCTTTTAAGCACTCCTTTTTCCCCTTAAGTAGTTTCTTCTTTTCGGCTCTGCTTTTGAAGCTTCAAAACTCCTCTCTCCTTCTCTCTCTCCCCAATCCTAGACTGCAATATTTCAATTGGCCCTCTCGCTAATAGCTCAGAGACATTAAACTCAAACGTCTGGGAATCTTTGGATGTCCAGGGAAAGGTAAAAAAACTTCACCAAAACACCCCCTCATCAAACCCTACTATTCTCTTCTTCTTCTTCTTCTTCTACATATAAGAAAATCACTTCACCAAAACACCCCCTCATCAAACCCTAATATTCTCTTCTTCTTCTTCTTCTTCTTATACATATAAGAAAATCCTTCACTTTTAATTTGATACTATTATTTATTAATCTTGCTGCAGGGAGAGGTTAGATGAAATAGCGAAGAAGCTAAAGACGGAGTACTTGGATGCGTCCTCGGCCCTGCAGTCCCACATGGGAAGGAGACAAATGTTGGGTCCACCGGGAAGCTTGAACACCATAATCCCCTGTGCAGCTTGTAAGCTCTTGAGACGGAGGTGTGCCGAAGAATGTCCATTTTCTCCTTATTTCTCCCCTCACGAACCCCAGAAATTTGCTGCCGTTCACAAAGTCTTTGGCGCTAGCAATGTTTCCAAGATGCTCATGGTAATTAATTAAATTATTATTAAGATCAGAAGAAAATAATTTAGAGATTAATTATTAATGAATTAATTAATTTTGCAGGAGGTGCCGGAGTGCCAAAGGGCGGATGCTGCAAACAGCTTGGTTTATGAAGCAAACGTGAGACTGAGAGATCCGGTGTACGGATGCATGGGTGCAATTTCGGCATTGCAACAACAGGTTCAGACTTTGCAAGCTGAGCTTCATGCCGTGAGGTCAGAGATACTGAGATATAAATATAGAGAAACTGCAAATACTATAATGGCATCTACCCATGCTGCTTTGGTAACATCCACCGGAGCTGTTTCCGTGGCCGAGATGCCACATGCTCCGGCCACTCCAACCCCACCTCCACCACCACCGCCACCTCCTCCTCCCCGTCCCCTGGTACCCCAGCCTAATAATAATTCTGTGGTTGTTATTGTTTCGTCTTCTCCTTTTCCTTCATCAGCTTCATCTAATTTGTATGCTCCTCCTCCACCTTCTACCACCGCCAGCTTTAGCACCATTGCAAACAATAACAATATACCGTACTTGGATTAATAATAAAATCTTAATTTCTCTCATCATTTGATGTATTTTTCCACAAAAAATAACTCTTTAATTAACAAAGTGTACAAATAATTAGCTATATATTCTTTAGATATATGGGGGGACTACAAATCTGACCCATAAAACAGGGTCAAAATTGCCCCAAATGAGAGAAAATAATATGGAAGGGATCTTTGATCTTAGAAAAGAAAAAAAAAACAAAAAACTCATTGCTCTTTTGCTTAGGGTTTCTAATTAAGGAGTTCACAGAAAGGGGACTTCGGCAAGTACGTATTCTGTGGTATTTGGATTATAATCTAATTTTTATTATGTGTAGTAGTGAACATTGAAGTCTGTATACAAATATTACGTGCAAGTCTGTGCCATTAAAGGACCTGAGATGAGATAGTTCATATCTGAGGGGTGGGGAGACAAAAAGTAAGGTGAATGTGAATGTGAATCTTCCCCATACAGAAAGAAGATCAGAAACTTGACAAATGAGTTTTGTCAGAGAGGGCTGCAGTTTTCTTACTGTATAACGTTTTTTTTGTTCTCATTTTAATTTTTATTAATTTCTCCCCCTCCTCTTCGGCCGAAAATTTCTGTTTAATAATTGTGAATTTTCTAGCTAGTTTCAAGTTTTGTAGTTGTTGTTAGCAAATGAAAATGTTGCAGCTTCTTCTTCTCCTTCTAATTAATTGAGTACAATATGTATTTATTTATTTATTTTTCTTTAGAATATTTATCTATTTTGCCCGCAAGGATGCTGAAGTTAAGATTTATTATGGTTCAGATTAATTGAAGCTTAATGTGGTAGGAAAATTGCTTTTGCACTACTTTCAAAACTTGGTTGTCATATTTGGTAGGGAGTAGGACACCTTGTGGCTGTCCTTTATGAAGTTCTTGGATTGAAGTCTTTTTATTCACTATTTATGGGTAGTTTTAACTTCTTCATTGTCTTGCAATATATATGAATTTCCCCAAGAAGGCACATTTTTTTAATTAACCTATAGTAGATAGTTTCCTGGGGATAAATAGTCCGAGAATGAGTTAAATATTATCATTAATGTGATACGAGGTAGTATATATAAACATTGTAAGAATTACATTACACCAAATCCTAGGTTCTTCGGAAAGAAAACTTTTAACATAAATATATATTAAATCAACAGAGAAGAGGTTAAAACTAGTTTCCAACAGTTGAATGTGTAGATAACACATTGTAATAGTCGGCTAGGTTTAATCAGTTCAAGAAAACTATTCCAGCTAGAGTTGGTATATACCTCCTGGCGAGCTTCCAGAATGGCTGCTATTAATTCAAAAATAGTGTCTACTTCTGTATTTCGTGTGACAAAGAAGGAAACACACTGCCTAAACACACAACTCTTGTTCATATTCAATTGTTTTTAGTACTGCCTATCCAAAATTCAATATAGGAGTCTGTACCTTAATTTAAATTACTAAATTATCCTTGGAATAAATTGGTGTAATAAATTAGTTACTGGTTCATTATTCTAAGAATATCGAGATTCAATATTATAAAATTTCAAAATATAATTCTCGCTACTAGAGTCTCATTCTAAAAGGTTGAGAAACAATGCATGGGGAGTACAACTTATAAAGGTTTAATCATGTGAAGTCAATTTCTTATCTAAGTCTTGTTTTCTTTTTTAGTTTGGTGGTACAATAATGGTATTTGGGATCGAAATGTTTTGAGTTTGATTAGATGGAAGAGAATCATTATTTATATTTGGGATATAAAACAAATTAAGAGAGTAAATATTAAAAAAAAAAACATTAAAGCCAATTCCAGAACTACAGAATTTTGCATGGTCGGATGAAAGGGAAGCTAGACAAGTCATATTCACGTACGTCATCAAACTGTTAACCGATAGTAATTTTTTATCTGCAAAAGCCCTGTTTCCGGTAGTGAGCATATTCGACATTAACGGACCTCGGATATACAGATGCAGAGGGCATCGGAAGAAGAATTGAAGATGATGAGAAAATAAGAAGGGAAAGGAGACCATTTGCTTCGCTTAGAAACTGCGCCTTCGGTGTGTAATATTTATGCGTAATTGGGTTGTCAACCAAAATTTTTAAAAATCAAGGGCAGCAGAAGATTTCATTTTATAATGGAAAAAGAAAGGAGCTGATTAAGCTTTCTTGGCGTGTGGAGCTCATCCAGACTAAGACAAGTCGTGGCCAAAGCTTTCTTTGAATTAATTAACTATATATAGAGTGATGTACGGTAACAATTTACTTAATTAATATTTTCCTTACCCATATCTATAAGTTATTTAATGAATTTATTAATATTAAGATCGTGAATTTGATTTGAACGCACAAATTTGAACCTTTGATAAATTGTCATCTGTAGTGAAGCAGTGGAGGTGAGAGCTGAGTCTGGATGCCCTAAAAACACATATATTGGATGAAGGGAGTATTTGTATAGTTCCAGAATTTTGCTTACTTTTAAATTTGTATATTTCCGAGGGGGCCTTTGTCAAGGAATTGATTTGACGTCATGGTTGCTTGAAGCAGTCACAAAGACGTCTGCTTTCCCCCATCTGGTTCAGAAATATATGGCGACAGCGAAACCATCCTTCCATATCCAATGTCCTACTATACCCCTCAATAAAAATATTAGTATTAAGATTACATTATTTGATTAATTTAGTTTTCCAGAAATCAAATGTGTTGAATTTTTTTATTTATTTAAATGTTTGATTTGATACTCTAATTTATCAAAGAGGAGAAAGAATGAAATAACAATAACATGTTTTTTAAAAAATTCAAATCAAAGAAATATTTACTATTCCATCTATCATTAAATATAAGTCACTAATCGTCATTTTACAAAAATTAAGATAATTTTTTTTTCTCCCTAAAATGTCCTTTAATTAATCTTTTAAAAATTTGAACATCAGTTCATGAATATATCATTAGAAGGGTAATATAAAAAAATAATTTTTTAAAAAATTTAATTAATTAAAAAAAGTTAATTAAAATAATATTTAATAACAAAGAATTAATATTTTATTATGTCGTACTATAACATTTATAAAACTCGAAACAAATGATTATAGATAGTTAAGTATATTCTTATCGATATATATATATATATATTTATACCGTTTTGCTAAGGTACGCTTCAGAGCGCGCCTTAATGAGCGCTTCAACCGTTATCGTAACGGAATTTTTGCTACAGTGCTCTGCGGCCAACCAAACGGAGCAAAAATTCCATTACGGTAATGGTTGGAGTGCGCATTAAGGCGCGCTCCAAAGCGCACCTTAACAAATCCATATATATATATATTATACAATGCAAAATTTCCATTTGAGATTGAGGTATCATAATCAATCTCTCTTTCTAGAAAAAAAAACACACAGACACAAGAATACAAAATATTGATGGAGGCACTGTAACTAATTAATTCATATTAAAAAGGTTATGTTTTAACGTTGTTGACTATAGTAGTTATAAGATTCACGCACAATGTTCAACCAATAATGATCCAAATCGTGTTTAGATGTTATTCATACCATAAATAATAATTAAACACTAATATGCTTAATCTAAGAGTCAATGACTGGAAAAGCATTAATTGTTGCTGCAATATAAGAAATTTATAAAGGGTATATAATGTCAACAACCACACAACCACACACACACAAATATATAAATATATAAATATATATATATATATAAAATAAATAGAGGAACGATAGTATGTGTTCCGTAGCACACACTAATAAGTGCTCCAATTAAGTCATGTACGGTCAAAGTTAATGGTTAGTTGTTAAGAAAAAAATAAATTCTTAAATAAAAAATGATTTTTTCAAATATTTTTTATAAACTAAACCCCTAAAAGGATAAACTAAACCCTAGAGATACTTGATTAAATTTTAATTAATTGTTTTAATAAAATAAGATAGTTGACTGTTAACTTTGACTGTTAGAGATTTAACTGGAACACTTGTTAGTGTGTGCTCCATAGCACTCTATTACATTTCCAATAATAAATAATGTATAGTTAATTTAAAATTTCAGAGTAAAATTTGTTTGGATCAATCAAAATAGATTACCTAAATTCCATATCGTTCTACTAAGCTGGATTTAATTAGTTCTTAATTTTATCATCTGAAACCTAAATTAATTAATTAATTAATGCCCGACATTGTTCATATCACTAAGTCATCAGATCACTAATCACATGGATCTTTTTCTAATTTCAATGCTTTTCAAAACTGGTCCTTTCCTTTCCATTGAATTATTATTTTTCCCTTCAAATTTTCAAAAAATTAACTCTCCCCCATCACTAAATATAAGTTACTAGTTACCGTTTTGCAAAAATTAAGGTAACCTTTTTTTCTTCCTTCTCCTAAAATGTCCTCTTAAGATTTTTTTTTGAAAAATATTAACATCATTTCACTAGTATACCATTAAAGGGGAAATATAGAAAAATACTATCAAATACCTAATTAACTAACAACATTAACTTATAATTACTAAAAATAAAAGCTGGTAAGAATGCTTTATATTAAGTGACAGAGGGGATATTAAACTCCCTTAAAATAAATAATAAATTTTTAATATGAAGTTTTATTAATAAATTTTTAGTGAAAGGATTTATATCTTGTGTGATTTTATTGAAAAATTACCTTAATGATGATAAGGTAACAAATAATAGTAATTTTTATTGAAATGAAAGATATTTTATGTCTTATTTATGCAAAAAATTGGATATTTAATTATATGTCTTTACGCAAATGAACCCTAAAATATTCTACAATTGTACTTTATGATTAGTAAAACTTTAAGATATGTATTACTTAAATACTTTCTCTAATCTTGTAGAAGTGGATTTGTTTCCACCATTCTTAAGGGTACGGTTCATTATATCCTTCCTTATGTCTTCAAAAATTTTATCTTAATAAATGGGTAGGGACCTATGAGAAAAAACAAAAAACCAAAAAAAAAAAAAAGAAAAACAAACCTTTCTCCAATCTCGGGGTCTTCGCTGGCAATGGAACCTGAAGAAACATTGTTCGCAAGAATAAACATGAGTTGACTTTTCTTATTATTGATTACTATACCATGATAAACGAGTATGATGTTATGAACAAAATTTTGATGAAAAGTTGAGTTTAGTCCTAAATTTTTTATCCCTAGTGATTATGGTCCTTAAAAGTTCTTTCTAAATTTTAAAGGTTTTCAAAAATTTTTTATCGATATTGACAAGGGAGACCATTTAAGAAAGTTGGATATTCAAGAAAGTTTGCAAATTAAAAAATCAATTCCTTTATCAATATCTATATTAAGTTGATGGGTATAAAATTTTTGCTTTCGTTTTTAAATTTTCTTAGTGGACCACCGAGCCATATTTCGCTGGAAGAAGCTTCACGCAAGCCATCTAGGGCTCATTGATTTAGAATTATGGGCTGAATTTTGAGCCCGTGTTCAAAGTAACTTTCCAAGACTCTGATTCTTGCCTATATGAGTACAACCAATAGAAGCCCAATAAAAAACTACATAGTGTGTTAAATGTAATTGAATGTAGAAGCCCACAACAACTTCCGGGCTCCTTTTTGGACTTTCTGTATATTTTTTTAATCCTAACGTTGACGGGATTAAATTTGAATTTTACATTTTAGTACGTAGAATTCAGTTTTTAAACTTTAATCTTTCGAAAGTTTAGTCTTTAATATTTTTTTGTTTCCATTTATCATCCTTAAATAATTTACATTTAGATATTTTGTTTGAAATTCTTAAAAAAAAAATTCACTTGATTTTAAATTCAACTTTAAGGACGATAAAGGTAAAAAAAAAAGTTTTGAGGATCAAAGTTTTCAAAATGATAAAGTTTAAAAAATGAATTATATAACAACTCCTTAAGATATTAGGCAATATCCTCTTAAATATTTTCCATAAATTGAGAATTGATTGCATATTTTAATTTTGACAAATTTTAGGAAAATAATTTGATTAATTTAACTTTTAAATGTAAAAATATTTATATTTTTACTAACTTTCTTTTTGGTAAACCCAAACTAATATGATGGAAAGAATCTTTATCTTTAAAGGATAAATAAATATTACCTTTACCTCTCATGTTTTGTCAGACTTTTAAGAGGTTTCAAATTACATTACTCAATAAGGATGGATCATATATGGTTGGCGACTGTGAGCAGTAGCAGGTTTTTCTCTTGAAATTAATGTTTTAAATTATTTTATTAATCTATAAACATGTGGGAATCCAATCAACCTTTAAGTAGAAAAAAATAAGTTTATCTGCCGCTATGTAACTTGAAGAGCAATTATTACATAGAATGAGTCCATGAAAGCTATGTACTATACCTAGTCAATTTTCTTTTAAAGTCTGTCACTACGTAAGGATGTCAAAGAAATTTAAATTAATTTGACTAAACTATCCATCTAATGCTGACATGGAATTTACAAAATTGATTAATTATAACAGTTGAAAAGGGTTTCGAAACGTATAAGCGCACTTATGTTCTTTAAACTTTTGTCCGTTAAATGGAAAAAGTAAATTTTGACTTTTCCTTCTCTGTATCCGCAAATTACCAAAGAATTTTTCGATGCAAGTCTTAAATTGATACTAACTTGATAAAAAAAAAAACAAAAAATTGTAAGGATTATTTATTGGTCCAAAACGATGCTATCATTCCAACTATCACGTCTCAAACCCTCAAACTTAAAATGCGATTAAAATTATAAAAAAAAATTCCGATAGAATTTCATATATAAAACATACTAATTCTGAAGCAATTTATTGATTAACTTCGTGAAAATCCAATGTAAATTGTAGTTTTATCAAGTAAATTATGACACTTGAAGCAGGATAACCAAAAGACAACGGATCCACGAGACCCGAACCACACCGACAATAACACTAGCAATAAACCAAATAATAAAAAACAAAAATTGATTGACTTATCCTCAAATTGATCGACACACATTTTCGATCCGTCTCGTCAAATCAGTTCACCCTCCCACAAATTTTCCTGATCTCTCCCCTGGATCCAGTCAGAGGAGTAATGTCTCCCATCCTGATCATGGCTTCAACGAAATCGGAGTAAAAGGTCTTGACGTCCTTGCTATAGGTTTCAACCAACGAATCGGTTGAGCCACCGTTGTGGAGTACTTGATCGGAGTGAAGAAGACCCTTCTGTTTGATGAGATTCTGAAAGTAGTCAGTGTCGAAATTCTTCGGAGTTTGAACGTCCAGAGGAGCCAACCTATCGTCGCCGTTACCTGGCTGTGACGGACAGTTAGCTTGTCTTGTTCTGGCAAAGGAAGCGTCTATGTTGCTCTCGTTGTATATCCGAGCCCTGAAGGTGGTGCACCTTGCCAGTCCGATCGTGTGTGCTCCTGCATATATTCACGAATTATACTCCCTCCTTTATTAAATAAGGGTCTTTCTAGAAAAAAAAAAGGAGTCAATTTTATCATATCTATCATTTTGTATTATAAAATTCATTAATTGCAATTTTTCCAAAATTACCTTTTACGTTACTTCTAAAACAATTCATTATATAATTAATATTCTCTCAGAATATATCATTATTGGAAAAAGATAAAAGGTAATTCAGATTATCTGTATTTTAAAATACTTAAAAATAATGACTCCTTAATTGATATGTATCACCCAATTTGAACCGGAGCTATTATGATCTTTTAATATTTTTTTATTAGAGTTAATGCAACATAATTTCTACTATAAGACTTTATCCTGGAAAGCGAGGATATATTAATATTTTGACTTTGGTAGTTACATTACTAATAAAATTATATTTATCTTAGAAGGTAAGTGACGTTTTATATAACCACCAATGTGTATTAATTTTTTTTAATTAATTATTTTTGCTATCTCTATTCATAAATTATTTATAATGATTTTGTTAATATTAAAATAAAATATAATATTTTTTTTTCAAAACAGTCTATATGATAAAAAATATTAAGAAATTGTTTTACGAAAATAATAAGTAATATTGAAAGAAAATGAATAAAATATTCTCAAAATGTTTACCTGATAAGGCGACCATGTCTTTTGCTGAAAGACCGACGTTATCGAACCTGGTGATAAGGTTCTGGAGGGTCGATGCAGGTCCAGGGATACGTCCGTCATCGGCCTTAGAAAAACTGGCGGTTCTGGAATCTCTCCTTCCTACCTTAACCTTCCAACTCGGTCCTCCCAGCTAATTAAGGAAAATGGCAAAAATTTAAATAATCATGTCAATATATATTGTTTAATATGGAAGGAGTTGTTACTGGGCAAAAATAATTAATTCAGTTAATTAATTACATTTTCTGAAACTTACAGCAACAACGGAATCACGAGCGGCAATGGTAAGAATATCGGCACAGGACACCACACCCGGACACTCCTCCTCCACCTTGGCTTTGATATTTTCAATCACGTTGAATCCTCTAACGGAACCGTTATTGGGACGAGCAGTCTGTTCTCCTCTGAAAGAAGGAGTATCTTTCAAGAGTATGGAACCGTCGCACCCCTGAAATTCAACGCCGTTAATTAGCTAGGCTTCATTTTCCTTTTATTATATAACACTCTCTGCAGAAGCTAAATAAAGAATGTGATAACCTAAACAAATTCATTTTCCATGACTTGCAATTGAAAGTGTATTATAGTTTGGAATTATGAATAATAATGGGGGAAAAGAAAAAGGAAATAATTACTTGGACAAAGCAATCATGAAAATGGAGACGAAGGAGAGAAGCAGCAATGCGTGTTTCCTTTGACACAGCTGATTCAACTCCTTGTTTTACGATACTGAAAACTTTGGGACAACTCTTGTAGTAGAATCCAGTTGAAAGCCATGCATAGGAACTTCCCACGAAGAACGTAACCATAATAGCTAAGGTAACCATAACTCTCACAAATGAAGAAGAAGAAGAAGCCATTTTTTCTTTTTCTAAATTATAATTAAAACCTTTCGAATTTCGATCTCTACTGAATCAATATGAATTCGCTGTGCACTTCAGTAGAGTTTATATAGAGCTTTTAGATAGGAAGGAATGAGTACGTACTAATACAGCCTCCATATCGATCGACAGCTTACCTAATAACTTAGACCACTTCTCCGCACGTAGGAGAAATTTTCTCACGTCTCGAAGGAGGGAATGGTAAAGAAAATTCAAAAAGAACTGGAGAGGCTATTAATTAATTGGGTTGCTAATAATTAAGTGATGGATAAATAAAAAAGTAGTATAAAAGAAAAAAAAAAAAGAAGATAATTCATGAGGTGAAATGAGTTTATTGAATTTATGTGGCAGGTAGAAAGGTATATGTCAACTTCACTTTATTAATCTCTTTTAGTAAAGAACCCATGCAGGATGGGACGTAAAGTCTCTATAGAACGTGGAAGAAAATTTCAAAAATATCATGTTGGAAAGTTTGTCCAAAATTAAAGAGGAAATAGCAGAGAAATTTGCTAATTACAAAGTTCTTATTCTTGGACTTATTCACCAAACTAAAACTCACAAGAGAGAGTACTACTTCGTATATTTATATAATCAATTAAAATAATATATTTGTCCCAAAAAGATCATGTATGTAGAATTCAAGAGTTGTCAATTCAAAGTATTACCGTTTATCATTAAGTTGTTAAAATTTATTGATGATATAGAAGATTTTAATCCCTTATTATATATTTTTCCTTTGGTGTTTCGAACATTTTGGTATATCACTTTGCATTTGTGTTGGTATTAGGGCTAGCAACTAACCAATACTACCAAGTTCTATTGGATTTTTACTAAACTTGTATCTCGTGGATAAATTCTATTATATATTTATGTGTCACTCTTTGTTATATTAATAAAAATTTTATGTATAACTTTTAATTATTTCCTCCGTTTGGAAATAAATGTTTCATATTTCATTTTTGATTGTGCGGAATTGAATGTCTTATTTCCTAAACTAGTAAAAATTTTATTAAGAAATGAGTTAATGAATTAAGTCAAACTTTTTTATTAAAATACGTGTAAGTCAAATTAGGACATTCAATTTCGGATAGAGGGAGTATTATTTGAACTAATTAAATCCAGGAGTATGCAATCTTCTAAGAACAAGTATAAATTTTTATTGATGAAATAGGGTGTGACACACAAATATATAATACTCCATCCGTCCAAAATTGAATATTTCTTTTTTTATTTTGAATTGTTTAAAAATGAATACCCTATTTTCTAAATTAATTAAAATTTTCTAAAGAAAATCATGATGTTAACTAGTTCGAATGGAGGGAGTATACATGAGATCTCAAGCCATTGTATGTTCAAGAAACTAAACTAGTTAGTCAAGGAATTTCAACTCTCCAAAGCGTGGCGACCATACTCTCATAATCATTTTGCTTGAGAAAATTGTTGAAAGTGCATTAATTTTGGTTGGCTGAGTTCCAAGTTCCCTCAAAACACGTGAATTGCAGCCATTGTTGAATATTTTGTGTACAGCGAAACAGTTAGCCTAATATTTGTTCATGATATATATATATATATATATATATATGGATTAGAGCTGGAATATTGATGAGACCATTGTTTTTTTTGGGTAGAAGTTGACCAAATTGATTAAAAGCTGCATATAGAAGGTATTTTCGTGCACGAATATGAATGGCAATATACCTGATAATTTTTTTCCTTTTTTTCAATTTTTTTTCTTTTAATATTTATCCAACCCTGACCCTTTTTATACTTTTCCCCTCAAGATTAACCATGACACTCTATTTATATCTCGAACTTGAGATTTTCCAACCTCAAGTATTACTATTTAACATTAAACTAACAAAGCTTTTGACATCTCGTAATCCTTTGGATTGTCATCTAGTCAAATAGTAAGACTCAAACTTCTCATCAAAATACATGTTTTTGTCATCAAATTTTCTATCTCACTTTGTCAGTCACTTATTAGACAAATGTCTTCTTATTATTTCATAAAAAGATAAAAGAAAACTATATAATATATCATAATGAAAGAGGATAAATTGTATATTAATTATGAATGGATAGATACTGAACTCGTCATATTTGTTGATTTTTTCCGTCCATTCTCTTTTAAATAATCAGATAGAGTAAGGGAAATATATCTTTTATACTATAATTTTTTTTTTTAATATTAAAGATAGGGCTTATCTAAAAAGACATTTTAACCTAAAATTAAAGATTCAGATTTATGTATCATTTTCAAGAGTACTCTTTGATTTGAAAGTAGAAAGGGACGAAATGAAGATGAACTGCATTATTGCGATGTATATAACCACAATTTTTTTTTTTTTTTTTTGCAGCTATTAATTGCTTTTTGGCGAATCCTATTTGAGCACTTATGATGACGAGTATGGCTATATTTGTGATTGCCATTGCATAAAGACTATATTAATTATAGAATTTGGTGCCTTCAGTCACTAGCAATTAGTTATATTACAGCGAAAGGTCTAAGCAATAATATATATATATAAATATATATATATATATATATTTATATGTATGTATATACACAAACACACGCACAAGATTTTGGGGGCGAAAATATAAATACACTAATTTTGAAGAATAATAATCTTTAAATTAATTTTATGGGTCAATATATAAATATGTATTTGTATATCAATGCAATTGAAAAATTTAGTGGGAGTGATTTCAAACAACACATGGAGTAGATATGTGTGTATTTATGGTTAACTCTTAATTTTTTTTTTAATAATGTCTGAGTCAGTTTATATGTATATAAATATTCCACTAATTTAGAAGGGTATTGATGAAATTCAAATTCAAAATCTAAGGTTTGCGTGTTCACTAATCCACTTACTGGGATGTTCTTGAAGGGACTGGTTAACTCTTAGTTAATTTCACGTAAATATACATAGAAGCATTTCTAGGGTAAGTTTCAATAGTTATTCTTGTGTATATATATGATAACTATTTAAATAGTTAAGATAATTGTTGCAATTGATCAATTGACATGGACTCTTAAAAACCTCACCGAAAAAATACAAAATCATATTATAAGTTTGACAGTAAAAATGATACAAAATAATTAAATTAAGCAACTTTTTTTTTATAACTAAAGTCCCTTTTGCTACTTGAAAAATGGTCGCAAAAATCATTTGAAAGGAATAATTAGGTGCAAATAATTGACATTACGATGACTAATTAATTCGCATTTACTCGAGAACTAATCCCCCTGAACTCCAAGTTTTGAAAAGCAAAATGAGAAACAAAATTAATGCAAATTAAATAACAAAGTGTTTGGTTTAGAATCTTGTCGGATTCTTCTTTTCTTTCTTAAAATAGAACAATCAAACAGGTAAAATATTTGTTAAGGTGAATCTAATATACTATTTAACAACTATTAGGTAATTGACATTTGACAATAGCCTTTAAGGAAACAATTAACTAGAAAATTGCTGACTTAGAAGAAATTTTTAGATTCCTCAAGAAAATTATACATATTTCTTTGGCGTCTCAATTTGTTTAATTGTTGCAATTGTGGTAATGATTGAGGATATTGTCAAACTCTAATTGGCAACGAACCCGGAAATATATATATATATATATATATATGTATATGTATATATATATGTATATAATATCTCTTTTCAAAGTATATAATGTTTCGGATATGACTTTTCAGCAAGTTGCAGCAATTTGAGAAGTCAACTGGTCAAAAGACTTGTTATTCAAAGAAGATATTTTTGAGGTTTAGAAGGAATTCAATATTCCAAAATATTAACCGGTTGTTATTTCTTAATCAACTTAAGTTCAAGTTGTCATGCATTTTTTATAAAGGCTGTAAAGGAGTATATGTTGTGTCATATAAGTAACTTTGTCAAATGATCTGAAGGCATTTATTCTTGAAGATTTTGAAAGAATTCAAATGTATATAAGAAGCGGAACTCTTAGAGCTTGAAGGTTGGATGACTGAAATACATAGTGAGACAAATCCGGAGAGTTCATATTACTTGAAGGTTTTCATTACAATTTCGAGTTCAAGCAATAGTTGTTCTTCAAAGATAATCTAATATTTATCAACTAGTGATCAAAATCGCTCTCAAGAGGATCAGAAGATTAATCAATTTATCTATTCGTCAAGATATTTTTTAGGAGAAGAATAGCTTTGCAGTCTTCTGGTTGGAGAGACAACTATAGTTCACATTATGTCTTTGGGATTAGGATGTGTTAACCTAATTTCGGGAGAAGAAGGTTTTGATTTCTTTGGGATAAACAAATCTGCGTATTATTGAAGGGATTCAATAATTGCAAGGGGACTTGAGATTTGCACAAACTCTTAGTAATTCTAGACAAGAAATGGTGCAGGGATGTATTTGTATTTGTTGTTGTAAATAGAATTATAAAATAGATGATTCTGGGTGAGAGTCCCGCAGAGTAGGCAATGAGTTGGCCAAATTGGATTAACAAACGTGTTTGTGTTCTCATTTTATTTTATTTTGTTTATTTTGGTTACATATCTACCCAAGGTTGCAACACGCTTAGACAGAAATCACACACTATAATTAATCTTTTGTATAGGAAAAAAAAATTGGTAGAAAAGTTTCAGTTCTTTGTTAGTAATTAAAATAATTCACAGCTCATGTCATCTTGTTAAGAGAGAAATAATTTTGGCTTTTCTTTTTTCGAATCCATACCTAAGGTTACTTTGATCCAATTAATCTAATGGGTATCTTTTAGAAGATATATAAACTTTAATACGATAATATTTGTTACTTTCATGGCTTAAATCTCTGAACTTTTAATTTTGGATAAGGTTGCTTTACCACTTGAGTAAGCTATGCTTGTCAATATTTGTGATTTTCATGATTTTAACTTATGATCTTTTAGTTGCAAATTTAATTGTTTTACTAGCCAGATAGAAATCTTACTTGTTACAATAATGAAAAAATAATATTTTAAATCCTAGAGTTTTTATGGATATTTTTTGTAATTAATTTCAAATTAATGGCAACAATTCGATTCTCAACAAAATATTTATGTAATTGCTTGGACTACATATTCACATGATTTATCTTGGATTATGTGTTACTTTATATGTTCAAAGGACAAAAAAGTTGGCCCCTTGACCGACTCAGTCCTTTCCATTAATTAGCTATTAGGGAAGGCCAAGTCATATTGCAAGGAAACGGTACAAATGGAACCTATTCAAACTAGAGGTTTTTGTTTGCTACCAAATTCTATCGATTGGAAGGCAAATTAAGGTCTAGGTTTGATTTTCTCGATTGCTTTTGTTTCAAGATTGTGCCCACTTGAAAACACCGATTTCTTGATGTTGTGCCCACAATGTACAATGACTATGTCTTCTATATAGTATCACGGTTTTAGGGGGATGACTTCAATTTGACACCACATATAAAGGTTTGTTATTTCTTTATTCTCATGGAAATTTTTTATATAGAGTTGTTCCCGTATATGAAACTTTTTAATTTATATTAAAGGTATTAAATACAATATTAGTATTTAATGTTTGATCTTACGTATTTTGATTTAATTGTTGAGTTGAAATGATATGAATAAAATCCTTATACGGGCATCCAAGAATGTGATTGAATGGTTCGGATGTGAATTGTATATGACGTAAGTCATGAGTTCGACTCGATTTTCTATATACTCTAGTTTTGATGACTTGTAACTACTAATGAAATTGTCAACGTACGTGAGAAATCTCGACACTACCAAAAAAACAGACACCTAATATCATTACTATATATATATATATATATTAAAATCTTATTTATTAAGAAATTTGAAACGTCTAGATTGTAAATTCGAAAAATTTCCTATTACGCTATGAAAAATGACACTTTAATGGCAAAACTTTGACTCGAGTTAGTGGGACGTTGCTTTCATCCTGTACTAACTAATAGCACGGGACTCTCGTTGGCCGTCTGCAATTAATTCAGATAATTAAAGTCTTGTGCAATGCACATAATTAAAAAAATTATATTTAAAATAGAATTAAATAAAATTAGAATTTTAAAATTAAAAAGCATTTTATGTATATACGTAAAACAAAAATTGGATTAATATAACTTCACAAGACAATTAGTGAATAAATTGTAAATACTTACATAAATAGCGCTCTCTAATGCTATTAAAAAAATGTAAAAAATAATTTAAGCATACCTTAAAAAATTAGTTAGAATGCAGCTGAAATGAATTATAGTGTTTGTTAAATTTTAACAACATTAATGATAAGTAAGCAGTTCAGAAAAAAAAAAAAAAAAGACTCGATCCTCTTGTATGTTCTACTCTTTATGAGTTGTAACTTTTAACAAAACAATTGAAATGCATGTGAATTGACGTGAGTATCACTAGTTAAAAAAAATATATATATATATATATATATATACAGGTTTTTTATAATGTGCATCAAGTTTATGTGGAACAACGTCATTTCATTTCAGATACACATAAACTTGATGTACATAATAAAATTTCTATATAGATATATATATATACATTTATTTATATATATAGGCATGCAGTTCATAAAAGATCGAAGAAGTTCTTAATTAGAAGAATTACTAATACAAAAAGATAATAGTGACCGTAACAAACTTTGTTGAATTATTTAACCCGTCAATTTTACCATTTTGATATTATATATTTCAAATACGAACTCTATTTATATATATGGAGAGAGATAAATAGAGTTAGTTTCGCATTAAAAATGCGTCAGGTGTCTCTTTCTAGTAAAAAGAAAAAAGGAATTTTACAAGAAAAAAAAAAAAAAAAGGGAATCACGGATTTTTTAGGGTTAGTACGTTACAACGGTTAAATCCAAGTTTCCAAAATTTCTGGCAACTGAAGGAGTTAATTCGTTAATTAATTCCTTAAAGTGTGTCTTCCACAAATCAATTTTATCCCATGATCCAATTTTGACTGCGTGGTAAGACGTACTCCCCACCACCTCAACAACCCACCCGTTCCCAAAAAGAAAAATAAAGAAATTGACAAAAATAATCTAGTCTCTTTTAATCGTGATACTTTATTTACCTTCCCTTCCATCGAAATGAAAAGTCACATCTTTTACTTTTTTTATTATTTGTAATTGAATATTTTATTTTTTTAAAATTTAATTTAATTTTTATTAAAAAAAATTGATATTACAAAGCTTAGTTAAGTCAAACTTAAAATATATATATTTATATAAGTTAAAATGAGACATTCAATTTCATATAGAGGTGGGAATATCATTTAATTATTACTTACGCATTATAAAAATATTAGTTCTACTTTTTTTCTTCTTCTTTTTTCAAAAATTCTTTTTTTACACTCATTTGACAAATGTAACTACCAACCTATCGGAAAGAAGAAGACAAGGAAAACAAAAAAATTCACACGATTTTCTAAACCTCGTTTTCATTATCCTCACTTTTTCAAATACAACTATCAACCAATCTAAGAAAAGGACGAAGGAAATGAGAGAAGAATCAGCACTAGTCTATATAAAAATAAATAAAAAATAAAAATAATAATAATAAAGAGACAATAATGCAGCTCTAAATCTTTTAGAATGTGTGATTTTTTAATACACTAATTAAAAAAACATTACAAATATCTTAAAATATAAAGTATTTTTTGAGGATATAGTTTATATTTTTAGAGTTTAATTCATAAAATATATCTTAAAAAATTAAATAAGTATAATAACAAATGAATTAGAAGATATGGTTCTAGATATTGTAATACATATTTTATATTATCTAATAAAATTTTATATATATAT
>JAOXNR010000001.1:3214617-3232595 GCA_028571225.1 Parsonsia alboflavescens | reverse complement strand
AACTTATACTTAGTGATGATAAAAGTTAACTATAATGAATTATGAATTTAATTAATTGAGTTTTTTTATAAAAAGTAATTAAAATTATACTCGTTTTTTAATTTCAGACAAATTTTATTTTGAACTGGTGATGAATGACAAGTTAAATTATTTTTTTAAATACATTTTTATTTTTATTTTTATTATTTTATGCTTTGTACAACTACTATTAATAATTTTCTACACAGGTACGAGTTTTTATATTAGTAATAATAGGAAAAACCAAAACATTTCCTGTTTCGGCAGAGTAAGAAAACGAATTTGATAATAATAATAGTAATAATAATTCTTCACCGAACGAGAAACCGAATGAAGAACAGTGCTGCTAGGAATATTTCTTCTCTTTTCTTTTTATAAACTTTGAAAAACTTCAATATAAACTCTTCTAAAAAAAGTTTAATTTATAAAAAATTGTAGATTTAATATAATATCATAATAAAAAAACCCCAAATCCTAAAATTCGAATTTTTAACTTAAAAATTAAAATTTAAGATCTAAAAGATTAAGAATTGACAAATTTCAAAATGTAAGAATTGAATGGAATCAGAATTTTCAAATTTCTTATAGAATTCTTCAATCTTTGTCTCATATGAGGCTGCTAGGGTTGGAAGAATGTGAAAAAGGCGTGTAACCTAATATCTAAAATCCAATCTTATATATAATAGGGAAATAATATAAATTTATTAAGAAATCCTTAATATTTCTAAAATATCATCAAAGTTCTCACTTAAATCCAAATATAACAATTAAGCCTCTAAATTTTAAGGGTATTACACATTTGATGTACTTTTTAACCTATAATTTGTGAGTTCGTCATTTCATTCATTGGAATGTCTCCGAATGGACATTACTTGATCCCATTGATTTCAATAGTTTTGCTTGCTTAGAACAAGCGTAGGCCCTTTTATTTTTTTATTTAAAGTCATTTTTAATCTTATACTAAATTATCTTGTGTGGCCATACAATGCAAGACCCTTCTACTTCAATTAAAGTTCATACTTCTAATTATTATTTTAAGGCAAAAACTAGAATATATTTTGAGATATACCATAACATTATAATAGAACCAATAAATTTATTTCTTGATGCCAATTAAACACTTAAAAAAAAATTATGTGTATCTCTTTTTTCCAATTATAGCTCGAACTTGATATAAAAGGGATTTACAAATTGTATTTTATTAACTCTTGGTTGAAGGAATTGACCAAAATTGTCCTAGTTGCTAATCTCTTTATCTTCTTTTATTTATTTAATTTTTTGCATGAATTGGCCTGGGGCACAATTAAGGGTGGCAAAATGAGTAATCAACTACTCATATAAATTAATGATAAATAAATAACATTTATTTATATTCAAATCATTTACAAATTATTTAAGTTATAATTTATAAATGATTTAAATATAAATAATCATGATTACTCATTTAACTTATTTGACTTTTTCTTTAATTTATAAAAGTAGCTTATAAGAAAAACACTCCAAACTCCAATTTTCATACTTATTCTTTTTAAACATTTTATCTTATTTCTCTTTCATTTTTTATTTTTTTCTTCTTATATTTCACATTTTCTCTCTCATCCCCCCTATATTTCTTTCTTTTTTACTTTTCTCTTTTTTGTCCTCAGGTTTTTTTTTTCCCTTTAAAAAAAAAAAATTTCTAATCCCACCAACTTACCCTCATCCATCCAGTAAGCCTCCCCAATTAGAAAAAAAGATTTTTTAACTTTTTGCTAAAGAGAAATATCCACAATATCTTTTGTATTTTATTTCCATTATGAAATTCTTTTAGTTGTATAAAATAAAATAATAAAAAGATTTTGGAATTTATTCTACCTTAATTAGTGGAGTATTTATTGATTTTTACTATCATAAGAAATTATCTTGTATCTTCATACACGTATATGATCAAATCTACAGGAAACCTATTTGTCTGTATAGGATTTCCATTTCATGACCAGTGATAATTAAAGCAACTAACTAAAAAAGATAAGGAGAAAAATTAAAAATTTCATATAATCTTTTTAATTACTTGAATAAAAATGTAAAAAAAAAAAAGAAGAGAAATGACTAGTATATTAGTGGTGGGGCTGGGTGAGGGAGGGGGTGGGGTAGATATACAATGATCTGATTTAAAGGAATCAAGTTGAATATAACAGAAGTTAATATTTAAACTTAAAATTTAATGATTACTTGTAATTACTTATCTATATATTGAGTAAATTTAATGATTTATAAATGATTAATCAATTGAATTAATTTTAGTTAAATTGTTTGACCATGAATTATTGATTATTCATTAAATTAGAAAACATCTTGACACCCCTAGGTATGATTAATGATGGAAACAGACCAGGCTTGTTAAATGGGCACTAGGCCTGAGCCTGACCCGTGGCCGATTATAAGTTAATTTTTAGGCCTGAGTCTGGTCGGTTCAAAAACTTGAGCTAGCATGAAACCTGTTTATAAAGTCTGCATTTTTTAAAAAATAATTTATTTTAATTTCAATATATTTTTTAGTGGTTCGGAATTTAATATATAAATTTTTAGTATAAAGTCTATTAAAATTTAAGGATTTACATTCACTTGCACAAGAGTTCCATAACTAATTACATTAATAAGAAGAATAAGTTAGTAACTTTCTTAAAAGTCAAATATACATCTAATTTTTAATCAGATCAAAATAGAATATTCAATTTCGAACTAAGATAGTAATATAAAATATGAGAATATTTGATCATTTTATGTAAGAAAAAAATAATAAATTATAAAACTAATCTAACTTATAATCACTCAATATAACTTATTAAAAATATGTTATTAAATACAATATAATTTAAATAATATCATCCCAGAGCAATAAAACAATAACTTAAATTGCGATATAATCATCAAATACAAGTGTTGTTACTAGCAACTAGTTGTAAATAATTAAATATTAAATGTAGTTTTGTTTACTTATATGAACCCTTTTAATAGGAAAATCAAATAATTATACAATTTAATAAGTACTTAAAAAAATATTATTTTAGCAATGCAAAAATACTTTTTTGTTTCTTGTTTAACCATGCTAATACTTAATTATATAAAATATATATGCAAGGTAATAGTAATAAGTTGAAAAATGTTATCGCAGTATACTTATATGTTATATGTTCAAATCTCAAATATATAATTTTATAGATTTTAAAAGTATTTATAAAAAAATATGTATATTTAAATAGACACAGACCGGCCTGATAGGTTTAATAGGTCAGCCACAAGACCTAGGTCTGACCTTTTATGCTAAACAGGCCTAAGGAAGAGCCTGAACCTTCTGCTTGAACTGGGCAGGTCAAATCAGGCCAAATATAGGCCAGACTACGGGGTCCTAATAGGCCGCCTGACTTATTTCCGCCCTAGATATGATGTCCTCCACCTTAAGGTTTCCTAAATTTAAAAATATTATTAGGCATTTTGTTGTTAGGTTTTTATTATGTAGTATTTATAAATTCTTTTTCTTCATGTGACTATTTTATAATAACTACTCCTTTCATTTGGAATTGAATATCTCATTTTGATTTGCACATATTTCATTTTCAGATAGCTCAAGATAAAAAATATAGACATTCAATTACGGAATGATGTGCCTTTCTATAAAAGCATGCTTATATGCTAAGAGAGAGAGATGGTAAAATCTCTATGAAGTGAGGAAATTTTCAAAAATACCCAACATTGAATGGGGTATTTCAATTATATCCACTTTGTCAAAACATTTCAATTATATCCATTTGGATAGCCCAATTTTCACTGTATACCCAAATTAGTACGGACATCCAAATTGAGAAAAGAGAATTGCTGACCAAATGGAAAAGACCCATTTACCCTGATTCAGTCGTCTTTCCCCAAATCTGCTAGGAATTCCAAGGGCTTGTTACTCCCTCATTCCCCCGACCTTCCACAAACCCATTCAAACAACCTTCTCGCAACCGAAACCCAATCGTCCATCTCCTCTCACAACCCATTTGTTCAAGCTCTCTTCTTGCCGTGAAATTTGTTCACCGATAGCTTGTCGTTGTTGAAGAAGAAGAAGGTACACTCGTTGCCAAAAAGAAAGGTTTCACCCGCACCTCCTGCAAAAGAAAAGGTTTCACCCGCTGCAAAAAAGAAAATGTTTCATCCGCTACAGGTAAGTCCACCTTGCATCATTTAATATTTTTTTGCCCTCCATGATTATGCATGTGGTTGTGCTATGATTGTTCCCCTCCATGATTATGCAAATGTTTGTGCGGTACTCATCATTTCTATCATTTTTGTTTTTTGCTTTTGAACTGCAAATGTTAATTGTCATATGCCTTGATTGTTTGTCTTCTTTTTTTAAAAAATTTTTTGTTGATAATTGAGGCATGTTAACCTATTTGGAGGCATATGTGTGTAATAAACCACTGCGAAATAGAATTTTTGGGTTGAAACAGTGGAAGGTCGGGATTATATATGTAAGGTCGGTAACGAAGGTCGACATATTATTATTTCATTAGTAATATTATAAAATTTTAAAAATCATTGAAGGTAAAGATAATGTATTGAAGGTCGGTATAATTTATGGAAGGTCGATCCATTATAATTTCATATTATTATTGTAAAAATCACTGAAGGTCGGTATAATGTATGGAAGGTCGGACCAATATTATTCCATTATTATTAATTTAAAAAAATCTAAAAGTCATTATAATGTATAGAAGGTTGGGATAATATATAGAAGGTCGGGTTAATCTATGGAAGGTCGGCCGATTATTATTAATTATCGTAAAATTTTAAATTAAAATAAAAATTTATATCATTAAATTTGAAATTAAATAAAAACTAATTTTATTAAATTTGAAATTAAATAAAAATTTTATTATTATTTTAAGTTAAATATAAACTATTATTATTTAAAATTATTATTATTAAACTATCACCGTACTTTCCAATGATTTATTATTAATATTATACAATGTAGTTTATACTGTTAGTGTATAATTGAATTTAATTATTGAATGTACTTTATTACTTAATATTTTATAATGATTGTCAAGGCTTATTTTATTTTTTCTATAAATAAAAATACATTGTACTTTATATTCGGTAGGATAAAACATAAATATACATGTCTATGTACTAAAAATAACAATAATAAGTTATAACTATAATTTGTTTTAAAATTAAAATATTCGGGGTAAAGTTTTATATAATGGTTTTAAATAATAAATTATTATAGATTTTTCTGTGAAATATTATATTTAGGATTTAAATAATACCTTTTCATAAAATAACAAATTGTTTGGGGCCTATTTTATTTATTGTACTTATTTATGTTTAGGATTTATTATTATTTTTTATATATTTGCAGAGACATGGACATTGCTAGAGCGAGATGGACTTACCGGCATAGCTAGTTTATTCGTCCCCGTAAGACTGCAGGTTGTCATTGCAAATATTCGTGGATGGCGGAAGTAGTTGACTTGGTCAAGCTCCAAGGGGTAGAGAAGCGATTTTGGGAGGAGTAATTTAGGAAGGATCCATTCGGATACATGTTGGAGCTACCTCAATATTCCGGACGTTTTTATGCCCGTGCTGCATCTTATATTCTTAGATGGGAGGTTCACTTCCTGCTTGGATGCTTTCTGCTCTTCAGGGGCATCGCAAAGATATTTACATGCATTCCGTTAATACAATTTATCTTTCCCTTAATAACTCATCGGTATCAGAATCGAATGTGCTCAGATGGGATTATCTTCCGATTTGTCTGAACCTTTGTCAAAATCTCATCAGTAGGCTGTTTTGATATGCACGGTGTGTGACCTTCATCCAAGATCAGAATGTCAGGCATCCTAGGGTCTCCTTCGGATGTGTGGCATTCTGATCCTAGATGAGTTTCACATGTCACGCAACCAATTGCCTACTAATGAGAATTTGACAAAAGTTCAGACAGGTCGGAAGATAATCCCATCTGACACATCAGATTCTGATATCGATGAGTTATATAATATCTTATGTCTCGTAAATCCAAATTTGCCGAGAACACCTCTCTCAAGACTAGCACGTCTAATGCTAAAAGGAAAACCAATCTTGCAAAATAAATAGGGGCTTCTTTGACGAGATTGATCGGTAAGAATATCGATAATGTAACAGAGGAATTCAAAGCACTGATGGATCCATTTGTGCACGTACACAAATTAAACATGGATCCGTGACAATCTTCATGGTTTTAGAGAAACACTTATTATGTTACATTCTACACTCAAAATTAAAGAATTCTCTAATAAAAAAACATCTTAGAGGTCAATCACTTGTGTCTCAGAAAAAGCATGTTTAACTATATGAATTATTTTTTATCAACTGTTTCCTTGTTTCTTTACTGCAGAGATATGGATCACGCCCAACATACCTTTCAGCTTTGACACGATATGAGAAGAGAGGTCATTTTGGATGGTGTCCGGCCTGACGAGATGTGGTTCTTTATTGGAGATTGGTTATCTCGATTTTCTTTCCCACGCTCAACATTTATACCACCGATTTTTTTTTTATTTTGTTTGTTCAGAGCATGTAAGAAAGATATTACCTTTAATCTTTGTTGTTAGGTAGTGATGTTATTTATATTGAAAATTCTGAATACACCCAAGTTGAAATGGGTATTCTATTTTGAACAGCATTTAAATCATGTACATAAAAATGAAATAATATTACTTGTTTTATTTTATATTGATATTGTGTAATTAAAAATAATATGAAAAAACTACGAGTGATGATTAAATAATATGAAAAAAAAATGAAGGTTTGAAGACATGCGTCAAAATCAGGTTTGACAGTGACAGTGACATGCCTCGGATGCAAAATAGCTACATAAACAATTGGGGAAATGAGATCCGAGTTTGGAAATGGAAAAAACAATTTTTGGCAATTTGTAGTGGTGGAAGGTTGAAATTGTATTTCGAAGGTCGATATAATGATCCTAAGGTTAGTATATCATTTGAAGGTTGATGCAAGGACTTGGCCAATTTCACCTCTTAAAAGTCTTTTTCCGACCTTCGGAGGATAATATCGACCTTAGGCATACAATTTCGTAGGTTGGTATTATTAGCCAAAGTTCGATGCAACGACTTGACCAGTTGAAAAGATACCCATGCATGCAGCGGTGGCAGTCGAATGGTCAAGTTCCTTCCTTATTTTCGGAGTTGCGACCCATCCCTCAAACAAACCAAAACTCAGCATTGCCAACTCCACCATCATCTTTGTATTCTTTAGGTCTGAGAATCTTGGCCATGTACACTTCTTTGGGTGTTATCTTCTTTCTTTTCTTTGGGTGTTATCTTTTTCAATTCCACCGTCACCGTCACCGTCACCATGTCCGACAGACTATAGGTTAGATTTCTTTTCTTTTTTTTTTCCACATTTAATTTCTTTGTTTTTTCTCCTTCAAATCGATGTCATAATTTCTTTGCTTTTGAAGCGATAGCGTTAATTAGAAATTTATGAGATGACGATGGTGGTGTGCATTGAACTAGTTTTTTTTTTTATTTTTTTGTATTTTCTTGTGGGTTTTATTTTTTATTTTTTATTTTTATGACTTTTCTTATGATTTATGAAATGTTGAGACTTTATATGCAAAATGATGTTGAGACTTTTGGTTTGGGGAATTAGAATTTATAGGTTGAATTGATGGAAGGTCGAGGTGATCCCAATGAAAGTCAGGAAGATATATTGAAGGTCGTTATTAAGGTCTGGAGATCGGGTTTATCATTAGAAGGTCGAAGGAAGACTTGCAAAGTTTGAAAGTTGGCCAAGTCTTTCTTCGACCTTCAGATGCTAAAACTGACCTTCAGGCCATAATACCGACCCTTAGTATGATTATCTCGACCTTTAGTGAGATCATTTCGACCTTCCACCAATTCAACCCAGAAGAAAAAGCTAGTTTAACTATATGAATTTTTTTTTATCAACTGTTTCCTGTTTTTTTTTACTGTAGAGACCAGCTTCGATACTAGCCGAGATGGGAGGTCATTCTGGAGGGTGCTCAACCTGACGAGATGTGGTTTTTCATTGGAAATGGGTTTTATGGACATCGGGGGGAAGTTACTAAAAATTCGACAATACCGGAGCCGTCCCGAGATTACTATTTTAATCATTTTAACAAAAAGAATTTAAGTTGGTTGAACTTGAAATCATATTGATAAAGCAAGAGGAGGAACTAAAGAAAGAGTACAGCTCCAAGGAGGCATCCTAAATGTGGAAATGAAAGAAGATTTGATGAGGTAAGAAAAAGAAAACTCAGATTCAAAGATGGAAAGATTGGGGACTAAAGACAGTTTCTTCAACCTTATCGTCTTTATTTCTGAGTTTTCTTTTTCTTGCTTCATCAAATCTTCTTTCATTCAACATTAACGATGCCTCCTTGGAACTGTACTCTTTATTTAGTTCCTCTTCTTGCTTTATCAATATGGTTTCAAGTTCAATCAACCTAAAGTTTTTTTTGTTTAAATAAGGAAAATAGTAACCTCAGGATGGCTCGGGTATTGTAGAATTTTCAGTAACTTCCCCCCCCCACGTTCGTTTTTATAGTAGTTCTTTCTTAATAATAGATAATATTTAGCTAAATTTTCTTAGTCGAAATTCATGGGGACATCATCATCAATACAGCAGATATATTCTTCTTTATAATCATCATCAACACTGTGAATATTTTCGAATGGTCCAAGTTTATCGTTTAAAGGTCGGAATGTCCAATTCGAATTCCTTCTGTATGCATTAACAAAATTAGCCACTATATATGTTCACCACCACATTAATGTAATCTTTCAACTTTGTTAATGTCATTTTATGATTAGCTTCCCCCAAAAAAAACACGACCCCGTATGCATCTTCAATTTCCAATAATTTGGTACCTCCATTGGATAATGTGGATGCAAATAAGATTTTTACATCGAATAGGTTTAAACCAATCTTCATGCAGCTTGCCATAGTTCTCCTAAAATCTTCATAACTAATGTCGTTTGGTACTACTAGTGGACGCACCCTTCCAATTAGAGAACCATCGTGGAGAATAATTCTGCTTAAAGCCATGTTTGCACAAATCCAGAGAAAAATATATTCAGGAAAATGTACAAGCAGTATTAGAAAGAAAATGGGAGAAATATCTTAGTTTAAAACAAAAAAACGGAGAAAAAAGGGTCAACTTAGTTTTTTTTAAGAAAAAAAAAAGGGACCGGAAAAAAATGTTAGAAGGTCGAGATGACCATATGGAAGGTCGATATGATTCCTATGAAGGTCTAATTGAGCTTCTGGATGGTCTATTGAATTTTTTTTAAAAAAAAAATATTGAAGGTCGATTTCATCCTTTGGAAAGTCAATATAATCTTTCAAAGGTCGAAATTTTCAATTGGAAGATTAGTTGATCCAAAAGCAAAAAGCTAATCTTGACGGTCGGCCTCTACTCCCAAAGGTCATTATATATTTCTGAAGGTCGTCTATACCTGCCGAAGGTCGACTAGACATAAAAAAGAAATTAGGTTTGAAGGTCGACCTAAACTACCCGAGGTCATTCAATACTACCAAAGGGCGAACATACATCCCGAAGGGCGGCTATACCTAACAAGGTCAACAATACTTCAAATACTCAAACCTCCCCATTTCTTTCTTTCTTTCCTTCCTTCCTTATACCAAACAAACAACACAAAACGGATGACTAGAAAAATCCAGCAGCAATTACGAATCAAAACACAACCACCAAAAACCATAATAGCAAAAAAGGAAAAAAAAAAAACGAAACTCAACCCCTAATACTGAAAGATGCGAGCTTGATCTTGTGAAGAAAAAAACCAACTCATTTCCCAAACTTAGACACAACTATTGATTGTTTTTTTTTTTTCTTCAACGGGTAGAATGAATTCCTTTCAAGTTCAACAAGGAAACTTCATCAATGATGCAATAGTTGTTTGTCTTCAGTTCGGTTTTATAACAGTGTAATGGTAGTTGGGCTGTTATGAATGTTGAGGGAGAATGAGTTCCTTCAAGTTTAACTTTTAACAAGGAAACTTCATCACGTTTTACAGTAGTTACAGAGGTAGTTGGACTGTTTTGAATATTGAGGATAATATAGTAACTGTATGATAAAAGTAAATAAATGTTAGTTTTGTTTTCTTTTTAAAGGAAAAAGTCAAAATAGATATAGAGTGAAGAGTTAATTTTAGAGTTGAATAAATTATGAAATATTATACAGATTTGGGTAATATTGAAATTTTTCCCTACAAATAAGGTAAATGTGAAAACGGCCCTATCAAGTTCAAGTTATTTTGTGAAAAAGACTGAAGTGGCATTTGACATTTCATTTACTCCAGTCTGAATGCTTTCGTGCCAATGCATATGATTAATGCGTTCACTCTAGCTTCTGAAAAATGGAAAACCCACGGGACCCGAGATATCAGGATTCCGGGCCGCTCATTATCCCCTCAATTTAAAGGTGAAAAATTAGCAAACAGCAACGGAAATGGCGGTCTCATCTCTGCGCCTTCCCCTGTCTCCTAGGCTTGCAACCCAAGCTTTATCTATCCGATTCTCAAACACCAAAAGGCCTCTAAATTTACTTCTGCGATATTCGACTTCACCTCATGCAGCGGTGGTATCTTCCGAACCCCTGGCCGAAACTGCTGCTGCTATCGCAGCTCCTGCGCCGGCTTCTCCAAAGAGATGGGAAGCTTTCCGCAAAAAGAAAGTTGTAATGCGAGTCGGCTATGTTGGTTCTGACTATCGAGGTCTTATGTGTTCTCCATTATTCCCTTTAAGTGAATTGGTTTTTCGTTTTCGTTTTTATTCAAGTGGTTATAATTTGTTACGAACCGCAGCCATTGAACTTTCTGTAAAAATTGCTAATTACTAGTGTTTGTGACAGGTCTTCAGATCCAAAGAGTCGAACCCACAGTGTCCAGTAAGATTTCCTTTTTAAAAACAAAAGTTGCCTGCTTTCCTGGTTCTGTTTTGTTGGGAATGATCACTCACGGAAACAAAAATTGAATAACCTTTTCTATTCTCATCCAAACACCACCAGAAAATTACAGTAGGTTTTCTGGGTTTTGACTTTTTTCATTCTTCCAAACTGATCCTTAACTTCATTAATTTTTTTCTCTGCTCTACTAATCAACCTTTTCTCCTAAAACTTCATATAGATTGTTATGGTGGTCTAATTATTTACGTGGGTTGTGTATATTTTTCTACTTTGTTTGGAATTACATTTTGGGGAAATTGCCAATACAACACTAATCATATGCTCCAAAATCCAAAATATAGTAAAATTTTTTTTTTCTGCCAAATAGATACTTATAAATTTTTAGGGAAGCTATTTAAGTATTTTCGAACACTTTTCCATTCAAAAAAGTCACGGCACATGACAAAATTTTGAGTGGAAAATTTTTGCTCCACAAATTTTCTTTGGGGAGAATTGCCCATAGAGTACTAATATGGCCCAAAATCCACAATGATACTTCATTTTTTTTTTCCTACCAACTAAATACTTATATATTTTACCAAAAGATGTTTTCGTTCAGTTTTCCTCAATCACGGATTCATTCTCTGTCAAAAATCTATCAAGGTAGTTTTTCAAGTTCAAAATCCTCCACAATTGAATATCAAGTCATGACTGATGCAGCCATTAATAAGTTTAAAAAATTCATTTTCCTTCTCGATCATACCAGAATTGGTCATGTTCGATTCCACGATGGCCAAGTTACTAATTCATCCCAACTATTGCCACCCAAACTACAAAACAACAGTCTCGTCAATCCATTTTAGGTACTAATTTTCCATAGAGAAGAAAAGAAAAGAAAATTCTTCTTGGAGAATTTATTGCCCCAACTTAGGGCTTGCCACCATTGCCTCACAACCACCATCAATTGGTAATGAATGTGTCGATGGAGAGGAAAGAACCATTTACCACTACAAATTTCTCAACGGTGGTCTTGCCAGTAAATTCCTTTATGTCTTTTTTTATTGGGGATGCGGAGAGATTGAAATCAGAATTTTATATTACAAATCTATCTTCTCACGTGTCGTCCGTTAGTAAATATCGCTCTTAATGTCCTCCTTTAAGAGAAACTGCAGTTCTATAGATGATGCCACCATTGGGTATGGTGGCAGCTCCAATGTTTCCATTTGCAGTCATTACCATTGTCCTAAGAAAAGCCCTACCAATTTAAATTGATGGTAAAGTTTGGGAATCTTAAAGTGTGCAGGTTTTTTGCCATTGAAATTGAATGACTAAGTCTCCCAGATGTGGCAGAGGATAAAGCAAAATTAGTGGAAGGTTCAGATCTAATTATTGGATTGTTTGTAGAAAGGTTAAGAAAAAAGAAGATTAATGAGATGAAATGGGATGAAAATTTGTGGAGATATACTTTTATCCTCAAAACTTTGTCATGTGTTTGGCTCGTGATTTTTTTGACTGAAAAAGTGACCGGAAATACTTAAATGGCTTCACATAAAATTTGGCATTGAAAAACAAATAATGTATCATTATGGGTTTTGGGTCATATGATTAATACTATATGGGCAATTCTCCCTAAAGAAAATTCGTGGAGTGACAATTTTACGTTAAAAAATTTGGCATGTGCCTTCACGTAACTTTTTTGAATGGAAAAGTGGCCGAAAATATTTAAGTGGCTTTCCGTAAAATTTATAAGTATTTATTTGGTAGAAAAAAAATTTTAGAATCATTTTGGATTTTGGGCTATATGATTAGTACTGGATTAACGATTTTCCCTTACATTTTTTCAAAACAGAATGTTTTTTATTGTAATCTTTGCAATATCAACAAAAACTTGAAGTTGGGGCGACATGCTATTAAGTGTTAAGCATATGTGCTAAATGATAGTGTTGAAAGTTTTCAGAATTTATTTGCTGTAACAGTTTTACATAATAACTTGTATGATCATGAAATTGTTCTAAGTGGTGAGAGGTTTTGAAGTTTTATTAGTAATTTATTAAGATAAGATACTGAATGTTATCCTTTTTTAAAACACTGACAATACATGAAGAGTACATAATCTGTGATTATCATATCTCTAGTTTCATTATTGAAGAAAACTGCAACTCTCAGTTGTTATCACTATCTTCTAAATTATATTAACCACTACATATTTTATCAGCATAATGAATTGAAGTAGCTTAAGCTTTATAGTTTTGTAGTGTAGCTGTTGAAGGCGAATTGGAGAAGGCCATTTTCCAGGCTGGTGGAATTCGTGATAGTAATTATGGGGACTTGCATAAAATTGGATGGGCAAGAAGTAGCCGAACTGATAAAGGAGTAAGTTACACGATTTATTGTCCAAACTTCAAAGATATTTTTATGCAGTTTGAAACTTTCCTTCCTTTTGTTGATGATCTCTCTTTTGATAATGTGCATATCTCAGGTTCATTCTCTCTCTACCATGATATCTCTTAAAATGGAGATCCCTGAAATTGCATGGAAGGATGACCCTAATGGCATTGCTCTTGCTGATTATGTTAACTCATTTCTTCCTAAAAACATCAAAGTTTTCAGCATCTTACCATCACAGAGGTAAGCTTTAACTTAATATCTCCTGACTTCCTAGGATCTGCATCTGTAATTCTGTATTTCAGTGCTTTCTAGAAATTGCAGTTTGAATGCTTATATGCTTAATGACCTTGTGATTTTGAAGCCACATTTGTAAGTTATATGGTCCCATCTGTTAAAGTTAACATTGTCAATGATATCTATGGGTGATGATGCCTACTTTCTGTGTGCATCTTTTATGTTGAAATAAGTTAATTGTGAAAAACAGCAGGATAAGATTGTAGTTAGGTTGATGTTGATATTTTTCCCTTGTACATTAGGAAAAAATATAGAATCAGTTTCATCACATTGACAAACCAAATCTGTGTGGTGTATAAGTGAAACTGAATAATCAAAGACACCAATTGCTGGTGCAAACTTCCCCCTTATTCAGCATACCATCACTTGACATAATATATTACTTAATGATGTCCAACCATCCCAAGCTGAAAGAATCTCAAAGAGAACTCAATTTGCCAGCAAATTAACATTGATCTTATGATTAAAAAGCCCGGTTGGACTGTAAGGATATACTCATAGTATCACATGGAAATTGGAGAGTTATTTGCAAGAAAGTATTAAGAGAAAGTATGTTCTTTACTGCATTATCATCAATCTGGCTAAGACAGATATGATCTGAGTTTAATTGTCATTTTCAAGCAATAAATCTTACCGAATTCTTTTGTTGATTATTGGACATTGAATCTTGAAGCTTTGGATTTTGATCGACTTTCATCTGTGTTTCTTGATATTTCCGCTTGGTTTCCTAATGTTTTTGCTTTGCATGTACATCTATAGGAGCTTTGATGCGAGGAGAGAATGCAGCATTCGGAGATATTCATATCTTCTTCCTGCTGAAGTGATTGGCATAAGGAATAATTTTACTTCTGAAGAAATCAATCATCACCTATCAGAGTTTAACAGGATCTTGAATGCCTTTGAGGTAGTTTGAATGGCTGTAAATGTCACTCCTACTTGTTCCGTGTTAGGTTTGAATTTAGAAAGAGACTCTGCTTATTAATGTTATATCATTCTTATTGTGTGCGTGCATGCATGTAGTATGCATGCCTCCCAAAGTCCTGAATGACTTTTTAAATTTACATAAGCCTACCATGAAATGACCAGAGTCTAAAATTAATTAGCTACTCCCTTATTGTACAATCAATTTAAGCTGGCTTTGCCTTTATACATAAGCATTACCATTCTATTGTCCAATGTCCTATAAATGATTGAAGCAGTCGTCATATACCTGATGGTGCATGAACTTGGTTTTTTCAATTTCCATTTGATGTAAAGTTCACTGGTTAAGCACACATATTGCACAGTCTTGGACTACCATTCTACATATCTGCTAGAAGGACCTCCTGGTTTTTTCTTACTGTTATCCTAAGCTCTGTTTTGAGAACTAATTTACTGATTTGGCTTGTCTATTCAACTGAATTTTCAGAAACTCATATTCAAACTTGTAACTCATCATATGTCATCCAAAGTTTTTCTTCTACTGAATAACTGCCTCACTTGATGAGGTACAGCTTGGTTGTCTCATTCTAATTCCAGATTGATTGATCCAGTGTGTTATATTATATAACTAATCTAGCCTTGGAGGATGGATTACTCTGCATCGTTGGTAATAGTTTTGGTGTTTCTGAGTGGTCTTGTAGGGAGAACATCCTTTCCACAATTACACAATACGATCCAAGTATAGGACACCCTCCAGAAGAACTAATAAACGTAAACGTGTCTCCAGGAAAGGTAAATCATCTGATGAAAATTCAGGTTCTGAGTTTGAGGAAAGTGATGAAGAAACTTTCAGAGAAAAAGAAATTGTTCTGAATGAGGAAAGTGATGGTGGAGTGGAAGTAGCAGCTGAGTATGATGATGAGGACCGTAATATTCCAGACAATGGTTTTGCTGATAAATCACTAGCACACACCTCCTCTGAGAAAGAAAGCAATTTGAATTCTGTTCGGCCTATTCGTGCAAGGTGGCTCCATGAGCCTGATTTGAGGGACCAAATTGGTGCTTCACACTTCCGGAAGATTTTCCACTGTAGCTGTGGCAAGTTGGAGCACTTGTTTGGATTAAATTATATAGAGATCTCAATCTGTGGAGAGTCATTCATGTTACACCAGGTAAATCTCTTTGGGCATGACTCTTTTCTCTTCCTGTGAATTCATTTCCTACAAATTGAATGTTATCTTGGAAAAGAAAAACTTTAAATGTTTTCCCTTATTCAGACTGCAAGAAGGTGCTTTTTATGAAGCTGTCAGTGAAAATATTTTGTGCATGCTCCATAAATAACATGGTGACTTGTTTTTCCTGGTTTGGTGCATTTTTCTTATAACTAACTTGAAACTAGTACACGGAACCTTTTTTTGTGCTCTCGGCAGTCATTTATTGCTTACTTTCTCTGCATGCAATGAAAACAAGACTGCTGCTCATATCACTTTCTTTAATTCACTTGGATTATGTCCCTGAGATCTCTGTTATGACTTTTGAGGCTACTCAGTTACTAAGTTGCTGATAGAGATCAAGGAGATAACATTCCGAGGATTCCGGATGTCATCCAATCACACATTAGAGACCTGCAAAGATTCAATGAGCAATGATGAATTACATTTAAGAACATGAGAAGAATTGGATATTGATGCATTTAAGCAAGTAAACAAAACAAAACTACAAATATTTCAAGTTCACATATGAAAAGGGAATGAATATGGCTTCAAATTGCATCAAATCGTGGACCAAAAGGATGAGCAGAGTTTAACCAGCTCCAGAGATTCGACTTGGAATTGCATCTTCAAACTCTGTTCATCCTTTTTACCCGCAATTTGATTCAATTTGAAGCCATATTCATTCCCTTTTGATATTTGAATTTGAAATTCTTGTAGTTCAACTCATTCCTCTTCGTTTCCTTGCTTGCATGCATCAATATCCAATTCTTCTTCACATTCTTAAACATAATTCATCATTGCTCGTTGAATCTTTGCAGCTCTCTAATGTGTGATTAGACCACATCCGGAATCCTCGGAATGTTATCTCCTTGATCTCCATCAGTTGCTAACTAGAAGCTCTATGTTTTGCAATTAATATACCAACATTTTTGCAGTAGATACAGGATTTTTTATGGCTGGTATGTGATCTTATTTTGCAGTTCTTTTGTAATTTCATATGTGATGCATGCTCACTTGTTAATGTAAGTCAGATACGCAAAATGGTTGGGACTGCAGTGGCAGTGAAACGGAAACTACTTCCACAAGATGTTTTGGAGTTGTCTCTTTCCAAGTTTTCGCGGATTGTTTTGCCGATTGCCCCATCTGAAGTCCTGATATTGAGGGGAAACAATTTTGTTATCAGGAAAAGACCTGGGGAAGTAACAAGACCTGAAATGTTGACATTGACTGAATCTGAAGATATCCTAAAGGCTGTTAATGAGTTTTACCATTCTACAGTTCTACCTCGGGTGTCTGTATTTTTGGACCCTTCAAGATATCCTTGGCATGACTGGGTAGCAATATTGGATGCCAACGCAAGCATACCTGAGGTCCAATTCGAAGAAGTTAGAACTGCTTGGGGGTTGTGGAAGGAAAAGTGGGAGAGTAGAATGAAGGCTGCCTCATGACATTTGTTCATGGTATCACCTTTAACTGGTGGTTCACTGGAAGTTATTGACCAGATATCCAGGGTTGAAGAAGCATCACAGTTTAACTCTCTGATCTGCCTCAAATACGTCCTATGGTTAGCCACCGATTCCTGCTGCTGCCTTCCTGATAATTGCAATGTGTTATGACAAGAAGTTTTTAATTTAATGGATAACTTACCCCCCACTGAGAAAGAACATACCCCAAAAATCTTCCAAAGTGGAAAAAACTATACGACCACACAATCAACCGAAGAAGTAATGGTGCTTTTGGAAAGAAAAGGTGTGCGTTGTCTTCTGATTTCAAACTCTCTTTTGTTTTTCTCTGAGCAGACAATCAGCTACTTAGGTTTCCCTTTTAATTCTTGTGACAATACCTACCCAATGAATAGTCTTACTTAAATGGCATTGTTGAAGAACTTGAGTGCAATTTTTTTATGGGCTAGTGAATAGAAACCTGACCTTTGAGAGACCCTATTGGTCTCTTTTTCTCCAGTTTCTCATGATTGGCTGTGCGATTCCTCCTAGATTTGAGAAGTTTTACCATGTCAATCCCAAGATTAAGATTTGTGGAAAAAATATGTGATAACCTGTTTTTCCTTATTTAGGAATTCTGTAAATATTTATTTCCTAAAATATAGGAATTTAGTTTGGAAGGAAATCAGGAATCCTTGATTACAGGATAACTGAATTAGGGTAGTTACTATTTTTTCTTAATAT
>JAOXNR010000001.1:3190897-3213284 GCA_028571225.1 Parsonsia alboflavescens | reverse complement strand
TGCAGCAAGGTCCAAAAACTAGATATTCAAACCTTGAGAAATTCTTGTAACGCATCGTTATTACTTCAAGTCAACTATGTCTAATGTGGGATGAATTAGAGTTTTAATTTTAAAATTGCAAAATGAACAAATAAATATAAGCAAAAAAATAAGTTTCAATTTAACATATTTACTTTGGGTACTGAAGTTATTACTGTGGCTACTTACAAGGTCAACACATTATTCAATTATACATGAAGTGTTAAAAGGATCACAATGATAAATCAAATTATATCATGCATACATTGTGTAGTATCTTTCACCAATACATACATATTTTATTGTTGTTATTTAAGTATCAAAAGAATATCATATATAATATATCATGAAAAATAATTTTTTTTTCCCCGTTTTTGGTATAAAATAAAAATATAGGACTCTTTTAACCTTTTTGCTATTCATACCTTATGTGTGATATGAATGATGGAGATGTAAAAAACTATTAAGATGTGTCGTCAACTTAGAAAGAGGAAAATTATCGTGTTAATAACATTTTTATGAAAATTATATTATATACTTCCTCCGTTCGAAATTGAATGTTTACATTTCTATTTTGAATTGTCCAGAAATGAATGTCCCATTTTCTAAATTAGTTAAAATTTTATTAAGAAATTAATATTATTAAAGGTAAAATGAATATAGTTAGCTCATTTTCTTAAAATTTATATAAGTCATTTAATTCCGAATGGAGAAAGCATAATACTACATTTGAACCTGTCTCATTTATTACTGATTCAAGAGATTCAACCTACTTGTATAAACAAGAATATGTTCTATTATTTTAGATGTTTTACGTAAATTAGAAAAAAGATATATTTTTTTTCCAATTTTTTTAAATTGAAGCCACTAATTTACATGTATACTCAAAATCTGACTGTCCTGTGATTATATTCATACACGTATTTGTGACCTAATCTTTGGTATAATTGAGTTAAACTTTTTAAGAGGTACCAACTACCAATTAATTTATGTGGCTTCTTAATATTATTTTTATGAGATAAGTATATATAACAATTGTTTAAAAAATACAAAAACTATATAATAGTTGATTAAAAATTAAATGTGCATTGTATAATTTTAATATGCTATGCTATGGTTTTAAGCACGACATTAGGTATTAGGGAGATAAACGAGTCAAGCTTGAATCAAGTCGAGTTTGAGTTGAACTATAATTGAGCTTGAGTTGAGTTTTGAGCTTAATTCAAATCACTTTTTAACTCACGTATTTCCCAATTTAAAATATGTGATTTTAATTTTATTTGGAAAAATTTGACCAAAAAAAGATCTTCATGCTAACTCAATCCATCATAATGCCCACATATTTGGGCCAAAATGAAGCCCAAGATAAAATAAAGTTTGGTTTAAAAAAGAAAAGATGTCCAAAAGAGAAGCGGGTTTTCTTCTTCTCCAGAGCAAAGAGGAAGAGGGGAAAAAAAAAACAAAGAGTTCTTTTTAACTGACAGCAAAATCCAGAACCCTAAACGCCAATTCTTTTTCCAATTTCCGGCATCAATGGCTGCTACCGGCGAGAGCTCTTTGCCTCCTTCGAATAATGACAAGCCTGTTATTGTTCGGGTAAAAAGGAAGTCCCATCAGACTTGCCTCGATGCTTTTTGTGAGTGCAAAATTCCCTATTTCCCTTACTTATCTGGATTTTGGCTAATTGGATTAGGTTTCTTCCGTTGGAGGTACCAATGGTGTTTGTAATTTCACAAGTGTGGACAACATCTTAACTTTTAGAACTTTGAAAATGTATATTAGTGATGTATTTCAGTGCGTTCCTCTTTTTGAGTTTCGAGTCGTCTGCTGTAAGTAACCTTTTAACTTCTTTCATTTGGTTAAATTCTTCACTACTGGTGTGGCAGGGCTTGAAATCAATGAAAGGCCATTGAAGCGGGCATTACTTGATTTTGACACGCTTTCCCTTTCAGGTTCTTCTTCCAAAGGTATGCCAAATTTATGCTTTCTCTATGTATAATATTTTTGGGTATTTTTGATAGGATGTCTTTGTAGGAAAAGTATATTTGTTTGTGCATTGTGATATTTCATAATACTTGTTTTCCCACCTTTTGCCCCAGGCAAAATTCCTAGAATTGTCTTGCTTAGATGATAGTTTTGATAAAACCTATATACTTGAACCTTTTGACGTTATTTTATTTTATTTTATTTATTTATGATTAATTGTCTTAAATAAAATGGTTGCAAATCAGAGTTTGAGATTGCGTCAAGGGGAAAAGGAAAAGAAAAAATAATTTTTTAAAAAAGGTTACGTGTACATTTGATTTTTTTTTTTTTTTTTTATTCTGGGGTGGATTGTGGCTATTGATTCAGAAGTACCTAGTATGCCTTTCTGAATATTTTGCAGTTGAGGAGCTGAAGAGCAGAAAGGTTTTGGTGCGACACGTGGAGACAGTAACAACTTCAGATGTCACTGTTGATATTCTGCAGTCATTTGTGGTTAGTGTATTTGTAATCAATTTATTGGTATTTTAGTTAAAAGGTTCCCTGCTTGGCAACTTTGGTCAGTAAGGTTGGCATGTAGGCTCATCCTTTTGTCGAGCCATTAGTAAGCTATTGAGCATTCAACTAGAGAAGATATATTTATATCATTTCCCCCATTCTGTGGAGCCTTTGGATGGCTGATTGTTTATTACTGTTGAACAGTCTAATTCAACAGATGAACTGGAATCTAAGGGGCAAAATTCTGAAATTAGACGCAAGTTCAAAACAGAGAAAGTAAGCTCTCTGATCCTTTTGTCATGGCATACCTACTAGAAGTACTCCTTTTTATGTGCATGATTCTCTTTTATCCTGCAATGTGGAAATCTGAACAATGATTTTAATGCCTGTTGCTGTTATTAGTCAGTGATTTCATCTTTGTCTCCCCCCATAGGCATTATTTCTTAGGAAGTTAAAACAAATGATGCTGAATGCCTAATATCTTCCAGTTTTCTTATATATTTGGGATATTTTCAGAAAAGTTAATTTTGGTTTGTTAAGTATTTAAAGCAGTTCACTTGTTTTTAACATTTCGCCAATATATCCATCAGTCTTTTGTTACTTACCATGTCTAATGCTTTAATATATATAATGTCTACAGAAAAAAGATCAATTGCTGGCTAAAGCAAGACAAAGCCAGGAGGTATGATGAACTTCTCTTTTGCTTCTGTCCATGACTCTACATATCATGTTATCCTGTAGAGGTTGATTATCAATATTGCCAACCTTGAGGATATACTTGTGCTTTTCCTAGCTTTTTCTCCACTGTTTAAAGGAGTTTAGCCTTTTTTTTTACTTTTCTTTTCCTTGTTTGGTTTGGGGCATATTTATCTTTATCAATATTGTAAACTCATGCAAATTTTATTTTACATTTTTGCTTGTTCTTATGTTTTACTAGTGAATATTTTTCTGAGAGTCACAAAGTTGGTTGAGTTACTCTGAAATTACTTTAACAGTGTCATAGCCTTTACAAGGTGGCCCCTCTGTAGAATGTGGACATTAATATATCATCTCATTTTGACATTTGATATTAAGCTAGGGCATTATACAGGTATGGATGATACATTTTGGCATTTTTGATCTTTGCAACTCTACAATGCCTAAAAGTTTTTTCCTGTAGTTCTATCTATTATAAGGCCCATTCTGTTTGGCGTGAATTTTCTAGCTTGATGATTGTTGGTTATCCGTTTTATCAAAACCCACATGGAAATTTCTACGTATGGTTCTGAGTCGAATTTCTTCCTTAAAAGGACATGCATTAGGCAATCTATGCAAAGTGACAATGTTTGTGTATTAAAATCAAAGAATTGCCTGTTCATGTCTTGCTTATTCAACTGTTTTTGTTGTGTCTTCACAATTGATGAATGTTCTGCGGGACTCCAGGTTTTATCGAAAAATGCTCGTTTTGAGCAAATATGGAGAAGTAGAAGGGAAAAGAAAGAATCCGTGCAGGATGAAGCTATAGGTGAAATCTGTCAACTCTATGATGTTGTTCGCCTTGATGTTGAGGAAAAAAGTAATGGCTTGAAAAAAGACAAGTATGTTTTGCAGCCCTGAATGTAGCATGATTGGTTTGCAGATTCTTCTAAGATTAATTTAGCTTCTTGAATTTTTGTGCAGATTTCCTGAAGTGGATGATGATTGTAAGATGATGGCTGAATTTTTGCCTCTATTAAGGGAAGTCATTCCCAGTGCTGCTGTAGAGGTTGAAGCTGATATTATTGACCGCTTGTCTGGAGCAGGTCTTTCACAACTGCATTTGCATGTTCCTTTTGTTAGGAGACTGGGATTGCTTTATTTTATTCTCTGGTCCAAGACTTTGCAACAGTATTTTCTCTGGAGTTCAATAATTTGGTGAAATCAGACTTTGTCCTTAAACATTTTCAAAAGATACTTTTGTTTGTCTCAGTTCTTCTAACAGGACATTTGATCAGTAATCTGAAGTAATATTATAAAATGCATTTGTCCAGCCTATTTATGTTAAATATTAATTCTGTTTTGTTGGCACATAAATTTTGTCAACTTTCTCTGATGCTGTGTGAATTCTTAGACATTTAGATCCCCTTTAATTAATGTGTTGTTTTTTCCTTTTTCTTATATGCAGCATCCCTAGATAATTATGTTTATGACTATTATGCTGTTAAGGATGACATGGACATCACTGAAGAAAACACAGCAAGCCGATTTCCTCTGTAAGGGTTATTCAATTTTGTTGAATTGGAGATTTTACCTTTCTTTGGTCACTTTATAGAATTTATTGCTGTTTCAGAGTGCAAGTTCAGGACGATGATGACAACTATGATGGTCTAGATGATTCGGAATATGAATCTGATGATTCTAATGGTATTCTCTCTCTCTCTCTCTCTCTCTCTCTCTCTCTCTCTCTCTCTCTTTTGTTTTTACCACTTTCTCACTGTAATTCCAGATGCTTATGGACTGTATTTCAATATGTCGGGTGATTTCAGCTGAGAATAATCCATTGAATGACTATCCGGATGAGGAGTCGTCAGATATGGAGGCTGCGGAAAGCAGTTGCACAGATGAGAATGAAGAAACTGAGAAATTGGAAGAAGAATCCAGTGGGGATGAAAGATCTTCTGAGGACGAACGGCAAGAAGATGTTTGGTGTGGTAGGGGTACATATGACTTTCTATATGAGGATGATGATATCTACGATGATGGTGTTGAAGTTGATAAAATGTATGGTTGATTCCAGCCATGAACATTGGTGGTGGCTGATTTTTGGATCCCCAGTGAAATATGCTTCCTTCCCGGAGATGTGAATAATATTTGTAAAGTCAAGCCTGCTTGTGTCACCTTGCAGTTCAATGCTACAGAATGTGAGTGAGTGAGTTAGTCTTGTGCAGGTTTTCTTATTTGTCACGTGCAATTTCTTTGTAGTCTCTAACCAAGGTAAAAGATTTAAATGGTAAAATGGCAGGAGGAATATGCTTTTGTTGCCGCGATGTATTTTAATGGATTACGACGCTCTTTGCACGAGGTACCTTGCATTCTTGATTCCGCCCAGAGTAGATTGTTTTGAAGTCCGTAATTCCTTTTCCCCTGTCGCAAACCAACTTGATGCAACTTTAATTAGAAATATGAACCCTTGGTGTAAGATACTACCTCTTGTGTTTTCATTAAATCATGAACATCCTTCCAAATGATTTATAATTAATAATCAGAAAAATTAATTAAAATAAAATGATTTATATGTAGTGAGGAATAAAGTAAATTATATACGAAATTGGAATGAAAAAATGTTTTGATGGGTAAAACAGAAAAAAAAAACGCAATAAATTGTGGGGCTGTAACACAGGAGAATGATGCGATCCCCGGCAGTTGACTCGAAACTCGGGTGAAAGCAAGCACTTGAAATCAAAAATCAGTTCACAGAAATGGCTGCTTTTGTTGGAAGATGCACTGCGGAACCTCGCATTCCGTAATTGGTTTGCTAACCATCAAACTATATTTTGCACGTAGATTGGGTCATTTCTGTGGGTGTGGGCAGTTGCTTTGAATAATAATCATAATAATTGCCATCTTGTCATTTTCCATTTCTAAATATGATAATTTAAACTATATATTATTTTAATTCTGATGACTTTGGTTGCTAGTGGATCTCAGAATGGAGTGATAAAGATCTAAAATGACTTGTTGCATTTTTTATTACTCCCTATGTCCCTATGTCAGTCTGGAATCATTTTTCATTTTACATTATTTGAAATTAAATGTCTCATTCCTTAAATTATTTTTAAAAATTGGTTAATTTATTAAGTCAGGTTTTTTTTTATTCAAATACATATAAATCAAAATGAGACATTTAATTCCGAATGAAAGGAATAATATTTTACTAAAAAAAAGAGAGAAAGAGAAAAAAGTGAATGGACAAAAATACCCCAAACTCTATAAACTAATTTCTAAATACTCCTAGTTGATTTGGTATTGATAAGGAGTTCTTCCGTAAAAAGGACCTTCTGATCAAATGAAAGAATAAATAAATAAATAAAAGATGAAAGATCAAAATGTTTTCAAAATAAATTATAAGGGATTCAAAAATATAAACATTTGGAATCTATGTAGATCACGCAAAGAATGATAGGAACCTAAAAAGATAGTACTTATATGAATCAAAGTGAAAAAGATTAAAGAAGAAAAAAGAAAATTTCTCTTTTTAGATTTATATTCTTTTATGAATAAATTTATACAGAAGAAGTTACAAATGTGTCAATTAACACAAAAGATTGTAGTGAAGCAGAGCATAAGGGCATGTATGTTCTTGTTTATTACACTGTTAGAGGGAATTATTTGAGGAGGGGATATAAATGAGAATTTATCTTGTCTGGTAAAAGTGTCTCATGCGTTGTAAAAGTAAATAAGAGCGATAATAATACCTCCCTTTTATATCATATTACGGTAATACGCTAGCGTAGTAAGTATGGGTAGGAATGGAAATAAAGTAGGGGCTTGTTAGGGGTCTAACATGCATTTGACCTAGTCTATTCAGGCATAGAAGTAGGCTAAGATTTTTCTTTAGACTTGTTTAGTTTTAAAGGTCAAGCCTAGACTTTGGGTTCAGCATATAGCATATGTCTGTTTCCCTTTTTTTCATAAAACAAAGAAAAAAAAAACTCTTTTTGAAAATACACTTTTGTATAGGATGTATTATTAAGTTTTTAACCATCAAAATTAAAGGTTAATTATTTGTTTATTTAAAAAATCAATAAATTTGATTCAATAGACTTAGGGTTTAGTTTATCTTTTTAGGATATAATATATATCAAAGTTAACTGTCAACATTTGATTTTATTTTAAAAAAATAAAATCTTCAATAAAATAAATTTTTTTGTAAATAAATTTTTTATATTATATCCTAAAAGGATAAATTAAACCTTAGAAGTACTAAATCAAATTTATCATTTTTTTAAATAAAAAAAGTAATTAACAACTTTTATCATTAGAGACTTAACAGTGCATTGTATAGCATTTTTTTGTATATATATATGTATTTAAAAAAAATGTTATAGAATGCAATGTGCCACTAGCCTAGAAGTTATATGTAATTCAAGCGAGTTCAATGAAACTTCTAATTTAATTAATTAACAGTGTAGCATGAACTAAATAGATAATTAAATTGCACAAACATATAAAGCATCACTAACATCAAATTATATATAATCAAAAGATTGAACAATTGCAATTCAAATTATACAATTTTCAATCCATTTAATTGAGGAAAAACTCGGACTCAATTAAATAAATAGTTGTTACAATTCCATTTATCAATCAAACATTTTATTTATGAAAATTAATCCGAACACTGTTAAAAAAAAATCAAGCACTTTATTTAAACTCTTAGCAATATAATCATGTAAAATAAACTAAAATGGTTACTCAAAATTATATAATATAATTAATAAAATGTAAATCATAACTTGTATATAAATACCCAAAAAGATTAAAACTTTGAAAGAAAAATAACAAAACCAAAGAGGAGATAAAAGAAGAGAATTCCCCTCCCTCAATTTTGAAATCTTGTCCAAAAACTGTGTAAGTAAAATTCCTATCGAAATTGCCTTATACATGGAATACTATAATAAAATTAAAATTAGAAATAGAAAAAACAAAACGAATTCCTAATTATTTTAGGATTTTTTTTATCTCTAAGCTTTCCTCTTCAATCTACCAAATTCCTTTCAATTCTTCTCCTTTTTAAAGATCAATTTTCCTATCAATAAAATAGTAAAATATCTTATAAATTAATAATAATTTAACTTATACAATGATATAATTAATTTATAGTTAAATTAGTGGGACCCTCCCCATTACAGAAACAAAGTGTCACGCCTCAATCCAGGTCAAACCTAGAGTCCGAAATCCAAACCCAACAAGTGAAAGGTTATCCTCATAAGGGCTATGTTTCTGATATCAGAAATTCAAATCAAAACAATTGAATGATTTAAACTTTAATAATTAAACCCAAAATATCCTTATTCTTAAACAAAATATTTCCGTGAAACCAATAAACCGAGGTTACAAATATGGCAATAACAAACTCCAAATCCTATTCTAAACAAATATCAAAGCGTCCTCAATACACATACTCTCCGAAATGCTTGTCACAAATATTCTTGAAATTTGCACAAAATTTTTTTTTTTTAAGAGGCAGCTAAAAGTTTAGAGAATATTAGGTACACTCTATTTTAAAATACATTTAAAATAAACAAAACAAAACAGTTTCAGAGTCTCATAAATCAAATTAGTAAACAATCATCAGAATTAGAAAAATTATATAGATTAAAATATCTTAGATCACGGTTCAAGCAAATATACAAATTTATTGATCAGATAACTGAATTTAGCTTTAACTGTTTACCCCATTAGGTAAATCAGATAGAAAATTGTGAGCTTTTTGACTATACTAGATGGGTTCAGACAAAAATAAAACGGAACATGTTCCCGCAATAGATTGACATGTAATTCCACTTTTCAACTAGAATATATTATTCCCAAGCAAATATTTCATATATAAATCCTTTTGAGATCCTTTAAAAAGAAAACATTATAAATATTCGAAACTATAAGAAAACAACGATTTAATAAAAAAATTTATATAAGGATAGATATCAAATTGTGTATTTTTAAAATTTATACAAAATAAATATTTTTAACAAAAGAAAAGGTAATCTAATACTCACCTTGTCAACTCTCAGCTCAGAATCTTAGTCAAGTCAATTCTTAAAATCCCTCTAAATCTCAATCAAACAAAAAATAAACCCCAATTTAGAAAAAGAAGATCAACCTCCAATATTTACTATAATTATTGATAAATAATCTTACCCCTACTACTTGCCATTCTAATATATCTAAGATATTATCTCTTAGGATTTTGTTTGAGAATTGTCTCTTCATTCGTCTCCAAATAAAACAAAAATTGATTCACCAATCCTAAAGATTATAATCATCCATATATGCCAATAAAAGACTCAAATAACTAAAAGTTCATCAAAAAAGTAAACCAATTGACAAAAAAAAAAAGACCGTATTAATTTGGACGTAAATAAATTTAAGCTTATCATCTTGTAGACAAAGAGAATAAAAATAAAAATAAAAAAAGAAAAAAGTCATAGTTGGGCAGAGTTCGCAAAAATGGACCCCCCCCCCCCCCAAAAAAAAAAAAATGGATAAGGAAGAAGAAGAAGAAGAAATCGTCATTATCCACATTTGATGAATGAACCATCACGCCTGTGGGACCTGTTACGTGTGTATTTGGATTTTTTGTGTATTTGAATAAGGTCTAAATATCAATTTGGTCATTAAATTTATCTTTTTTTTAACCAATTTACTTTTAAGTGTAATGATTAAATTGATCATTCTTACAAAGTAAAATAATTAAATTAACTCAATTAGAAATTCAGTGGTCGAATTGATCATTCACGTAAAATAAAATGGTTAAATTGAATCAATTAGAAGTTCAGTAATTAAATTGGGGGGGGGAAAGTGCAAGTTTAATGGCTAAATTAACAAAATAGAAAAGTGCATCTTTTACAACATAGATCAGGCAATTTATTTGGATAAGAACTTTAAATTTTATAAATTAAATCGAATGTTTATTTGGAATAAGTGGATTTTGTATTCGACTTCAGGCATCATGGGCAATAAGTATATTTGTTTATTGAATCTTATATCGGTTTGTTGGATTAAATAATGTGAAAAAATAAAATAAAATGACAATTAAAGTAGAGCGTGTGTAAAAATTAAACTGATTCTTAAAAAGAATGTAGAGCCCTGTTAGCTAAAGGGAGAAAAATGTTTAGAAGATAAATGAAAGTAAATATATTTGTACCCAAGAGTATGGTGAGTGGCTTGAAGGTAAGGCCGGCATAACGAGGTCGTTAGTTCTACTCAGTCTTTTTGCATACTTTAGTCTTGGTTAAGAATGGATATCTTTACTTTTTATGTTTTGAGTATATTATCAAAATAGGATTTGAAAATGTTTTATCTGTTTTTTATTTTCTTGGCTGTACATGCCTCGCAATAAGTTATCTTGGCCTCTTTTCACTTTTTTTAAATATATTTTTTAAAAAAGATCTGATTTTTATTCTCTTTTCGTTATAAAGATTGAGTCTTTATGGAGAAAAGGGTAGGGTATCGATTGTTTATAAGTTATCCATATACTTTGAAAGGTTATATGAGTTGTTTATTATGAGTTGTTTTTTGTGCAATTTCTTTATCTTCTAAAGTCTAGCGTGTAAATAAGTTGTTGAGTTGCATGCAAGATTATATTAAAGAGTTGTTTACTCGTAAGTATTACGGATTGTCTGTAAGATTTATAGATCATACTATCAATTTGTTTTTATTCATGTTATAGGCATTTTCATGTAATTTTAAAGCTATATGGATTTCCATAAGCCTTATCGGTTGTTACTTGCAAATGTTACCGAGTGTTTGAAAGATGGTATGGGTTGTCTGTAATCCTTATGAGTTGTTTTTTCTATTGTATGGATTGTTACTTGTAAGTGTTACGAGTTCTTTTAAAAGTGCTATAGATTATCTGTAAGCTTTATAGATTGTACTAGTAGTTTGTGTTTGTTCATGTATGAACATTTTCGTGCAATTCTAAAGCTATATGGATTGTCTATAAGCCTTATGAGTTGTTTTCCTACTCTATGGGTTATTATTTGTAAGTGTTATGGGTTGTTTAAAAGGTGGTATGTATTGTTTGTAAACTTTATGAATTATATTGCCAATTTGTTTTTGTTCATTATAGGGGTATTTTCATGTAATTGTAAAGCTATATAGATTGTCTATAAGCCTTGTGATTCGTTTTTTCTATTGTACGAATTATTACTTGCAAGTGTTATAGATTGTTTAAAAGGTGGTATAGATTGTCTGCAAGCTTTATGGATTGTATTGCCAATTTGTTTTTATGTAATTTACGTATTGATCAGACTGTATAGTTTGTTTTAAAGTTGCATGGATTTTTTAAAAACCTTATGGATTGTTACAAAGTTATATGGATTGTTTAGTTTAATGTTTGTTATTTCTAATCTCGTTTTAATCTTGAATCTTCGAAAGTAGTTTAACTATATTTGATGTTTGGTCGGAAATGGGAAGATTGTATTTACAAGGGTGATGATGAAAATCCATAAGATGTTTGATCCAATTTGAGCTTCTCTTGGTTTGTTGAAAATAGTGAAAGAATGTGTTGAAATGAGTTGCAAGGAAAAAGAGATACAAATTCAATCTGATATTACTATTGCAACATTCCGGCCATGATTGAATGAAAATTTTTCCTAAATTTATTTTTATTCATTTCATCTAACTGTAAAATAAGACTTTAGATCAAACATAATGTATAAAATACTGAAGTTTGATGTATAAATAATCTTTTAAAGGTCTTATAAGCTATCTTTTAACTTAACTATGTTGTTTTGAGGTGATATTGGTTGTCTGATTAACTTATCCGGATAATTTTTTAAAGGGTTATAGGTTATTTTTTAAGGGGTTACAGGTTATTGACTCAAATAAGTTACTTTATCCTATGAATGTTCCTTCTATATACAGTGCATAATAACAAAATCAGATTTAAACTTAATATCCATATGACCATCTCTCCAATTAAAAATAATTTTTGGATCAAATCTTCTAGTAGTCCTTCAATTTTTAAATCTATACAAACCATAAAACAAATCATAAGATATAAAATTATCAGAGATGAAATAAACAACCCATACAATCAATGAACAACCCATATAAGCAATGAAACAACCTATAAGCTATAAAATAATTAGAGATGACACACAACACATAGGCGGTCTTGGAACAAAGATATAAAATTTTCAGAAATGGCATAAACAACCCATTCACAATTAATGAATAACTCATACAAGCAATGAAATAACCCATAAGATATAAAATTATTATGGATGACATACACAACACAGAGGTAGTCTCAGAACAACCCAAATAAGCCATGGAACAACCAAAACTTCAATATATTTAACAAATAGAAAAGATCATATCTCTTACATAAGAACCCATTCTGAACACATACTCGACTGAAAATTTGTTATAAAATTTTGTTACAGGATACAAAGATTACATTCCATGCACAAAGAACCAACCTTTACACAAAAAAATGTTACCTTTCTAGGTTTTGAGGTGATTTTGAAGCTAACACCTTTCTTGTCCAATGAACTCAAATTGTTGGAATTGATATTCTTGGTTCCGAGATGATTTTGCAAAAAACACTTTAGGGTTGTGTGATCTTCGCTTTGAGATGATGGATTGTGATGCTTCAAAATCAAGGTGTAAGACAATAAGTTACGGATGGGTGGAAAAGGAGATTTTTTTTGCTAGAATGAAGAGTTACGAAAATGAAGTGTTTTTCTTATTATTTGATCAAGTGAAGATGCATTGACTAGTGATAGGATGTTTGTTGCTCCATAAGATGATCTGCTTGAGATTCCAACAACACGTAACTCAAGACCAACAATTCGTACCTTTGGTTTTAGTATGAATTGTTTCGTACTATATGGATTTTCAGTTAAACCAACAATTCATATTGAATAACAAACAACTCGTACCTTATATTTTTGCACAAATTATTTTGTACATTCAGCCTATTTCAAGATTAAAATGGTCCTAAAAAATACTCTCATGGCTAAATTTTGTGCAAATTATAAGTCTCATCAAATATTCAAACACCTACCTTTTTCGGTACTAAAATAAAATTGCCCCTAAACAAAATGTTTGTCCTACTAAATAAACTAACCCATTACAATAAAAGGATTCTCGATCCTCTAATCCTTCTTCTAAAATGTGTAAAAGATGGAGTAAAATATCCTGGGTCCAATAAAAGAGTAAAGAAGAAATAAGATGAATAAAAATTTAGAAAAAAAGCTTATAATTAAAAGAAAAATTAGAAAAGCTTATGAAGGTTGAAATTTATTTCATTAAAGTAAAAAATTCAATTTCAAAAGTCATCCTTATATGGAGTATATATATTTTAAAAGGATATTCACATTATTAACCACGAGAATTTTAATACTCCCTACGTTTGAAATTAAATGTTTATATTTCTTTTTTAAGTTGTCCAAAAATAAATGTCTCACTTCCAAAATTTGTTAAAATTTTCTTAAGAAATTGATATGTCTAAGTGTAAAATGAACTAAATTAATTCATTTTTTTAAAAAATTATACAAGTTAATATGATATATTTAATTCTAATCGAAGGGAGTATGAATTATTACAGTGATACGCATTACATTTTTCCCTATTGTCTCCTGCTGCTGCCGTATTCAATTTTTTCTTCAATAAGAACTCATTTTACATGTGGAGATATGGAGATTTAAAAGTGTATAAATACACTAAATCTATTTTGTGTAGATGCTTATAATATAAATACTTTAAATCTCTTTTATTTTATTTATTTTGTTTTTAGAAATACTTATAATATATAAATACACAAATTCTATTTGGTTTAGAATAAGGATTTACGAATTACAGACTCTACAACTAATTCTACATGGGATTGAACACAAACATCTTGATAATCTATAAAGGGGATTTACTATCAGATAAATAGATATCTTCTCTCTCTTTCTCTCTTCCGCAATGGATGACAATTTGCATTCACTCCCTCAAGTCAGAGTGGGATATTGGGATACTTCCTGTGGGACACATCCTGTCCCATGAAAATCTCGATCCTTGCAGGTTTCTCGGATGGCTCACACTGTAATTTAGTAAATCTCGATCCTTGCAGGTTTCTCGGATGGCTCACACCGTAATTTAGTCGGAGTATGACTCAACTCCCATCGGTAGGAGTTCATATCAAAGATCTTCAGAATATATATATTTTTTGTACATTTTTTATTATATTAATAAAAATTTAACTCCTATCTATAAAATATCAAATTCGTTAAGATTTAATGTATTTTTTAAGATTAAAATATAAAAATATATCTAAAAGTAATTAAAAGTCACATATAATTTTTTTATATATAATAAAAAATCGATATGAAGATTTGATCCATCTAATATATACTTCTTCCGTTACTAACGGTTATTTCAAAAAAATGAAGATAATATTTTTCTTTCTAGAATCTCGCAATCTAGGATTTTAATTAAATTAAAAAACATTAACTAGGGAAAAGAAAGAAATAAAGGTAATATACTAAAGAATTAGTAAAATATCAAATAAATTAATAATTGACTTATATTTAGTTTCAAAGAAAATTAGTTTGAATGACTTGTAAAAATAGTGAAAAAGAGAAAGGAGTTTGTCACTAAATATTTAAGTTATTCTAATTAAATTTTTTTGCATTAATTATAAGTTATTGTTGTTAGTTAATTAGATATTTGAAGTTGTTTCTTCCATATTACCCCTAATGATATACTCAAGGTTTTTAAACTATAGAGTTTATGTAAACTAATTCGAGATAAAAAAAACTCGAATTCATATTCTTGTTATCTATATATATTTATATCATTACAATAAAATAAATATCTCAATAAAGGTAAGAAACAAAGTCTAAAATCCAAATTTATAATCAATTCTAAATTAAATGATAAAAAATCTAATAAGTTTTAAAAATTAAAATCCATCAAACACAATTTAAAACATCAACAATCAAAAGCAAATGTTATTGATAGTGTTACTAAATTAGTGAGATATAAATATGTTCAACTAAAGAGGTTATAAACGAAATATTCAATTTTAAGAGAAATGGTTTTTTTTTTAATACTTTTCCTCCACAATGAAATGAAATGAATATCTTATTTTGAGTTAATTTATTTTTATTAACAATATCAATTTTAATTAAATTACAAAAGGAGACATCAAGATGACTAATAATGAAAATAAAGAAATTTAATTCCAAACAGAATAAGTTATTTCTTCTTAAAATAATTGAGACATTAAAATAGAAAAAAAAAAAACCACAAAAAATGAGATTGAATCATTGAAGAATAGTATGGAAGCATTTGAGCAGATGCGTATTACGTTCAGTTGTACGCTTAGGAAATTAGTTACTGATCTCCTCGGATTAGCAAACTCAGCAAAATAAATACGTATATATATATTCATAACACGTGATGAAAGGAGAGATTAAAGAAGGGTGGCATCATGAAAAGAAGAGCCACGTGATTGGACTGACCACACACATTAGAGAGAGTGAAATGATATTTAGATTTTTTAATTATCATAGATATGCTTATAAAATGTTATTTAGATTTTTTAAAAGAGTGATTAGATTATATTTTTTAAAAAAAATTATCTTAATTTTTATAAAGTGATTTTGGGATGACCTATAGTGATCGAGAGGAGAGGGTAATATTTTTTTAATTTAGGTGATTGAATAACTATAGAGATACTGTACAATTCAATTCTCATACTTTAATTTTTTAGAAGTTGTGTTCATTAAAATTTTTTTTTACTTTTATCATCAATAAACTTTTTTTGACCTTTATTATTATTTTTTGACTTTATTATCTTAAAGTTGACTTCAAAATCTAAAGATGTTTTTAAAAATCTAGTTAAAAAGATCAAAATATTCAATTTTAAATTATTTAGTGATAATAAAAGTTAAAAAGAAAATTTAAAGATCAAAACTTTTAAACGGGTAAAATTCGAGAACTAAATTAGATAATAAATCAATATCTATGATCCAAAATTCATGCGTGGGGGAGACGTACTCCTGCTATTTTCCTTTACCATTTTCATTTTATACGACACAGGTCCACTTCACCTCAGACTCTCTCCTCTAATCACATCATATGATGAGTCATCGTATCTTTTGTCGCATTCACCACCAACTTATTACAAATCACGAGGCGCTTCCTTGGTATCCAACTGTACTTCAAACTCTTCTTCAGATCCGTCTGCTCAGTTGTTGCTTTCCTTGATTGGTGTTCTGTTCTCTCTCTCATCTGTTCAAGATTCAAGGATGAAGAGAATCATACCGAAGGCATTTTCATGGAGAAAATCCATCTTGACTGATAGGTCTCTGTCTTCCCTATCCCTACCGCATTCTCAAGAAAATGAAGCATTTCTCCCAAAAATACCTTCTTTCGACTACACTCCTCCCCCATACAACGGGCCTTCGGCAGAGGAAATTCTCAAGAAGCGCCAGGAATATCTTAGCCCTGCTATTTTCCATCTTTACAAAAATCCGGTAAGGGTTTAATTTAATTACTAGTATTTGTCGATGCGTTGCGATATTCAGTCAGTCCTCTTGTGATTTAGTAATTTTTTCCCTCTTTTTTATTTTTTATTTTTTATTTTTATGGTGATGGGCAGTTGAATTTGGTGGATGGGAAAATGCAATATCTGTTTGATGAAAAGGGTCGTCGATATTTGGATGCATTTGGCGGGATTGCTACCGTGTGCTGTGGGCACTGTCACCCTGAAGTGGTGGATGCAATTGTTAATCAGACCACGCGATTGCAACATTCAACTGTCTTGTATCTGAATCAGGCTATTGCCGATTTTGCCGAGGCACTTGCATCGAAGCTTCCCGGTGATCTCAAGGTTTCTTGATTTCTTATCATGAGTGGGGCTACTTCTATTCTGCTATAATGAATTTTTCTCTTTTTGAAGAAAAAATTGATGGCTTTGTTTGCATTTGGGAATTCCTTTTTACAGGTTGTCTTCTTTACAAATTCTGGGACAGAAGCCAATGAGTTGGCCATCCTCATGGCAAGGTTGTATACAGGCTGCCATGATATTATTTCTATAAGGAATGGATATCATGGAAATGCGGCAGCGACAATGGGTGCTACAGCACAACTCAACTATAAGTTCAATGTTGTGCAGGTATTTTCCAGTTATCCCCATTTTTTTATAATTTAAATATTTGTTCCTAGCTTCTGTTGTTCTTGGATTCAGAAGGATAAAAAAGTGCCTTTTGAAGGTTAATATGACAAAAGTTTTTAAGCTTTTCTCTGTTTTTTTCCTTTTTACTAACAACTCATCTGGGAGATTTTAGAAGGAGAGAAAAGAAGAGAAGAAATAAGTTAGGAGAGAAAAGAAGAGAAGAAAAAGGAATGATTTGGGTTTAAACTCGTGGGAATGATTTCGGTTTAGGGGGTTTTAGGAAAGAAAAGAAAAGAAATTAAATTTTTAGGTTAGGGAGTTAGAAAAGAAGAGAAGTTTAAAATACAAATATTTTTCTATCGTTATCAAATATATTTAAGCATTACAAAAGTTTATTAAAACCTTCTCTTCTCTCCATTTATTTCCACTTTTTGGATCATAATACCTCGTTTCTTGGAGGGGCTTTCCATCCCTCCAAATCCCTTCTTTTCTTTCCCAATAAAACTCCAAAACAAACAAGATTATTTTTTCTTCTCTCCAAATATCTCTTCTTTCCACTTCTTTCAATCCAAACTAGCTGTAAAGGTAAAAGCTATTTCATCTTTTTTCTTGTCATTAAAAATTTAACATAGTTCATTAACTCATTGCATTGTCAATTTTCTTAATAAATTTTTAACTCATTTAGGAAATAAGACATTTAATTTCGGATAATTCAAATGGAATATAAGACATTAATTTTTGGATGGAGGGAGTATAATATAATAATAAGTGAATAAAACCACAAGTTGCATATTTTAAGTGAGCGAGAATGTGGCCTAAGCTGTGATGACTGCAACAGAAATTTGTTAAAAAGAAACTAAATCATGATTAACATTACTGTATTCATCCTAAAAATCTTTGTTCTCCCTTGTTGATATCTCCTGAATGCAAATGCTTTTTCATAGTATTATACTGTGAGTGTCTGCTTGGCTGGGTTGTGGTGGATAATGCCGCTGCATATAATATAACAGAATTTTTGTATTACTTCTAGAGACTAACTTAAAAAAGGTTGAATGCGGAAAAGTACTAGCAATGGTTCATATTCTAAGTTTGTGATGTATTTGTATTTTTAAACTCTAAATTCCTAGAATATCTTAGGAGGTGCAGTTTCTCCTAGTTGGTGATTACAATGGATAGACAGTTGTGTAGTGTATTTTCTGAAGCTCATCTGTTTTTATCGAACTTGTGATGACTCAACAGACTGGAGTTCACCATGCCCTGAACCCCGATCAATATAGGGGTATCTTTGGATCAGATGGGCCTAAATATGCAAGAGATGTTGATGATCTAATCACCTATGGAACTTGTGGTTCTGTTGCTGGTTTTATTTCAGAAGCAATACAGGTGATTGTCAATTTCATTCCAATATGGATTCCTAAAGCTTAGTTATGCTTAAAATCTATCAATTCATGTTATCTTTTCTGGCAATAGAACAGTTTGGAACTCAATACAGATCAGTAGTATGTAGAATTTCTCTAATCTTTCAACTGATGCCACATTCTTCTTACAGGGAGTGGGAGGGATACTGGAGCTGGCACCTGGATATTTGCCCTCTGTTTATAGCACCATTAGAAAGGCAGGAGGCCTTTGCATTGCAGATGAGGTTCAGTCAGGTTTTGCCCGCACTGGCAGCCATTTCTGGGGTTTTGAGGCCCATGGTGTTCTGCCTGATATTGTTACAATGGCAAAGGTAGATTTTACAGACTTCTATTCATCTGGAAAATTACCTTATACTTGTTTCACGTTGTTTAGATGTTGCTCCATGTTCCTAGCAATTTTTTGAATGGTAATGTCCTGAATATTTGCTTTCTCCCCTTGTCTGATATTTATGTATATTATAATAGGTGACCGATAAAGTCTCTTCTCTCTAACATATGTAATTGTTTTTTGATCTTGAGATGGTGTTACCTGAATCAATTAGTTTGAATAAAGACATGACCTTCCATAGAAAAGTGAACTTAGGAAAATGAAAGTGGTTTTTGTTTGCATTTTCAAGATGATTTCACAAAGATAGTATTATTCAAATATTGCAAAGGCAGTATAAGTCTCTTTAAATATTTGCAACACCTAAGATGTTCTTTGGTGTTCTTTCATGAAAATTAGCCCTATTGACTTTCTTTCAGAAAAAAAAAGGCCTTGTTGAAAAAATTGATGCACTCTCTTTGCTTCATTCTTCAAATTCAGAGGTGTTTTCTTGAGGGATGAATGCTGTAAGATGTTATCTTGCGTCTTAAGAAGATCAGCTTTCGTTCATCACTCATTGCTTTGCTATTCTTCAGGGTATAGGAAACGGAATTCCAATTGGTGCTGTTGTGACTACTCCTGAAATTGCCAAGGTCTTGACTTATCGGGCTTACTTTAATACCTTTGGCGGCAACCCTGTTTGTACTGCTGGTGGCCTTGCTGTTCTTAAAGTTATAGAGAAGGAAAAGCTTCAGGAGAATGCTCTTATGGTGGGATCTTATCTGAAGGAGCGGCTGACCACACTCCAGGAGAAGCATGAGAGTAAGTAACCTCTCTTCAAAGTCAGAATTCGCAGGGAATGGTGTTAAAAATGATTTTCATATACACATGATTTGGATGACATTTTCTTGCATAATAATATAAAGCACCTTTCGACTCAGTGGCTTAGAATTTTTCTTAGGACTGCTGACTTAGATTTTACCTTTTTTTGCAGTTATTGGGGATGTCAGAGGGAGAGGTCTGATGCTTGGAGTTGAACTTGTACAAGATCGCAAGTTGAAAACTCCGGCTAAGGTTGAAACTCTGCACATCATGGATGAGATGAGAGGTAATTTTCCTAACTCTAGCTTTTCTTGACCTGCTATGTACTTTTCCCTACAGTTTTAATGATAAACCTCTTGTTTTCAGAGATGGGAGTTCTAATTGGGAAAGGCGGCTTTCATGGAAATGTGTTCAGGATAACTCCTCCTCTCTGTTTCACCAAGGAAGATGCTGGTCGGTTTTCATCATCAAAATTATAAATTGTTCTCTTTCATCTTCTTCATCTTTCATTCTCTGCTAACTTTCTTTTACCTTGCAGATTTTCTTGTCGATGTCATGGACCATACTATGTTGAAGCTGTAAAAACTTACGATGGATGATGGAACAATAATGATCTTCAGTCATGGTTTATAAACAAATATAGGAATGTACTTTCATCTAGAAAGGAGATTGGTGAGACATCACCTCGTTGTCTCTCTCTCCCTTGCAATAAGTTATTCTAGATAACATCTGTGTTACTGTTAAGAATTTCAGAAACAGGAGATATTGATGATAATATAAAATCATAATTCTAAGGCACTATTGCATTTATATCATATGGCTGATATCGGAATCCATTGGCATAAAATGAATCGGGGGTGTCCAAAAAGAGATTTTGCAGCCTCTTTTGACATGATCTAAACTGGATATGATCTAAAGGGGCATTCAGCAACATATACTGTAGTAGTTCTGGAGGTGGATATTGGATGCTTTGTCTTAGAATAAATAAATAAATTAGTGTGTTTCAAATTTTTGTGGCGATGAGCTGAATATTCAATTTCAAAAGGTTGATGATTCATTTTCTCCAAATTAGGTTTCTTCTGTTATTTTGGATGAATTTTAGTTGAAAAATGGCAATGAGTTACTAAGGTTATTATGGGTTTTTTCATTTTATGTTAGAAATTAAGGTTATGGGTTCTGACTCCATGTGGTAATGAGTTACTAGTATTGAATTTTCTTTCTGAGTTATACTCTCTCTATTTCAAATTAAGTGGCTTTTAAGGTTTTATTAACCATATATCTCTTTAGATGGTATTAATTATCTAGTGAGTTATTTTAGGAATAAAATAAAGAGTAATATCGGAAAATTTTCAATAAACGAATATTGTGAAATTGTAATTGCAAGGTTTAATTCTTTTGCAGAAAATAGTCAGTCATGTATGAAAAGAGTGAAAAAGAACCTATCGGAGGTAAAACATATGAAATTGTAAGCACCATATCTGGTTGGAAAAGCCTAGGGTTCGATAGATTGCCGGTTGAATAAAAGAGTTGGCAGCGGTGGATGGGATGAGAAGATCATTTGGACAATAGCGAATTGGGGTGTAGATAAAGGATAAAGTTTATATTTTAATTTAATCTTTAATTAAATGAGTCGAGTTCAGCTTAAAATGTGAAGGATTTTGATGGACTTGAGTCAGGTAGGCTTGCATTTTTTTTTTTTCAAATGGAACTTATAGTGATGGTGTTCCTTCGAGGACATTTCAATGGATTGCGGGTGGGGTTGTAAACCATAGATTTCGTATTCAAATTCCATCTATATCCTTCTGAATAAGTGAAATGTAGAGATGTGTAAAAATTAATCCAGACTATCATTAAGAAATATATATATACTGACTGGATCTTGTCCTAGTCCGAATTTGAGTTCTCTTATCAACAGGGATAGTGCTCCTTCCTCTCTCAAAAAAAAATAAAAAATAAAAAAGAAAAAAGAAAAAAAATATATATAGCGATGGTGGTATACTAAATCATTGTATTATCTGGTGCACTTAAGCTGAAGATACCTGTAAAAATTTATATTACATTCTAGTAATCTTATTCGCATTTTAAATAAATTATTTTTGAGAAAATAATATTAATTGGTAATTATTTTGAATATTTTACCTGTGGAGGTTACGTCTAACTAAAACTGTCAAGCTGTCAAACCATTAATCATGATGATTAGTTGATTTGATTTCTAAGTGTACAAATGCACAACGTGTTGTCGCCTTGTTGGCAATATTTATGTCAATTAATTATTTTACCTACTGTTACTTTTTAGTACTAACTATTACGACGACATAGTGTATAAAAGCAATATTTTCAGAATCGGATCGGTCATTAAATCGGAAAAGTTACTAGTTTAAGATTTAATGGTTCAACCATAATTGCATCGATAATTGAACCGATTAATTTAATAATTAAAAAATATTTATTTTATAGATTAAAATATATCAAAATAATATAATTTAT
>JAOXNR010000001.1:3153932-3190797 GCA_028571225.1 Parsonsia alboflavescens | reverse complement strand
GTTTATTTTTCAATTAAGTGTATTAAGTTTTTAATTTTATTAATTTAGTCCCAAAAGTTTTTAAAATAAAAACCGACTGGTTCAATACCAAACCGGCCGTTCATAGATTGAACCGGTCGATTCTCACCGGTTTAATAAAATATCATCTGTTTTTTACAAAAACGGTTTTTTCTCTTGAACCGAACCAGTCAACTGGCCGGTTCCCAGTTGGACTGGCTGGTCTGATCCGGTCCACAAAACAGTGTATAAAAGTACAATTATATCAGTTCTTCTCTTAATTTCAAGTTTCAATGCAGGGTTTTTTTTTTTTCACCCGCTTTTCATTAAAACCATTTAATTATTTCTGTAGTTTTTTTGTTTTTTTAGAACTCACTCCTCCTCTACTTCTTCTTATTCCCTCTAGGGTTGTAAACAAGTCAAGTCAAGCTTAAATCTGTTAGGTTTGAATTTGACTTGTTTATATTTTTTTATGTTCGAGCTCATCCAAGTTTTAAAATTCAAATTTGAGCTCAACTCGTTAAACATTTAAAATGTTCGGGCTCAAGCTCGAATTCGTTTAAGTGCAATAAAAAAGCTTGGTGTTTGGACTCTCCTTGAATCTAAGATTGAACTCATTTAAGCTAATTTGTATGTGTTAATTTATTTTTCTTAAAACTGTAAGAAGCAATATCATTTATTATATCTAGTAGATGAATAAATAAAATACATTATATAAAATAAATAAATAAAAATTATATATTTAATATATAAATTATATCATGTATAATATTAATATTATTTATATTAAAAGCCCATTTAGATTTGTAAGCCTAATGAATCGAATACTTATAAGATTGGCTCGACTAATTTAACAAGTAAGCCAAGCTTAGGCTCGGTTCAAGTTCGATTAAAGTAAGGCGAATTCAATCTTTTACCGAGTTGATTTTGAATCGTTTGCGAATCATCTCGTCTTATTTATATCTTTAATTCCCTTTATCCCTGGTGCTCATCTGTGGTTCTCTATTTATCCTTATTATTTATCAAATTCGAGATCTCGATTTCAGTTGCTATCGCTTACTATCAAGCTAAACGAGACTTAATTGGAATAGAATATTGTTACATTTAAATAATTTAAGTTTACTTAAGAACAAAACTAATGATTTATAGTTTGGGACTGGAGTATCAAACAATTTCACTAATGTACTTATACAAGTTTTAAATGTAGAGGAGGGAGTGCCCTCCAAGCATAATTCGCATATCATCTCTTTAATTGGCTCGAGTTCTAAAGAAAGGAGCCAGAAACAAGAACCACACTTGCAAAGAAGCATTTTCCCAAATACCATAAAGGAGGGAGTAAATTTAAACTTAAACGCACTGTTATATGACGATTTGATGCAGCTTCTTAAATCGTCCTTGAATTCGTCGCCACACCAACACCGACGAGTACGACAACTTGAATAATGAGCAAAGAGGCACCCCTGAAAATAGCATAGCCTGGGTTTTGACTTTTAATTATGCCATGCCTTGGAGTACGGACCACTGGAGTATCGAGATGCAGCTTTCATTTTATAAATAATTAAAGAGTGTGTTTTGATTTTTGTAAAATAAATTAATAAACATTATACAAGTGGATTAGATTTAGAAGGTTATTAATGAAATTTTATATTAAAAATTTATTTATTTTTAAAAATGAAATATTCGATTGTGAATAAATTAAAATAGAAATAAAGACATCCAATTTTAACAAAAGGAAGTAATAATATTTTAAGAAGATTTTATTATACTTTTAGTTGCTTATTGTGCTCGTTATATTCTTGATTTAGCTTCAATGTCTACTAAAATTGCTTTATTATTAATACAAATTCAATCATTTTCTCTAGAAAATGGAAGAGAAAAAAAAAATCATCATTGAATTGAATGTATGCAAATTTGATCACTTTCAAACTCCAACAGGGCTATTTGGATAAGCTAAATCAAGAATGTAATTAGTAGAAAATAATTACTTAATTAATTGTTCTTTCATTTTGCACCACCTATTCCCACTTTTTCCATGTCTCTCTCCGTATCATCCCTCCGGAAGACGCGGACTTAATTTAGGGAAAAAAATTATGCTTCCATATTCAGTAGTGGAGATATATCAATCAATGGAGTCTGAAAAATGATGTATAAAATTGGAAAAAAAAAGCCATTGATTTCTGGAGATTGATCCATCGGCAGCATGCGTTCTCGCGAGTTGCTTCATGCCACATGCTGTAGGGTCAATTTATCCTCTGATGGTTCATACGCGCAAATTAACCTACTATGGTATGCTCCTCTTATAGTTGCTTCCAACCCACAGTTTCAACAATTTTCTGACACTTTAATTTCACAATGTTGATCAATTGAAATTGAATCCTGGTTTTTTCAATAGGGGGTTATTTACCAATCTAATCTGTCACTCAAAGATATGGATATATATATATAGATATATATATTTATATATTTCTTTAAGACAATTGGATATTGATGGAACTGTTTTACCAATTGAGCCAGATCTTTCTATAAATTTGTTGGGGCGTAGGGCAGAGGTATTTCACTCTAGACTAGAGTCTCTGCAGACTGAATTCTCTCTTGCATGCTTTGCAACTCTTTCATGGCAATGCATCAGAAAATACAGAAATCCCTTCTTGAAAAGAAAGATGTTGTGCTTGTTAAACCAGCAGAACCCATACCTGCTACTGAAGTTCTTTCTTTGTCCACAATGGACAGTGACTACAATCTTGAAATTCTCTGTCAGACAATGTATGTTTACCAAGCCAATATTAGCCATGAAAATGGGATACCAGTATCTTACCCACATGATCAGAAAGATCCAGCTTTATTATTGAAAGAAGCTCTTTCCAGGGCTTTGGTTTACTATTATCCCCTGGCTGGAAAGCTCAAGCGAAGAACCGATGATGGCATGCTTCAAATTACTTGTACAGGGGAAGGAGTGCCTTTCTTGGAGGCCATCATCGATGAAAAGCTTTCTTCCTTCAACTATTTTGATGGGATCGACGTTGAAATTGGGAAACAGTTCGTTTTCGATTTGCCAACAGAGAGCCAATTCGGCTACCACCCTCTGGTTATCCAGGTGACAAAATTCTCTTGTGGGGGATTCACAATTGGGATGGGATTGTCTCATTCAGTTTGTGATGGCTTTGGTGCAGCTCAGTTCTTCCGGACATTGACTGAGCTAGCAAGCGGAAAAACCGAGCCAACTGTAAAACCCGTCTGGGAAAGGGAAAGGCTAATGGGAAGCCCTTATAAACAGGATGAAATATTACAGCTTCATCAAATTATGGAAAGGGCTTCTCTGGTAAGTTCTCCATATCTTCCTGCTAAAAACCTCTCTCATTCATGCTTCAATTTTACTGATGAGACTCTAAGAAACCTCAAAAATCATCTAAAGAAAGAATACAACCAAAACAACCTTAATGATCATTCGATTCCAATTGAAAATTTTACCACTCTTGAGGTCCTCGGGGCCTATGTTTGGAGAACAAGATACAGAGCTTTAAAACAGAACGGTGATGGAAAAACCCGGTTCTGTTTAGCCGTGGGTATAAGGCACTTGATGAAGTCACCATTAAGTAAAGGGTACTATGGAAATGCATTCGTTTCTTCAAATGTGGAATTGTTGGGAAAGGACTTAGAAAACGAACCACTTTCCAAGATTGCCATTTTGATTAAGCAGAGCAAGAAAATTGCTTCCACGAATGAGCATATTCAGAACACGCTGGATCTGCTGGAGACACTGAGGCTGCAGAAGATGAAGATCGAAAGCTGTGGGGCGGCATTGATATTGACGGATTGGAGACAACTCAGGCTGCTTGAAGAAGAGGATTTTGGGTGGAAGACTTGTGTGAATATGATACCTTTACCGTGGGAGATGTTTGGTTATGTTGATTTGTGCATTTTTATGCCGCCTTCTAGGGTTAATCGTAATGTTAAGGAAGGTGGAGTGAGGGTACTTGTTTCCCTCCCTGAAGTTGCCATGGACAGGTTTAAGGAAGAAATGGCTGCTCTCAAGGTCCAAGTCCAAGACAACCAAGTTTAGATGTTCTAATTTTTATCTTTCGACTTTGTATGTCCATTGTTAAGTTGTTTGGTTTCTGAACTTCATCTAGTTTGCAAGGTTCATGTTTTCAATGTACTGTTTTTATGGTCATGGGTGAAAGAATTTTCATTCTAATGAGTCCTTTTTTTTTCAGCAGAAGATTCATAAAAAAGGATAAAATCTATTTGATTTGCTCACAAGTAATTTTGAACATACATAAACTGAACTGCACTAATGAGAAAATAAATATATGTATGTAAACATGCTAGAAGAGAAATGAAAAAGATTTTTATACTACTACCTTCATTTTACAATTTACAATATAAGGTATTAGCGGCTACTTCATATTGATTAAGAAACAATAAATAAATGTTTATTTGCTATGTTTAAAATATCATTTATATTTATAACTCAATTATATTTCTTCACAATAGATGAAAGACGATATTAAATAGATGATAAGAATAACATAATAAATATGTATTATAAATTCCGGAATAAATAAAAGATATTAAAACGACTAATATTTTAAGACGAAGGTAGTAATAAATAACAAACACTATCTTCTTATCCAAAGGTTTAATGTTATACGCCAATTGAGAATTAAGGCACTTGCCTCTTTGTATGTAAACTTTTATTTGGATATGAGGACTCCTTATCTGCCCTTGTACTTGGAGTTCTCAATATAGAGTTCTAAGACCATTTAAAAAAGTGAATAAATTATTATATTTATCCTATAATATAAATTGTAAATTAAAAAATTTTAAATGTAATTATATTATGATAAAAATAATATATATTTTTTTTCTTAAAATTATACCTTTTTTTCTTTGTGATAAATAAATGAGTATAATAATCGAGAAAGAATGAAAAAAATATCATAATAATACATTAATAATTGTAAAATTACGAAATAAATGAAATGAAATATACTTAAAAGACATATATTTTGGGAGGACTGGATTATATTATAATTTCTCTTCTTCTTCGTTGATTATCTTTGCCTTTATATTATTATGAAATAAATATAAACAAGTTTTTGTTATGTAATTTTTTATGACTTTTTAAAAACACTTTCTGTGATTCCTGAAGGGAAAATGGAATAAAAAAAGATGGAGACTTGGTCTAATACGCTCATTTTGGTGATTCTTTCTTTCGGCATATGAGTTGAAAAGTCTTTTTCCTGGTCAAGAACAAAAGTACCCAATCTCATAAATTTAGAAAAAAAAACATTAAAAAAAAAAGAAAAAGAAAAGGAGAAGGAAACAGTACCCAATTGATCCCCTTCTGGCCTGCAGTTCACCCATGAGCGAACTACTCTTCCTCCTCTACTTGCATCAGGAATCAATCCCACAATATTTCCAACCTTTTTCATCATAAGAACTGCCAAGAAAAGGATCTAAACCAACATAATTTCATCAAAGTAAAGATAATTCATCAGCAGTAGAAGAGTCTACAATACGGTTGATGGGGAACTCCAGTGGGGAACCTCAACCAAATTCAGAAGCAATCTTCCCAATCCCCTACGATCTTTTTGTGTCAAAGAAACAGAAGAATAAAGGTTTCGGCAGCAGAAGTTTCATTAGATTTACCGATTCTTTTGGAAACTTGGTATTCAAAGTCGGACGTCCACCAAATAACAACGAGGACAAGCCAACTACCACTTCTCATTCCATCAAACTACTAGGCGACTTTTCCGGCAATACTCTCATCTCCATACACAAAGTAAAGGTGAGCCCATTTCTTGGGAGGTTCATTTATGGAAAATAATAATAATGGGTTTTCGAAACCCAGCCGTGTTTCTGTTAAAAGTTTAATCTTTGGGTTTAAAATCGGCAGTGGCTGATTATCTATTGACTAGATTGAGCCGTATAAAAATGGTTCCTGTAATCAAATTCTGAAGCATGATTTGTCTTGGAGTTTATTGAATTATTGGATCGATGCCAGAAGGCAGAAGATCGTGTTAAATTTGTGTATTCTGTTAATGGTCTACTCGTTTTATGTTACTAAATTCCTATCATATTTTTCAAGAACCACCATATTTTAATTGGAGTATTTTTACTAGTTACTCCATTTTTCTTTGGCCTCTTCTTTATATGACATTTTGCACAAGAGTAGGTACCAATTCATACCTTATCTTGTGATTTGTGAAGTTAGAAGTGCTGCGCTTCCAGCTATAGTTAGTATGTGCAAAATCGGTTGGGATCAATTTAAGAAAGAGAAAAGTTTGCACTAATGAATTGAAATAGAGGGCCTCTTACACTGAAAGTTTTGGATGAAATTTCATTTTTAAACTGTGATTTACTAGCTCAAATGCTCAATGCTAGAACTAGCAGTTTGCAGCCTAAAGGGAGCATTTTTGTTTTAAACAATGTGACAAAAGTACAGCTTTGGTTATATTAAACACAGGGAGGAAATAACTGGGGAGACTCAACTCCTTGATGGTTATAGATAAGCATCTAGGATTGCAACATCAAAAATAATATATGACTCTTTGTAATGCAATCTAATATTTTCCTTCTGTTCATGTAGAAAGGATCTTGGGAAGGGTTCAGGGTGCATGATAGCACAGAGGACCTAATATTCAGAGTGGAAGAGAAGCAAAATAAGCTTACTAGAGCTGAGTTTGATATATTTCTCATCGGTGAAAATGGTCAAGACTCTGATTTCAGGATGAGAGGTTGTCCCTTCAAGAGATCGTGCACAGTTTATAAAGGTGATTCAATATTGGCTGAGGTATTACTTCTAATAGGTACCAATGCTACTCCAGTAATCATGGCAATTAGTTCAGGCCAAAGTAAAATTCATTTGTGTCTAGGACAAGAAAATAATTGTTCCATTAACATCTGGCGTTTTTTTAATCTCCAACAGACAAGAAAAGAGTCCCCCCTCATTAGTTAGGATGATAGTTCTGTGAGACTTTTCCTTTCTCTAGAATTCGCAGATGTTGGACTGACATCCTGATAAATGTTTCTAGGAATATCAGTGGATCAAGAATTTGGTTGATGTTCTAAACCAATGCTTAGATAAAATAAAGATGATGTTCAGGATTAAAGCATAGTTATTCATAAAGCTACGGGAATACCATATAGGTACAGAATTCCTTCTTTTTAATTTCTTTCCCAACCCTCATAATTGCAAAAGTCAATATCATTTATCTAGATTTTAGAGCAGTTCATGTTACTCTTGAAATGATGTGTTCTGATGTGGGCATAAAAGCTGGTAGACCTTGTGCTTTGACATCCTATTAAATTAGGAACACCCTCTGTTAGTTAAGCTTTGATAACAAGGCTATGGAATTTAAGTATTGTGGATGTTACAATACAAATCTAACACTAGCAGCATGCTTGCTTATAATCTGCCAACCAATATTTTTGTACTCCCATTTGACTTTCAATGTTGATCCCATCTAGGCTTAAATTTCCCAGTTTTGGGGGATTGTAAAAAAAACTTTTCAAGCAACAAAACCTTGCACTAATACGTTAATGGTTGTAAATTCTAAGCATCTAGCTCTGTTGAACTTTTACAGATACATTTCACTAAAACATGTTCTGTTGATTGAATATGATGCAGACTAGCCTCATGTATAAGCTGGGGATACAGAAGGCATTTGTTCCGAGGAGTAGATTCCGAGTCACGTTGTTCCCTGGATTTACTGATCATAGTTTAGTTGTAGCTCTCATTGTCATATTCTTTGATGGAAGAAAACTATGGGTGTAGAAGATGTGCTTAATTCAATTGATTAATGTGTATGTATGAGTGAATCCTCATTATTTTTTATTGAAGGATTAAGAGTATAGTTATGAACTTCCTTCAGCTCCATGGATTTATGACTTGAATGAACGGAGAAGCCTTTTCTAATCAGGGCCCTCTTAGTGAATACTTATTTATAATTTATTAATTATTTAATGAATTTAAATCATAAATATCAATCCAAAAATTATTTAATTTATTTTTACTGTGATTACTAGACATTTTTAAATAATATTTTTAATGAATATAATTTCCATAATTTATTATTAATATTTTAAAGTAAATTTTAAAATTAAATTGCAAATTATGTTACATTTCATATAACATTACATTACTTCTTTTTTTTTTTAACAAGTATTTGATATGTATGACCATTTCTTAATCATTTGACATGGCATATCTTTCATCAATTCTCGTGCATTACATAGATATTTTAAAATAAAATATTTTTTTAAAAGGATCTAAAAGATTATTTGTAAAAAGTTAAAAGAAGAATAATGATAAAAAAAAAATTATTTCAAAAAATAATTATTATAGAATTAAATAGAGTAAAAAAATGTTAATGAAAAGAAAAATATTGAAAATTCTTTTGATATTTTAAAATAAAATAATTTTTCAGCAAAAAATTATCAGAAAATATATTATTCCAATAAAACAGATTTAGATGGTCTTTTCGTGAAAAATTAGACCCTAATGGCAAAAAAAAAAAAAAAAAAAAGACAAAAGATTCAAATAAAAGTTATAAAACTAAATAGAAGATTTGACTTTTAAAAATGATTTGAAAAGTAATTTTGAAATTATTGAAAAGTGATTTGATAAATTAAAAAGAAAAAGACATGTTTAAGGATTAAATGTAGCATTTTTGTCTTAAAAGAAAAACTATGAACTCAAAGAAAACTCAGCTCATGACTTGGGAAACCCTATATAAAATCCGGCGGCAACATAGTGTACCGGTTTCTCTTTATCTCTCCTGGGACACTGCTCCTTGGCAAAAACACAAGTTCCCTCACGGATTTATTCGAACCAGTTCTCTCCGTAAGGGCCAAAATCTTGATCAAGCAAAAAATTAACCCACAACGAACAATTTTTTTTCTTTGATCCAAGTTGTAAATTTAAGGATACGGGGAAGAGAATGGGGAGGCCGAAAGGTGATGCAGGAAGAAGCAAGTCTCGCCCTTCTAGCAGCAGGTACTTTTAATCACTCTTCTGACTAATTAAAATTCTCATCTTAAAAAGTGTTGATGACTATTTTTAATGCTTTTTATTATTTTTCTATCTTGTATATATAGATAGATAGATAGATATTGGAATAACTTGTACAAGCAAATTGGTGATGTTGCAGTCTTGCTGCTTCACTGTTGCCATCGGGAGCTACCACCATAGGATTTGGAGGTTATGTTGGTAGCTCGCGTGTTGAGTCTTCTGTCGCTGCAGAGGTTTCCACTCCTTTTCCGGTATTTTATTTTCTCCTTTATCATGTGTTTCTTGATTGAAGCTTTCCATGATATATACTTTTTAATCCCAAGATTTTTTTCCCCTTTTGGTACAAGTATTTCTGGCCCTTTTGCTCTAAAAATGCATCAGATAACACTGAATTGTGCTAGAAGAAGAGTGCATAAGGAATTAGGACGGATTTAACTATTAGGAGGGCATTCGGAAAGTGGAAAAAAAGGACAATGCTTTAGGATATAAAAATTAACTTATGAGTGGGGCATTTGTTTTATTTCATTTTCTAGTTGTAATCTTGTTAGGCTTTTATGTCTCTTATTTTTTTCAATTGGTTTAAGCAGGAAATTGATGGCGAAGTGGCACAACACTTGAAGAGACTTTCGAGGAAGGATCCCACAACCAAGGTAATGCTGCTGTGAATACCAATTTCAAAATTCGGGTGCTTTCTGGTATTGAGTGAATTACTGCTTTCTGATTTATTAATTGAATGTAAGAAGAGAATAAGTTATGTGTGTTTTCTGATTAATTTCTTTGTATTAATATTTATGCTGTTATTTTGTAAAAAGTTTTGCTTTTTCAAGTTTTCATTTAACTATTAGAGATGGTGTGACTCTATTTAGCATGTTGCGTGAACTAGTGACTGTTGGTTCTATCTCTGTTTCTAACATGTACATTTGTTGAGATGGTATGGGCTATTCTTTTTCTTGGAAATTTTTGTGTAACTCTTCATATTTATCACGGCACAGTAGTAAGTCAATTCAGGATTAATTTCCCTATACATTCAAGGGTCTAACATTTCACCACTATTTGTTTATCCTTTTCCTTATTTGATTTGTTTCATTCATATTACACACTTGCAAAATTTTCTTTGGCATCTTTGACAAGCTTATTTACCTTTGAGCTTCTACAGCTTAAAGCACTTACGGCATTGTCCCAACTGCTCAAAGAAAAATCTGCAACAGAAATCACACCAATAATTCCTCAATGGGTATGTGTACTGGTGACTATAGATTTTTTTCATATCTGCTTTTACTAGTATTGTGGCAGCACAAGACAACATTATGTTTCTTACATTATTTCAGGATAGTATGAAGCAATGTAAGATGGTTTTTCTTTTTTTTTGGTAAAGTTAACAACTTGTTGCCTTTATCTCATGTATTTGGATTCTCACTTGACAATACAAACTGTCTTCTAACGTGGAAACTCCTGTAAATGGTAGGAACAGCTATTAATTAGAGTATGAATTCACTGTTGCCATTTATGTTTGTCTTTGGGGAGTGGGAAAACAGATAAATCTGAGGTTGAATGATAGTTGGAGTGATTAGATCAACAAAAGTACTTGGGTTATTACCATTTTCTTATGTTGGTTTCATTATAACTGGTTCCTGCACAAATCTCATATTAGGCATCCATTGAATAAAACTTAGGCAAAAAATACTATTGGATAAAATACCATCAACATAATATTTATCTGAATAGTGAAAAGAAAAGGATCATTATTATGCCCAAAAGTTGATTTACCCTTGGGGGAGGAGGCATCCTATTTCTTCATAGCCCCAACCTAAGACAGACCTAAGACCTATGGCTTACCACTCTCTATATGGTCCTCTGACTCATCAAACTATGCCCCTTTTCTTGTATATAAATTCATGCCATCTCAAGCTGTTGGATGCTGTGGTTGTGTTAGAGCTAATTATCCAACCTTGTTTAAGTTCATGGAAAAATTACATACATCAGCACTGGAAGAAAGATAGATCCATTTTAGTAGAATCTTGAGTGAATGTGCATGGATAAACGCTCTTTTTGGTACAGATCACGATGTCTTCATGTAACTTCAGATTGTTTCTATTGACATATTTGTAAAGGATTAGAATGCTACTCTAGTGTGGTTCCTAGTATGCTTACTTGAGGTTTCCTATCCTTTTTCCTATTCTACTTCTTTTCCTTTAGGGGAAAAAAAAATTATGATCTTAAAGGAACAATCTTGATCGTTTGTGACTAAGTACCAGTGACTTCCTTGGATGCCTTACTATTGCTAACTTGAACTAACTGTTCTTTTAGCCACTGGTCATTTTTTCTTCAAATAAAATGTTTACCTCATAGGATGATTTTTCAAATGCATGTTTTTCCTTTTTTTATTTTTTTATTTTGGTGTGCAGGGGGGTGGGGGAGAGGGGCTATTTTGATGTTAAATCCTTGATAATGTACCTCTGGAATTTAATAAGATAGTGTTACTTGTTCAATGGGGTGAACTTTTGTGGTTGTCCTCCATTACTTCAAGTAACATATAAAGTATTTGCCACTGCATGTTTATGTGGATTCATTTCTCGTATTTGTGTGTTCGAGTGAGAGACAGGAACTTAACTTTTTTCTTTTTCCTTGTATGGTGGCTTAGGCATTTGAATACAAGAAATTGTTGCTGGATTATAACAGAGAAGTTCGGCGAGCCACTCATGATACCATGACATCTTTTGTCTGTGCCATTGGGTTTGTGCTCAGTAGTGGAAAATTGCTCATAATTACAAGTCATACTATTGATTTTTGTATTTGCTGGAAGTTTTTTCTATGTTGTTTTAGTTCTGTTTATGTGTAAAAGATTAATGCTATATCCGTTCTGTTTAATTTTTTCAGTTTTGAAATTTAATTGAACAACCAAGTGAAAAGTTATAATTTGTTACTGGAACTGAAATATCTGTGAAAGTTGTGCTCATAAATCATGTAGGCTAGGGGGCAGATATTTTTATGTAGAATACTACATAGCAAGAATCCATTAAATGTTCACTAATCATGGACAGTAAGTTTCTGTACCAAGGGTATGTTTCTGTTGTGTTTCACAAGAAAATGCTTTTCATAAGGTGTTTTGTCAATGAAGTTTAGTGTTGATGGATTTTGTAATTGTCAAGAGTTACATTATTCTCGTATGCTTTCTTCTTTTACTGTTTTTGGTGTTCTTCCTAAAACCATTGTCTAGTGGTTCTTATGATGCTTGTCAAGTAAATCATGAGTTTTCATCTCTGATTCTGTTCAAGTTCTTAAGGGTTCTTCATTTTCTGCTCTTTTTTGGTGTAAAACTTAGTACCTGAGATAAAAGCAACACAAATTATAAGTCGTTGGGGGTTAATTTTGACGTCTTTGAGAGGATGAAGATGTGTTTTATTTCTTCAAAACTCGATTCCCTTACATGTATTTAGTCATATTATCATGTAGATTGTTCTTTGCTTTGCTCTGGATTTTGGCTGCTATTTTGGACCCGGTTCTTGTTTAGCCTTTAATGTTTGTTGTATCCTTTTTTTTCCAGAAGAGAATTGGCTCCACACCTCAAATCTTTAATGGGACCATGGTGGTTTTCTCAATTTGATTCAATTTATGAAGTTTCTCAAGCTGCAAAACGGTCGTTTCAGGTTTGCCTTTAAAAAGAAAAAGAAAAGCAACATTCTGGTTTGCTGTTGTATGTAGTGTAGATAAGGTTTATTCATAGTGCACTATGTCTCATGAGTTTAAGTCAAGTAAACAATGAAATTGTTTTGCTTCTGTGACTATTAGTTGTGTGGGGTGGATAGGAAAAAAGAGTCATAGCAAAAGTCTTATTCTATTAAAAAAACTTCGTATAGTTACCGTTATTTTGAAGTTTTTGAAGTAGGTTCTTTTATCTCCTTTTCCTGCAATTACTTAGTGCTTCACCTTTGAATGCCTTAATTATGCTTTCTTTTCGTCATCTGTAGGAGCTGATAGATGCACAATGTATTTGTTTAGTTAAGCTTTCTTATTTGAGTGTATATATTCTGTCATGTATACCACTTAGCAGAAATGGTGCTTCATTCAGGGTACAGCATTTTTACTGGATTGCAATTCTTTTTTGCCGCATCCCTTTCCCCTAACATTTTTCAGAAACAAAGTGATTAGTTCTGAAATATAATTAATTAGTAAGCCGCAGCATACTTTTCATTTTGAGCTGACTTTTGTTTTATTCATTGAGGCATTCTTTATGTTCCATTACTTGCGGAAAAAGTGAACCATCTAAATCGTTTGGGTGTTGACACAGGCCGCCTTTCCAGCTCAGGAGAAAAGATTGGATGCCTTGATTTTATGTGTAACAGAGATATTTATTTATCTGGAAGAAAATTTAAAGCTTGCACCACAAAGTATGTCTGATAAAGTAACTGCATCTGATGAATTGGAAGAAATGCACCAACAGGTATTTTGTTCCAAATCCTTTTTCCTTATTAATGATTTAGTTAAATATCAGAGATGTTTTATTTTGTATTTGAGTTTCTATTTAAATGGGAAATTTCTTCTCCCATTTTGTAGTGTGCCTATTTCATTTATTTTTGTAATTTTATTTTTATGAGAAAGCACGCAAGACTTTTGACAGATGCAGAAATCCACAATTCACCACTATGATATGATGCACATGTTAGGATACAGCAGTTGTAAACAAAGACATTGGTACTTTGACATTTTCTATGTTTATCAAGTATTTAGATTCTCATTTATTTATCCTTGCACACCTTTGTTTGGTATCCTCATATCTTCTTATCCATTTTAATGGAATATCTTAAAATATATAATTTGTACTTCTCTTCTTCCCTAAATAATTTCATTCCAACTTTTCTTAATGTTAAAGCTATTAGTATTTATGAGGTGTCCTCTTCTGTTTTTTTCCCTTCTAAAATGTTTAAGAAAAAAAAAAAAAAAGAAATTTTAAAAAGTGGCACTTTCTAAAGTTGACTTTTCTTGTGAAAGCTTTTGATATAAAAACTCTAGTTGAATTTTTACAAGCAAAGTCCAGTAATTTCTTCTATTTCGATTCCAAAGAAAATGCCAAGCAAGCAGGGATAACATCCATATGAATGTCAAACTGGTGGATTGATGCTCTTGTATGCACATGTACATCATGACAACAAACTGATTTGGGATTTGATATAGCAGTGTCCTATGTTAGAAATTTGATTTTTTAGAGTTTTCTCCTATGCTTATCAGGGAGTTATAATCACAAAATTTCTCTCTCTCTAGTTTCACATGTCTTATGTTATATTTTGTCCGTGTCTATTTTCTTTTTGGGAAATGACTGGAAGGTGCTAATAAACAGTGCAAAAAAAAGAAAGAAAGAAAGAAAGAAAGAGCTTGTGCCTCTTTTTATTTATGTGAAAGTGTGTTAAATTCTTTTTACTTGATATCAGGTGATATCTTCCTCATTACTAGCTTTGGCCACCCTTATTGATGTGTTGGTAAGCCTACAATCTGAAAGGCCTGGTTTTGAAAACGTAAGAGCTGAACCAAAGAATGGTCTGAAAGCTAGAGCCAGTGCTATAGCTCATACTGAGAAGCTTTTCTCCAGCCACAATCATTTTCTTGACTTTCTGAAATCTCAAAGTCCTGCAATCCGCTCAGCTGCATATTCAGTGCTGAGAAGCTTCATCAAGAACATTCCTCATGCTATTGATGAAGGGAACATTAAAGTTATTGCTGCTGCAATACTAGGTGCATTCCAGGAAAAAGAACCAACATGTCATGCTCTGATGTGGGATACAATTTTACTTTTTTGTAAGAAATTTCCAGATGTTTGGGCGAAAATTAATGTTCAGAAAACTGTTCTTAACCGGTTTTGGCATTTCCTTAAAAATGGGTGCTTTGGCTCCCAGCAAGTATCCTATCCTGCTCTTGTTCTATTTTTAGAGGTAGTGCCTCCTAGGGCAATGGTAGGGGAGAAATTCTTTCTTGAATTTTTCCAAAACCTGTGGGATGGAAGAAGCCTATCTCATTCCCTAAATGCAGAGAGAGCAGCATTTTTCCTGGCAATAAAAGAGTGTTTTCTTTGGGCCTTAAAAAATGCTTCAAGGTGAGAATTTAGTGAGTTTTACTTTCACTAATTTATGTTACATTTTTGGCCCATAATATTGTTTATTTATCCTATATATCTGGATATATCTTGTTCATTTCCCTTTTTAATGCTCTTAACAAGATTTTTTTCTTGGAATTGTGTTTGTCTTCTTTTTGCCAGATATTCTGATGGATTAGATGCCATGCATCATCTACAACATGCTCTTATCGATCAAATCCTTCTAAAGCTTATTTGGCATGAATACATTCTACTTCATAGCCCAAAAGATTCTAACAATATCCTCTCTGGCTCTTCCCGTGGTTCATCTGAGGAAAGGATTCAGCCTGTAAATCAGGAAAAGAAGCATCCCCCTATTTATGCAGAAGATTTAGGGAAATGCATTGTTGAGGTCCTCTCTGGCATCTCTTCCCTAGAACATGATTTGCTTTCAGTTTTCTCTATTAGATTTCAGGAACAATGCCTTGAAATATTTCCACTTGAGAATTCTTCTGAAAATGTGGAAGTTTTAATCAGATTTTTGCTAGCACTTGATAATTATGCAGTGAGGAAAGGTGAAAATTGGCCCTTGGATTATCTTGTAGGGCCATCATTGACAAAGTCCTTCCCATTGATTAAGACACATGTAAGTTATTATGAGAAGTTTACATATATCCTGTTCTTTGTCTATTCTGTCATTGGAGTAAATTCGAACATTGTTTGCCAGTACAATTTTGTCAGGCTGCAGTTTTTTGGTTGGCTGGCTTAATTGTTTCAACAATTTAAATATATTCTTTGCAGAAAGTTTCTTAAGGTTTATGATTCATGTAATTCTGTACCTTATATAATCCATTCTAAATTTATCTTACCATAATGGCCCTGGCACTTTTGAATTCATTCTATAATCTCAATATGGCTTGGGAATTGATGATTCCAATGGTGAATTATATTTTTCTTGATGTAGGATTTGAACTTCCCTTCACGTTAAATCTTCAGTTACACTTAATGTGTTTCTTGAAGGCGTAGAATAAGTTAAGCAATTTGGTTTCAAAAGCATTTCCAAATATCATACAGTGAATGAACCAAAGTGCTGGAGCATCTTCAATTAGAAGTGTATTGAGTTTCTTGATGCAGGATTTGAATTATCCTTTTACCTCCTTCTGGTTCTATTGCATTTTTTCACTCTATGTAATCTTGACATTTGATGTTTTCTCATTTATGCTTTTCCTGAATCAGGACTCACCAGATGCCATTAGATTCATGATGACAGCTGTATCCATATTTGGTCCTCACATTACAATTCATAAACTTATTGGTGTGGAATTGGATAAGGAGCAGTTTTTACTAGCTTTCAATGAGTTGTTTATTCCTTGGTGCTTGCAGAATTGGAGTCCCTCTACCGGCTCTAAGTTAGATTTCTTGCTTGCATTGATTGATGACAAATGTTTTCTCGAACAGTGGAACAGTATTATGACATATGCAATAGATCCAGAAGGATTAAGATTGAGCACTCTGGATGCCAAACTTATCCGGCTGCTCACAGTGCTTATGGAGAAAGCAAGGGAAAGAATTAGGAAGGCAAATTATCTACAAGAATTGCAACTACAGCGGTGGCAGCATGAGCTTTTAGACAAAGCTGCAGTTTCTGTTATTAAAGCTAAACCTCCTTTTGGAACTTCTGAAACTAGACTTTTGCGGTATGTGGATGAAATCCATTTTTGTAATACATGTTTTCTTTCTCTTGCTTTTTTTTTAGCTTTACTTTTACTTTACCTTTCCTATAATTGTGTGGCCATTCTTTCATTTTTATACTGTCGGAAAAATGTGCATGTTAGTTCACTTTCACCTTGTGTAGTCTGCAAGGTCCACTGGAAGAGTGCAATTAACATATTCCACAAGGCAAAGAAGAATTTCCTTGAGTAATAAAGTAGGCCGAAGTCTGAATCCAATGTGTCACTACTTTCTCATTGTGGATTCTAGTAAACTTTTCCACTCTTATCTTGGTGATTTGAGCACTATGCTTTTCATTTTCTTCTTCTAGTATTTTGTATCTGATCTTTGAAAGGGATGGCTTGTTTCTATGACATCATTTTATCGTGCTTCTCATCCTTTTCTTGTGGTTCAGTGCTCTTATTGGAGGCACAACTGAAGATGAAGGTCCATTGTTGTCTAAGAATACTCTTTGCCTGGTATTTAAAGAAGTATATAGGAACTTGCTTAATTTCATTGGAGACTCAAATTTTGTATGGATCAAGCATGTATCTTCATTGTTACCTCTCGATGAACAGCGATTAGGCACAGGATTCATACCTTCTGAGGCTGTTATTGAAACAGCTCAATTTGCTCTTGAAGTACTTACTGGCAGCTTATTTTCATTGAAGGTTTTCAATGACGAATGTGAGATAATTCACTGTATTTTAGCCATCTTCTTTGTTGTTGAGTGGGAATATAGTTGCATTCCCTTTGTTGCTGATGATGAAGTTGGTGAAGAGTGTGCTACAAAAAACAAGCTACGAATGTCTTTCTGTGAATCTGTTCATGCTTCTTGTGATAAAGTAAAAAGTCAGCTCTTGAAGAGCCTAAGCAATGAAAGTAGTATTGATTTGGCTTATCTTTTGATTCGATCTCTGAGATGCACTATATTTGAGGAAGATTCATTAGACACAGATAAAGTTACTACTTTGTGCTGCCTTTGGTTGCTTGAGATCATGGAATGTCTTTGCCTGGACCAATTTGAGGAACAAAAGTTGTTAGATGAATTCCTTAGCAGAAGTGCTTTCTGGCCATCATGGGTTATGCTAGATGACAGTTCTGGAGAAAGATTGGCTGTCCTGAAAACTGATTACTCTTCCATCGATGTGAGTAAAAATCTAATTGATTGCTTTTCTTCTTATTATTATTATTTAACTTTGTGAATAATATTTTACAAGCCAATGTTTTTTCAGCTCATTGTGCTTTTCTCAGTATAGGAAAATGATTGTCTTATTTTTCTCTCTTCTTTTTTCAGTTTAAGAAATTCAATTGAGATGATACTCAATATGTTGGCTATGATTTATATGCTTATTTGTTTCCTGTGTGCATCAGAGAAAATCCTTTTCTTGGCTTCCATTTCCTTTTTCTCTTATCTCAAGAGAGTTTTCTATCTTAGAGTTGCTATAATTCTTGATACTGGTGATTGCTTCTGAAATTGTAGAAGGAAAAAATTGTGGAACTTTCTGTAAATTCACTCTTCTTAAATAACTCTTGGCTTAATTACATTTTGTGTGATGTATGTTGTACATTAGAGTATCACCATTACCTTTTGCCTGCTGTGACACATGTTTGCCACTTAAGGTTGTTAAACTTACCCGAGAAGGTGGAAGTAGTCTGCTTTTGCTTTCTCACATTAACGTTGTAGTTGCAAAATCATTTTTAAATCCGGCAAGTTAAGCTCAAGTGTGAATGTTCTACTTCTTTTCTTTCCCATTAAAATATGGTGTAATATGTCCACTAGTCTTGTCCGGAAAAGTTGAGAATAATCGAACTTGGTTTTCATTTGAATGGAATTGTCCATGCTCCACGAAAGTTATCCGGGCATCACATTCACCTTGTTTTCATGTACCCAAGGCCTCACCTAAGATCCACCAGATACTGCATTATTCTATTTGCTACAAATTTATTTGGAATCATTACTGCAATATGGTTGGTCATTTTTTCCTTGCTGCATATAATCTCTGTTGTTTACTGCATTCAACATACCTGTTAATATGCCTGCCTGTTCATATGTACATTAGAAGTCAATTATGCAAATCTTAGAACATGTAGATGTTCTGTTGCAGAAACATGGGTCTCAAAGGTTTGTTCTTCTGGTCAACAAGCTTATATCAAGACTTGGGTTTCATCGAGTTGTTGCTGGTTATGTTCCACATCATTCTTCATCTTTGTGTGAGGACACAGCATCTCAGTTTCAACACACTCGAGCTTGGCTTGCTGCTGAAATGTTATGCACATGGAAATGGGATGGTGGCAGTGTTTCAAGCTCTTTTTTACCTCTCATGAGTGCTTATGTAAAGAATGAAGATCATCCTTCTGTAGAAGGCTTTTTAGATTCTGTGATATGCATTTTACTTGAAGGTGCTCTAGCCCATGGTGCAGATGTTGAATTAACTTCCCTGAATGTATGGCCTGCTTCATATGACGAGATTGAGTGTATTGGTGAACCATTCCTGAGAGCTATTGTATCATTACTCTCTACCCTTTTTCAAGACAATATATGGGGAAAAGACAAGGCTGCATCTTTTTTTATGCTGCTAAGGGATAAGCTTTATATTGGGGAGACAATAAACTTAAATTGTTTAAACATTCTTCCTGCTTGTATGCATGTTCTTATCAGACCCTTGAGTTCTGAATTTGAAGGCAATCAGCCTAGTGCATCAGAGGAAACGCAGGTGCATGATACCATCGTGGACTGGCTCAAGAGAACTGAAAATTTCCCTCCATTCTATGCATGTCAAACTGGAAAAGGTAACTGTCCAATGGTCTCTGTGACCTGAATTTTTATAACATAGCTGTAATGGTATAATGTTTCATCTATATCTATGCTTAGAAATTCTCTCTTCGTTCAAGTAATATGCTTCATGATTTTAAGGAGGATTTGAGCACGAAGGATGAAATCTAGCACTTACAGTATTTCAATATGTCAAAAAAAGTCAGATGTATACCGTTCCATATTATTCTAGTATTATTCCTTCACTCTTTGTCCAAATTAACAAATTTCCCTCTCATTTACTTGATTTCTGTATGCAGATATGCAAAGTTGGTTTCAGCTAGCGATGTCCTGTTATCCTGTTAGAGCAACAAAAGGAGAGCAAGGATTAGTGCAAGGCAGCAGGAATATAAGTTCTGCTGAGAAACATATTTTATTTGAATTGTTTCAAAAGCAAAGACATGATTCTGATGCATCAGCTGTTGTTAATAAGCTGCCTATAGTCCAAATATTGTTAGCAAAACTACTGTTGGTTTCCGCTGTCTATTGCTGGGAAGAATTTTGTGAAGATGATTGGGATTTCGTTTTATACCGATTCAGATGGTGGATTGAAGCAGCAGTCGTATTGATGGAAGAAATAGCTGAAAATGTAAATGATGCTATTCTAAACCATTCTCACAATGATTTGGAAGTTACACAGAAGAACCTAAAGTTGGCCGTTTCACGTGTAGGCAGTTTGGTCATTAATCTTGCAAGATGTGCCCTTGTTGGATTTTCCTTTTTCTCTAGCCTTGTTGAGAAAGAAAACAGAGAAGACCCAGATCTTTTGAACCCATTCAGAGCGGATAGATGGGAGATCACTAAAGATCGGCTTTTAGAATCTATTCTTCGGTTATTCTTTTCCACTGGGGTAGCTGAGGCAATTGCTACTTCTTGCAATGGATCTTCATCTATTATAGCAGCATCCAGGCTTGAGCATAGTCAGTTCTGGGAGTTGGTAGCTTTGCAGGTTAGGAAGTCCTCTCCACATGCAAGAGACAAAGCTACTAAATCAGTTGACCTGTGGGGGCTAATGAAAGGGCCCATTAGTTCTTTATATGCAATTCTCTTTTCCTCCAAACCACTTCCTCATCTGCAGTTTGCTGCCTTTGTGATTCTCTCAAGTGAACATGTAGCACACCTGGCATTTGTTACTGAAGAATCACTCGAATATTTTGAAGGAAATACTTCTAGTTTTCAAGGATCTGGGCATCCTGATTTTGCTTCAGAAGGAACTTTTCATTTCAGAGAAGAAATTTCTTTCATGTTTGGAAAATTATTTTCTCAAGTGCTAGAATTGGATTTGCTGGCTTCCAAACGGGTATGTAGTATCTGAAGGTATCTCTTGCTGCTTAACTAAATATGAATAGATTTAGGGCCTTTGCCCTCTCTAGATTAGTCAGGATCTAGTCCTGCCAGGTTCCACCTTAGGCCTCTTCTACCTCTTCCCAAATAAATCATGCTGCAGAGAAAAGAATAGAAAAATTCCTGACTACGTTATTGCTCAAGCTTTGTGTTTTGATCATTTTCTAACAATTTCTTTCATGTGTTGATTTTGCATTAATTTTTCAGGTAAATGTCTTTCTTGCTTGGGCTTTGTTGCTGTCTCATCTCGTGTCATTGCCATCATCATCACCTGCAAGGGAGAGAATGATCCAATATGTACAAGATACTGCTGATTCATCCATATTAGATTGTCTTTTCGATTATATTCCATTAGAATCTTTGACAGCATCCAGCTTGAAAAAGAAAGAAGTTCCTGCATCTATATCTAGGGCAGCAACAGCTGCAACACAAGCCATTACTTCAAGTTCCCTAGTATTCTCTGTTGAATCTCTTTGGCCTGTTGCAGAGGATAAAATGGCTGTTTTGGTTGGTGCAATATTTGGTTTGATGCTTTGCGTTCTTCCTGCATATGTTAGAGAGTGGTTCAGTAATATACGTGATCGTTCTACATCAGCTGGTATTGAGTCTTTTACAAAAACATGGTGTAGCCCCCCATTGATTACGAATGAGCTCAATCAGGTCAGTAGATCATGACTATGATGATGCTACGGAAACTGTTTCAGCTTTTACATTGATTGAGAGTGATTTACTTTCCTGCTATTTCTTGGACCACTGATTGAAAGTTTCTCCTGCTTTTGCTTCTGTAGTTTTTATAAGCATTAATTTGAATTCTCATTTCTCCTTGTTCAGATAAAGAAAGCCAATTTCGCTGATGAAAATTTCTCACTTAGCGTGAGCAAGTCAGCCAATGAGGTTGTGGCTACCTACATTAAAGATGAAACAACCATGGATCTTGTAATTCGACTTCCTGCCTCTTATCCATTGCGGCCTGTTGATGTTGATTGTACAAAGAGCCTTGGAATTAGTGATGTGAAGCGAAGAAAATGGTTAATGTCATTAATGTTATTTGTTCGTAATCAGGTATCTCCTCTGCACCAAAGTTACACAAACTACTTTTGCATTAGGTCTATTGCGGTGATTGGGTTCTACACATGGGAACTTTGTGATTCATTGATATTCTAATTCTCAGAAATGATTCTTTGATCCATGCATTTCTTAGTTATGAAGCTTCTTTTAGCACTGATATTGATTTTCTGAGTAGTGAATATTGCTATTACCTGATTAGTATTGTTTTTCCTTTTCCTACCAAATTTTACTTTGAATTTGAACGTATTGCCTGGCTCATGCTTATTATCATTTTTTTTATTGTGCCACAGAATGGAACCTTAGCTGAAGGAATACGAATATGGAAGAGCAATTTTGACAAAGCATTTGAAGGGGTGGAAGAATGCCCTATCTGTTATAGTGTCATCCATACCACAAACCATAGCCTTCCGCGCCTTGCTTGCAAAACCTGCAAGCATAAGTTCCATTCAGCCTGCCTTTACAAGTGGTTCTCGACTTCACACAAATCTACTTGTCCATTGTGCCAATCTCCCTTCTGATCTCATATTTAAAGCATTGACATTTAGATTTTGGTCTCTATACAAATGGCTGTGAGATTTGTGAGTCAAAGACAAGCTCATTGTTATGGTTACATTCAGCTGGTCATAGGTAGGTAAGTGTTCCTGACTTTTCACCTGTGTATGGTACCTGAGTATGCACTAAAGGACCTTGTTGTGAGCTCTTTGTATATTTGTGTAGATCTTTGGATCATTTTTACTCCTCTGGTCAATAAAAGGTTTCCAAGTATTGCTTCTATGGACGAGAAAGATCTGAGAATTGCCATTTCCACCTATGTGGCTAATGTTTTTGATTTGGTGAGCCGCCTTCAATGTTACTGGTAACATGCTAGAGACCTTTTTCTTTTTTTGTGCTAAGAATATGCTCAATACTTTCCTAAATATCCTGTATGCTAGTTAGCTTATCACAACTTGTGACTGTCCTGCATGAGCTTGTACTTGATATTCTCAGTTAGTCTCAGAAGCCAGCTATCAATAGTTAAGTTTTTGTCTTCGTTAAATTTATAACTTTGCCATACTTGTTTTCCATTGTTGAGGAGTCAAATTTCATGAAGATGCATGAACTGTATCTCTTTGTTATCAGTATTACAGAAAAGTACTTGCCGGATCTTAGCTAGTTAGACCAAGGCTATTGGATCAGGGAAAATGGTAATTGGTAATTCTTGTAGACATTCTTGGTAATTCCTATTTATCTACTGATATTCCTTTATAAATTCATTGAATACGCCCTGAGATCATGGCGAAAATTTTCCATGCTAATTGTGCCCCTGGTAACCATACTGATATTTTGTTTTTCTTTGTCTGCAGATTAGTTATTTGTACAAGTGCTGCAGGGTCGCTGTCTGGCTGGGTAGTGTCGTTCTTAACATTTCAGAAGTTTCAATGTCGAAGAATTCCACCTCGATCCAAGTTTTGCTAATTTTTGTACAGTTAGTCGATATGTCACAAAACAATTCAATGTTGTACTTGGAGACAATGCACTAATATAGTTTTTGATGTTCATCCGTCCGGCATATTTAGTACTTAGCATATACTTTTTGGATGAATCTCTCTACAGAATGGTGTTTTTTTATGTAGCAAAAAGAAAACAACATTTTGAATTTTTCATGGCTGCTTTTACTTCAATCAGTCGTTTTTTTACATGAATTAGAAAATTAACTATGACACATTAAAAATATTCCTTTTCCTTCTCTTTAATAACCCCAATTATCTTTTTTTAAACAAATGAATGAAACTAAAAATAACCTTAAATGATATATTGTGGGACAAAAGAAATATTATAATAAATGCTTATAAGCATGAACAGATCAAAGCTAGTGACATCTGTTTGGGGGGAACCCAGGGACAAATTTGGGTAATACAAGTGCAAACTGAGTGGCATTTTATTCTTGTTTTCCTGAATCAAATGGTAATGTCACAATCTACACTAATCTTTCAAGTGCTTAGACTGCAAATGAGAGTTCGTGGTTGAATCTAAATGAAAAACATCAGCAAAAAGGAAGAACTCTGGTGACTTCTATAGTATTGCCAGAATGGCGACTTTCTCTTTCACCCAAAAAAAAAAAAAAAGAAAAAAACGAAAAGAAAATGCAGCTTATTATGACAGGATCGAGATCAAGCAGGGCAAACCATGTATTGCAAGCCTGGTGAAAGAGATCAGGATATGAGGAAGCATCCAAAATTAGTATACATTGAAGATCTGATCCACCCCACAGGATATAACAACATGACCAATTGCTTGTTCCAAAACTCCGACTCAATGATGACCCCTTTGCCTTGCTACCAAAGTCAAGCCGTGAAAGAACCTACACTTTTGCCAAATCCAAAAGTATGTTCCATCCTCATCTCATAAAGGGCATTAATCGTCTCATCTCTTGTCCATTCCCATTGGCAAGAAAATAGATCTTTTTCCAGTTTTCCTCTGAAAAAGAATCTCTAGGTGCCAGCAGCTGCCTGAAATACAAAACAACAATAACATTCAGGGTAACACAAACACTGATCGATCTCCTGGAGACTTGAATTTCTGGATAACAAAATAAATATGCTTTATCAAGAGAAACAACAGCTAAGGCACTAGTTCAAAGTTAATACTTGGTTACATGGTCATTATTCCTTAAAGCTTTCTATCCCCTTGTACTAAGCATCTAAAAAATCTAAACCCTCCAGATTAAAATTTCACTGAAACAGTGCCTCATGTACATAAATGGATACAAAAAAATTTATCCAAGGATTAGCTTCTCATAAATGAAATCGCATGCATGCCAGTAAAGAATTCAGATGCAACATATACAAATTTTGCATGTCATTTAAAGAAAAAGAAAGAGAAAAAACCTCCAGCAATTCATCAATAAAAGAAGGCATGTCATAAAAACTCTATTGTGACACCTTTCCTCCAGAAGAAGTCAAATTAAGGCTGTATTTGGGTAAGACTAACATCTTGAGTAGAGATGCATTTTTGATCAATTTAAGATGTCCCCACGACAGTTTTTGTTACTTCCAATAAAGTAACTCAAATTCAACTTTCTACTGGGATCCCCAAACATATAATAACTACCTTTCATACAATACATAACATACCATTATAAATGCATATATAATGAAACCTCTTTATATATATCTTACTAATTTTCAATTTAATAAACAAGAACCACTTTATTCTTAACCCATATGTAAACAACAATTACCCAAAAAATATTCTATTCTTATCCAACTGAATCTCTCCTTACTCCGGAAAAGAAAAGGTGAAAAATACTCCTGTCCAAATACAAAAGTTCACAGAAATAGTTCTTTGGGAAAAAAAAACAGGAAAAAAAAAAGGGGTTGTAAGACATAATTCTTTAAGATGATTGAAGAAATTTTTAGCCGGAATAAGGAAAATGAATTATAGATCCTGTTACATCCCAAAGAGCGAATTCTCAAAAGACTCTACAGGCACAGCATTTTAAGTCTTGAGTTTTGTGCTTTTGTTGAAAATAGGAAGGAAAACAAAAATTGAATGATATTTCTTGGCTTTTGAGTTTGATGTATGAATTGGTATTGATTTGGTCAATGTGTTGGATTGTCAAAATATAGTTAATAAGGTAGTTAATTTGTTAAATTTACATTTAAGAAAAAAAATAAAGAAGTACAACCCATAAGTTGAGACTTTACATTTTTAGTTTTCCAGGGAGTTTTTAGAGAAAGATTTTGTATAAAATAAAACAAAACTGGATCAAAATGAGTAAACTTCCTGTCTGACTCAATCTTCAGAAGTTGAAGAACAATAAACAGCAAAACCACCAGGCTAAACAAGGATAATTTTTAACCAAAGCTGGGAATGGGACTACAGAAATAAGAGCAACTAACAGAAATATAGTTAAGCTACAGGGCAAGAGTTCAGGAGCAACCTGACATAATAATGACATACAGTGGCAGCCTCATCCAGATTATAGCGGGGGAAATTGATGCGAACATCCATCGGAACATCTGGCAAGTCTTTCCTCAGTTTTCCTACTGCAGTTGAGTGAGAGAAAGCACCCACCATCATCAGATCCTTGTGCATCATAGACCTAAATGCTTTCACCTACAATTGGCACATCACAATATAATTCAATATGATGTAAATGGTGAAAATTCATCCTTCAAAGTAATCTAGGGAATGCTATCAGCAAAGAAAAAGAGAAACAAAAGAAAGTTGGAGGAACAGAAACTAAATACTCTTCCATGAAAGGTCAATAACCTTACAGTTTCCACCATTTTTGGAGAAGGTAGTGAACATATGAAAATACCCTCAAAACTCTAATAAGCAAATTCATGACATCAAAATTTTCCCCGAAGGAACTCTTGTTGATTGAGAACCATAATATGATAAACATTCTAGTAGCTCGATGATGAAATATACTTCATTTCTTAAATTATAGAAGAATTCAACTTACAGCTGCCAGTTCTCTAGCATGAATTGGCCGACAAGAACGCACCGTAACTGGCTCTCCGTACTCACTAAATGTGAACCAGCTGTTGTACTGCCCATGAATAGCATCATAAATCAGCTTTATCTAGGAATCAAAGTTGCTTAAACCAGAAACATAACAATATTCAACAAAATGAGAAAATCATCAAATTCAAAATCTAAGAGGGCAGAAGAGGTCTCACTTCATCTATTGCAAAAAGGACAGGATATTTGTCAACAAGTAATAACTCTTCCCTCAAACGAACAAGTGTGCCAACAGAAGCATGTGTCTGTTTGATACCAATTTGTACTAAATCATAGAGTGTTGAACCTTCAGAAACTGGGAGTGAATCAGTCCCCTTCATCCACCCAACACCAGAACCCTCCCCCAGTGGAATTGGCTGGATTATTTTGCAGGGTAATTCTTGCAAATATTTTTCGTTGTATTTCACAAAATCCTGAAGTGGCGAGAAAAATAGAAGACAAAATCAGTGTTGCATTTTGCATGATTTCACAAGTACCATGAATAAACAAATAAATGACAAGCTCCATTAAAGCCACTTCTTTATCAAATAAGCACTACATGCGAGGTGTTGAGAGGTGAGAAACGAGAAATTCTAATTTGCTAACATGTTCACAGGATGGGGGAGGAGGAATCAATAACCACATGATGGAAAATTTAACTCTTTTCTAATCAAATAAAGAACATTTTTTTCCTTCCGTTCTTTTTTAACAGCTTATACTCTTGCCTTTTACCCAATATGAAAGAATTCAACAAATTAAGGAAATTCAGCAAAACATCTGTACTACAGGTCAACCGGGTGTCATTTCTTTTGGTTTCTAAAATAAGATGTATATTACATGATTAAATGATGCCATTAAGAAAGCAAGGGGAAAATAAAGAACCAAAAATACTTAATGTTCTTGGTAGAGGGGTCAACCAGTCCAGCGAGGTTGACTGGTTGACTAAAGCATGAGTGAATAAGAGGAACATCTAGTTCATATAGGGGGAGAGAAAATGTTATAAATTTGTAGAGGAAAAAAACACATGATACAAGAAGGCTGCTTCCTCACCTGTAGAACCTTTGCAGCCTGCACAGGTGTGTCCCACAAACTTGTTTGAGGATTTTTATAGAAAAATCCTCCATGAGTCCATTCTCGACCTTTGGGTACATAGAGAACCAACCACCCTTCACTACGAGCCCAGTGGACAAGCATTGCTAGTGCAATGCTCTTTCCACAACTTCTAGGGCCATCTAATAAAACTTTCTTCTGTGCTTTTGGACCTGCAAGTTAGAGGACGATCATAAGCCACTTCTTTCACAAGTCAAGCCCACAGACCACACCATTCACGAGAACAACAGATGCATTTAAGCTATAAGGCTCCTTGCAATCTTTTTTGAAAGAAGTAAACTGGGTTTCTGCTATTCAATTTAAGTGGTCTTCTCAATGGGAGATTTAATTCATTCTTCCATACAGAAGGTATATGCTTATTTCTCAAATATCCCCAGTTTCACATTATGCAGCACAGAAAATATCAGCCAAAAAGGATTGAATTTTTCAGTTAAATAATAGACATGATAGAAAATTCCAACAATACATAAGAAAGATAAAATCTTTTAGTTAAATAATTAGACATGATTACCGTTTAAAACGAGAAAAATAGAGGATAGACATCAAAGTATCATACTTTTGGCACTGGGATACATCAAAGGATCAACAATCTTCCTGTAATTATCTCTGAGATCCAAAAAACTTTGTCGAATAAGCAAGGCATATCGCATGGACTCCTCAAACTCCTTTATCATCCCCGGCGGGGACCCCTCCGGTAAAAGACTTTCTAGCTCTTCTTTACTATAAAGGATGAGGACCAATAAAATCCACGTTAAGTTACAACTGTGCCAATGTTCACACAAGCCCTGCATTATTTATATACAAGATGAGATGATGTTCACCTGAATTCCATATAATGGCAAGTATCTTTGCGGGTAAGTTGTGATAGAGAAGGAGTGGTTGTGAAGAGAGGCCGGCCATTAGGACCAACCTCCAGGGCTTTATTGTTGTAGTCCTCGACCAAACGCCGGCGATGATGCTCTTCAATTTCGGCAACCAATTCCTCTGTAGGAGTGATAGATACTTCATCTAATTTGGGCTTCAGCTTTTCATCAGAACCATCTTTTTTACCCTTTTGCTTATGTTTTTGGGGATTGGATCCTGAATCCTTTTTCTTCTTGGAAGCAAAGCTTCTGGAAGCTGCAAGCCTATAAGCTTCTGTAACTGTCGGAAGAAGGGTTTTGGAGGGGTCACATTGGTTCCGGGAAATGGAAGCCGCTGCCCGGAGAATTGAGCGTCGCATTTCTACCAGGGTTTTGCAGCGCGGGGACGGAGTGCGGGTTTTACAAGGGTACCGGTAGAGATGAGAAAGAAGACAGGGAGGATTTCGGAATTCCAAAAGTTTATCAGGGTAATTTAGTCTTAATAGAAAAGAAAAATTTGAGGCCCAATTTGTTTATTTGTGAGCAACAGGCTTCACAGGCCCAGCCCTAAATCAATTCAAAAGAATATGATTAATAAGTTCTTTTTCACGCCCTTTCTAAAACTTTGACATGAACATTCACCAATCAACAATCACAGACGATCTTCACATACATCACGATTCCTTATCTTCCCATTGCACATAGACAGAAACCCCTAAAATCTTATGTTACATTAAAAAGAAAAGCACAATCAATTATGTAGCCAAAATGTCTGACTTTGTCCCCCACACACCACACCAACAACCAGCCACTTAAAACCATTCAAAAATTTTTGCAATGTTACTTCAAAAATAAATTAGAAAATAATTAAAATATCATGAACAAAATATTATTAAATATGTGTATACATATTAATAAATAAAATTTTAATAATAATCAAAATCCAATATATTTAATTTATAAATAAGACAATATATGCTTGCATGCAATCATCTAGTCTTTATTAAGGATGTAGTAATAATTTAGTATGAATTAAATAACATTTTTCTTGTCACTTTTTTTTTTTGACTAAAAGTCAAAACTAATCTGGAGGAGAAAATTTACATTTATCTCTTTCCCATGTGCAATTTTTTTATTATTTTTTTTAAAGCAAAGTTTATTAAAAAGGCTTGAATTTGTTTTGTAATTTTTTAAGCTAATCAGGGCGGCCATAAATAGTTGGGAGTAAACTTGCGCAGAGAAGGGGATTCAAATGACAAAAGGGAGGAAGAAGGTCCATTAGGCTTATTAAAATGGAAAGAGGAACTGGGCTTTGTTTAGGCCCATAACTTTGTTTATGTTCAAATGAATAACCGCCTAAACCCAGTGGTTATCACGTTTCTGTTTCTTCTTCCTTTTGGTAGGGCTCCGAACACTGCGAGACAGAGTGGAGGTGAAGACCAAAGATGCTCACTGGCGACATTCCACCGAATCAAACAATCTATGTTAAGAATCTCAACGAGAAGATTAAGAAAGAAGGTTAGGTAGCTGTTTAAAATCAGATTTTGTGGTTGATATTTCTTTAGGTCGTTTTTTTTTTCCCCTTCGGTTCTTTACCCTATGGTACGTGCATTTTGTTTTCCCAATTGTTTTGAGTAAATTTTGGTGCTTTATGTGCAGTAATATTCGTAAATTTTTCCTGCAAATGTTACATTTTTCTGTTTTCATATTGCTGAACTTTGAGTTTTGAGTTTTTCTGTCCATTGTTAGGGTATTGCGATGTTAACTAATTTTCAAACTTGCTGTCCAAATTACTGCCTTAGGGTGTCTTGTCAGGTGACTATCTTCATTTTATGGGTTATATTTACTCATTTATCTGTACGTTAGGCCTTTTTTTGCACATCTATGAGTTGTTGTGGCTGTGAATGGTTTCACACTTTAATGTTCCTTGGGCATATGTCTTTTGAATTACTTTTGATTTGCTGCTAATTTGTGTTTCCTTTTTCTTTTGAGGACTGTACTTCTAAGAAGTAATTTAGTTAATGGAATTTCAAGTTTTAGTTGAATCAGGTTTAGATTAGGGATTCTTTTTCCATGATTGAAAAACTTCTACTGGATTTTAATGATTTTATCACAACCCTAGACTCTCTTTTATTTTTTTGATTTACATGGCAAGCTTCTTTGTTTTTCAATTGCATTTTTCCTTGGGATGGTAGTCTGGTCTTCTTGTGAGAAGAATAGGATAAAAGGTCAAATCATTCTATTCTCATCAATAGGACAAGCATACATAAAATGGACTGATGAAACAGGGTTATTCTTGTGGCGTGTAAGGATCTTTACTAGATTTATCGTAATTTTTTTCATATTCTTTGCTTATAGGACATGGAAACTTAATTCAATTACTGGATGCATTTTAAACCTTAATAATTTTTTATTTAATATGGAAATTTCTGTGGACAGAGTTGAAAAGATCTCTCTACGCCCTGTTTTCACAGTATGGAAGAATCTTGGACATTGTTGCACTGAAAACTCAAAAGCTCCGTGGGCAGGCATGGGTTGTGTTTAGTGAAGTCCCTTCTGCCAGTAATGCCGTGCGGCAGATGCAAAACTTTCCATTTTATGATAAACCCATGGTAAGTCCAACAACACAGCAAAGGAACTTGACTGTCTTGTATAATTGATTTCACGTAATGATTATAAGTCATATACTATTTAGGTGCAAATCGGAATGAATCTAAGGCATTCAGTTTTAGTTTTCATGTTTGTTCACTTTTTCTGGAATGATGGAGGTTTAGCCATGATGAAGCAGCCCTTTTTTCTAAATGAAAATTGAAACATACTTCAAAGGTGTTTTTTAGGTTTATCATTTCATTATCATTCCAGTGAACATTAATGCTTCCCATTCTCTCATCATCTCTGGAGTAATCCTAAAGTGCCAAATGATGGAGAATTTTGGTATAATTAGTATTCCAATTTGCTTTTTGAGTGATGATGACCACTGGGTTTTATTCTATAACACATGTAAATTAATACTCCCTCTGGTTCATAATGTAGCTCTTTTTAGACCTTTCACACATATTAAGGATACAAAAAACAATGTCTTGATTTAGTCAAAATACCAAAAACACCCTCATTTAAACTACCTAGGAAATTGGAGTAAGAAATAATCACAAGGGTAAGAATGGAAAAGGTGCAATAAATACTCATAAAATTTGGTGAAGCGACCTATATCATGAAACAAACTTAAAGGTCTAAAACAACTTACATTTTGAACCGGAGGGAGTACTAGACTGTGAAATTACATTTTACAATACTGAAATAGCTCTGTTTTATGCTGAAAACATGCTTAACTATTCCACTTTCTTTCTTTGGGTTGTAATTCAGCGGATACAATATGCAAAATCAAAGTCAGATTGCATTGCAAAAGCTGAGGGAACCTATGACAAGAAAAAGAAGCAAGAGGAGAAAGGTGAAATCCTGCAGTTGCAGCTCTCTACTTCTTTCAGTGTTCTGTCTTTTGCTATTTGTGCATATTTATTCCAATTCTATTGTATTCAATGGTATTTCCTGCCATTAAGAATCTGAAACTGAGGTAGATAGTTTGAGAAGCAATTAAAAGCAGTACTGGCATATTGGCATAATAATTCATGTTGGTGTTATTTGTGTTCATTCTTCATTTGCCTCATATTTTGCCAGCTGCTAGGAACTCTGCTTCGTATCAGATTTTCTACATGCATCGAGAAACTATATATATTGGAGTCGTGGGGTTGTTTAATTCTTTTGTCTCATGAGACCATGGTTCTGAATTTTAATTGTGCATTAATGATGCTTTCAACTTTCAACAAATGCTACCAAGTGATGAAATGATTAATTTCATGATGCATAACACGTGAAACCTCATATTGCTTTTCTAATTCATGTTACAACTGACATGGTAGCTGGGTATTAATAATTTGCTCTCTAAGAGGCATACTGATCAACTTCCCTCGCTTTAAAATTCTTATCCACATCCAGCTGAAAAAAAGAGACGAGCTGAAGATGCCCAACAAGCCGCTGCATCTAATGGGCCAAGAGCTGACAGCAATGGTGGTTCAGCTGTAAGTTGTTTCACATTATTAACTTTGTATAGGGCATGCATGCATTATTCGCTTCTGAATTAAACTAAATGATAATGCCCGTATTTCATTTTAATCATCATTTTGATTGGATTCCATGAGTCTTCAGAAAACATTTGCTATTTTGACCCCCATATGAAGCACATGAATAATCAAGCTTTGGTCATTGATATACACTAGATCATTTTAAGCAATGGAATAATAAAATGAATCATGTTAGTGACCTTTTACTAGTCTTTGATTTTCACAAGGATATTTAATCTCTACATCAATCTCCATTTCTCATTTATGACCTAAGCTGTGAGTTATCCAAAGCGGTGTCCTGATGTGTCTGAAGCATCAAAACATTTCCTAAGGGCAAGATTTAATTTCAGAAACACATTGATTTCTTGCACAGCTTCTCAAACATTGGAAGTTCTGAGGTTATAGGTTTTACTTGGTTTGCCCATGATGCAAAAATGAGTGTGTACACTCAAATTACAATTAGATAGAGAGAGAGACACATTAATGGATCCATCATTATGCTCTGAAGCTTTACTTGCATTGTCTATTTGAGAAATTTTGCAGGCTTCATCTCGTCCTGGAAGGCCTGGTGCTCAAGAAGTTGTGGAGCCCAATAATATACTGTTTATACAGAATCTACCATACGAGACAACAAGCATGATGCTTGAGGTGCTCTTTAAGCAGTACCCAGGGTTTAGAGAAGTTCGAATGATTGAAGCAAAGCCTGGTATAGCCTTCGTAGAATTTGAAGACGATAATCAGTCATCAATTGCCATGCAGGCCCTTCAAGGCTTCAAAATTACCCCCCAGAATCCCATGTCCATTACATATGCCAAAAAATAAGTAGTTATCGTTCTAGTCGGCTATTTTTGTATCTTACTGCCTCGGTTGGAATATAGATTTCTCTTTTCTTTTGGGCGGTTGGGCGGCCTTAAATGGGATTTAAATGTGTTGGCTTTGTAGTGTACCCTCTTTCGATTTCAGAAATTATTGATGTAGTTCCTTCTCTTCCCGTGACAAATTTTCTTCATAAAAATATTTCTTTTTGTATTTTAAAATATTTATAATTAAATGCTTTTTTTATGTGAACTTCCATAATCCTACTTCTCTTTATCCAAAATTGAATAATTTTTATTTTTAGTTTAGATTGTCTTGAATTGAATGTATTTTTAAACATGAATAGATTTTCAATATAGAATGTCATTAATAACTTCCTTAATTTAAGGATTTACATCTACTTGCATTTAACTATTATTACTAATGAAATTGATAAAAAGAATAAATTAATAATTTTATAAATCTTAAATTTTGATTAAGTTAATGAGGGATATTCAATGAGTAATAATTATTAATTTAGAGGATTTATATGACAAAAATGACTCATTTTCTATTATATCAGTAATAAATTTTAGAAAGATTTGTGATTTTAATCCCTCAACTATTTATAAATTGTGACTTTTATATATATATATATAAAAATATATATATATTTATTTATATATGTATTTCTGTGTGTGTTTTTTTTTATCTTTCAATAATTTTTTTTTTTTTGTGTAAGCAGTTATTATGATCGAAAATTGAATTTTATGATTATTTTTTATCATCGGAGAGGGACATTTTTTATCAAAATATATTATAATCCACTTTTCGCACTTATGATCCACCCATTATCCATTTATAATATAGCCATTTTCTTACCTCAAACAAGTTAAAATTCTTCCTAATATGATGGTCGCATTTGGTAAGGGCCTTTTCAGTTTCTTAGAAGTGAGAAATAAAAGAAAACTTATTTGGACAAGTATTTTCATCCTCCTTTTCAAAAACTTTTTGAAAACTCAACCAAAAAAACTTGAAAAATAGAAAAGAGCTCCAACCTCATTTGAGGTTCAATGTTTTTTTGCAAGTTCCTATCTCTTTGTATGAAAATACTTATTTACCCACATTGATATCTTCCACCATCTATGTTTAAACTGAAAGAAAAATAACAAAAAAAGAAAATAAAGAATCAAGCTTCCACTCTCTCAATGACGAAATATGTATCAAGAATACTCAATTGATGAGTTGGGTCTTTGATTGTTCATCTTATTCTCTTCCTTTTGTTCAATTCGATCAATACTATTGGAATGGGTCTTTCTTGTGGTTGCGAATGGCTCTTTGATAGAGTAGAAGCACAGGTAACCATTGAGCAAGTTGCTTGATTTTACATCTATTTATACAAATCGAGTTTTTGACTATTTTGGGGTATTATATGAAAAATATGAATTGTTTGTGATCTCTACAGATGGACAAGAATTGTTTACGATATTTCGTAGTTTGGAAAGTCGACTTCAGTAATATCGTAATTTAAGAAATCATGATTAGACATGAATCTATCAAATCATTTCAAGTCAACTTTGCAAAAGCGTCTTCTGCCACACAGATGACATGGCTTCCATGCAGGCTGAAGTCATTGATTGAAAACATGACTTTACCTTGCAAACTAGTGAAGTTGTTATTTGAATACACAACTTTACCTTTGAGACCAATAAAGTCTCCTTTTAAAAAGGTCACTTTCTCAAATCCATAAACTCATCCGTTTGCATTTTTTTCATTCACCATCTATATAACCTTTCTAGGGTTTTAATTGTTCATTTTTTTAGCAGTACTCTTTTCCTTTTTTATACAATTGACATAATACATTATTTTTTGAAATAAATCATTCAGATAATGATGATTTTTGTAACTATTTATATTTTTATTTAATAATATTTGGGAAGATAAAAGATTTTTTTCTGCTTATCTAAAATCTCCTTAACGTACCATTTTTGTTTGTTTGTAAATTTATTATAATATATTCCAATATTACTTTATTTTAATTTCAAAACTTCATTGATGTCCTAAAAATCAAAATTCACGAATTGCCTTTTATATATATTTATTTAATAATTAATAATCTATATAACAATTATTAAAATTTAATTTTTAATTATTAAATGGAAAGAAAATTTTAATATTTATCCTTCCCCAAAAAAAATTTAAGTATACTTTGTTGATCTAATAATATTTGGGAAGATAAAAAAGTTTTTTTTTCCTTTTTTAGAATCCCCTTAACATACCATTTCATTTTTTTAAAAAAAATTTATCATAATATATATATATATATATATATTTATTTATTTATTCTATAGGTTAAATAAATTAATATTATACTATATTTTATTTATATTATATATTAATTTCACACAATAGAAAGTTTAGTTTTAGTAATTTTTTTTTTAACTCATTAGAAATTTAATACAATACCAACAAAAAATCACTAAGCATAGTATTAATTTCATGTGGGCTGATGACTCACGTATGAGATATTAAACTACAAGAAGATATACTACACTCGATCTTAGCTAATATGTCAATTAATTTTATTATTTATTATTATTATTTTTTATTGGAACTCTTTTTCATAATTATTACTTTTTCTTTGATAAGACTTTCTTTCGTTGTTATCTATTTTTCTAAAATATTTTAACGTTTATTTTGTCAGAGAGAGAAAATAATCATTTTGTTTTATTACATTATTATTATTATTCTTTTGCTGAAATTTTTATAAAATATTTTATTGTTTATTTTGTCAGAGAGAGAAAATAATCATTTTGTGTTATTACATTATTATTATTATTCTTTTACTTAGGGGTGAGCATCGGGTCGGTTAACCGAACCGACCCGAATCGAACCGACCTAAAATGGATTGAGATGGGTTGAGTTTTTCGGTTAATGGATCGGTTTGAAACCGAACCGATTTGTAGTTGGGTTGGGTTCGGTTGGGTTTTAGGGTTGAAAAAAAATCGTCGGTTAACTGACGGTTTTTTTACTATTGCAGGTGTTAATTTTAATGATTTTCTGTCTTAGCTCAGTGGTAGAATGCTTGGTTTTTGTTTAGGTGGTCCTCCTAGGTTCAATCCCCATTTGATGCCATTTTGAATTTTTTTAATTTTTAATTTTCTTCTAAAATTATTCTTTTTATTCAACTACCGTTTTCTTCTCAACACTAATACATTTTTTCCCCCCATTATTTGTAATTTGTATTTGAATTTTTTGAGATAATAATTTTTTTTAATTGTTTTAATTTTAATTTTTCTTCTAATTTTTAATATTTCATCTTAATTTTTTTTCCCCACATGGTGCAATTTTGAAATTTTTTTTAATTTTTATTTTTCTTCTGAAATTATTCTTTTCTTTCAACTACCATTTTTTTCTCAACACTAATACATTTTTTCCCCATTATTTGTAATTTGTATTTGCATTTTATGAGATAATAAATGTTTTTTTAATTCTTTT
>JAOXNR010000001.1:3117434-3149995 GCA_028571225.1 Parsonsia alboflavescens | reverse complement strand
CAGAAACAAGAATACTGTGGCACAGGTTTATTTCTCTAACACAAACCCCTCTATGGCCCAAATTAGTAAAAATTAAAATTTCTGACAAACTTCTTATTGTAAACTTAAGTATAAATCGATCAAATTAAATTCATTTCTTTAATTTTTTTTAGGACTAGTGATTTAACTAATTTGATAGGATCATCTTTTCCTGAACCTTGAAATATGCGTGAAAAAAGTATTATACAATAACATCTTCATGTGCATTCATTTTATTTTAATTAAGAACTTATGTGAGAACACATTTAATATGAAAGGACATTTAATAAAATTGAAGGGCCTTTTCTAGACGTAAATGATTTCTTTGATGTTCTTTTAATTTATATTATTATGATATGGACATTCATAAGAAAGGGTATTAATATGCAATGCAGGTTGCACTAAGATGGATATATGAACAAGGAGTATCTGTCATAGTGAAGAGTTTCAATAAGGAGAGGATGTCCCAAAATCTTCAAATCTTTGATTTCGAACTCACTAGAGAAGAATTGGATCGAATTAAAGAAATCCCTCAACGTAGGGGCTATTTAGGCAGTCATTTTATCCATCCAGAAGGGGTAATCAAGTCGTTAGAGGAACTTTGGGACGGGGACTTTTGAATTTTAATTTCTTTTCAATTTTGTTTCATTCTAATGAACATTATCGTCGGTTGTTTTTTTGTGATAAAAAAATGGTGTTCTGCACATTTCTCAACAGACAACTTCCGATATCTGACCGCACTCATCAACAAAGATTTCATTCCTAATTTACCCTCCAATCTATCCTCAATTTGCAAATGATTACCCTGCTCACTGGCGCGAAATTGATTCACTAAGTATTCGATTCTGTAATTTCTCTTTACCCTCATTGATTGTATTCGATGCCTGAATGGATATGGGCACGGTGAAGGGAAACCTCCTGAGCAATATTCTGGTGCGCCTGCTGTCTTTTCTTGTTCTCGTGCTCCTCGCTCGCTTTGCTTACGTCATCACCGTCAAAGGAACTGCCTGCGACTTCGCCGGAGACTTCTGCTTTCTCCCCAAAGCCCTGGAATTCGACAACGTATCCCCATTTGATACCTCCATCTCCCTCGCTCGTCACCGCAATTACTACACCTCCGTCTTCCAAGATTTGGTTACTGAGGGTTTCCTTTCCCTGGATTCGAAATCACTCTGCATCGATACCCTAACCGGCGAAGATGTCAATGCACTGAGAGACCTAGGAGTCATCAATTCCATCGGAATTTCCAAGAAATCATCTCCGCCGTTAGTCAGGTATGGTCACGGGCTCCTCCAGCCGTTTGATGACAACTCCTTTGATTTCGAGTTCTCTGGCTTTTCTGGTCTAGACCAGACCGTTAAACCAGCCTTGTTTGTGTCAGAAGTTTTAAGAACTCTTAGACATGGTGGCTTCTTTGTGGTGCATAGCATTTCAAGAGATCAGTACAGTCTCAATTCTCTGCTTGAGTTATTCAATTCTTCTTGTAGATTAATTCGGTCACGCGAAATTGATGATGTAGGTTCCCCTTCATTTTTAATTCGAGAGATTGTGTTAAGAAAAGAGAAAGAAAGTATTAAAAATTGGGAGAAAGAAGAGTTTCTTGATGGAAATTCCGTAGGAAACTGCTCTGTTCCTGGGTATAGGCACAAAATTATACGCATGGCTGAATCACTGATCAAGGAAGAACCAAAGAAACCTTGGCTTACACTGAAAAGGAATATAAAGAATGTTAAATACCTCTCTTCTATGGTTGACATTAGCTTTAAGACTAGGTATGTATATGTGGATGTTGGAGCCAGAAACTATGGTTCCAGCATTGGGAGTTGGTTTAAGAAGGTTTATCCAAAACAAAATAAGACATTTGAAATATATGCCATTGAAGCAGATACTCCATTTCATGAGGAGTATAAGTTGAAAAAGGATATCAATCTTTTACCTTATGCTGCTTGGGTGAGAAATGAGACCTTGTTTTTTCAGATAAGTGGAGAGCTGAACGGGAAGAATAGGGAGAAAGCAGGGAGGGGAATGGGAAGGATTGAAGCTGTGCAGTCAGCAGGTAATTTAGTGGGAAGTTATGATAAAATTCAGGGTTTTGATTTTGCTAGTTGGTTGAAGAGCACAGTATCAGATAGGGATTTTGTGTTGGTGAAAATGGATGTTGAAGGAACAGAATTCCATTTGATTCCAAGGTTAATAGAGACAGGAGCAATATGTTTGATAGATGAGATGCTCCTGGAGTGCCATTATAATAGATGGCAGAGGTGTTGCTCAGGTGTCAGGAGCCCAAAGTATCAGAAGACTTATGCTGAATGCTTGGATTTGTTTAATTCTCTAAGGGAAAGTGGAGTGCTAGTGCATCAGTGGTGGTGATAGGATTCAGTGGATAGTCTGCAAGCAGGAACTGATTATTCTTTGATTCATTCCCATACTTGTATCTTTGTTTTACACAGGTTTTTGTTTCACCTTGTCCCCTTTTTTCCGTTAGTATTTACAATTCATCTGTTGGAAAAATATATTCTGATAACATCCTTTTCTATTGAATTTTAATTGTCTTTTCCTTTTCAGCTGTTATGTGCATGTTCTTGTGTCTATTGATGCTTAGAGTAGAGGCTGAAAAGAGTTCTTATAGAGCAAGAAGACATCACATTTATGGATTACATTGACTAATGATAATCTAAGATGTATCTCAAGTGTCCGTGTGTCTTGTTTTTGCTATCTGAGACTGACATGAAGAAGCCTTTCAAATCATGAGATTTGGTGCAGCTGAACAATCCTCAGACATGAAAGATATTCTAAGCCCTAGAAGGCTTGTCACATTCAGATGTATTCGTTTAATCAACAAATAGAAATAGTCTGATTTTTTCTTTCATTCAGCTTTCCCAATTCCTTCAAATTGCAGGAACTAAGTTTCCTTGGCTGATTATGATCCAACAGAAAGAAGGAAAAGAAAAAAAAAGGGTAGGAAGAAACCATGTCTGTTGATTTATTTAAAGGGTTGCATTTGACCTCAGCTAGTTTTAAAGCAGAAAAAGATAGCAGATTTTGTTGAAGAATCCCAGTTTCCTGAAACTTTTTATCATATATACCTATAGTTAGTGTTGTGGATCAGTTTGCAGTGATGAGTTAAAATACTTTTTCGGCATTGGTTTCTATGATTGATTGGATTTACTAGTTGCTTGGTTTGGGTTATATGTACTTGTAGAGAGAGTAGGAGCCTTGAAGTTGCAGGACAAATTGCGAATTGGTGAATGATATATTTAGCATATTACTTCAAGTTTTCTCGTTGAGATTTGAGAATAAAACAACTTTATCTTTGAAATTGTGAATAGTTAAGGTGAAGCAGTAAGAGGCATTGGCTGTTTTTGAACCATTTATCAAAATATTGAACGCACATACCGGTCAACAAAAACTGTCAGAGAGATTCTTTGATCTAAGTAACTCTTACGGCAGTGGAACTTACCTGGACGGGGTCAAATGGTTGATCAAGAAGGCCCATGGCCTAGGTTGATAACCTCCATTTCACTTAGGAGGGGTGCCCATCTAAGGTCTGTTCAAGTGACAGAGCCTACGTCATAATTTGTACCAGTGGGGGCCTGCGTTGTCCCAACAAAATTTTTTTAAAAAAAACACTCTTCAGGCAGTGGAAGCTGTGTCTTAACCAGAACAAAATGTTCAAGGATGATGAGTGCCTTGAGTTTGTTGAGAAAGTTTTGTGGTATTTGCTGATACTGAGGACCGCAATCCTGTTTGTCAATTTTATTCTTATAAATATGGTAAAATTTTGAGCTTGAACTTCTATTTTAATATGAGTCCCTTCACTTGATCGATCGAACTCTTGGTGTAGCTCAAACCGTTCACGTAAATCACCTACATGGTGTACTTATCACACATATCATCTTTTTTATATTTACCTTATCATCCTCTTCAGCCATTGGAATGATTTAGAGTTCGCATCTTTCTTTTTATTCATTTGATTTTGGAAAAATTAACGTTCTTCTTTACGATTACTAAATCGTAAAACTAGTTATTCCTTTACACTTTATATAGTAAATATGATCATTTTATGTAGAAGTGTATTCATTCGTGACATAAATAATCTGGCCTACGTCAAGTGATTAACATATAGATTAAAAGAAAGGGTGACAAACAAAAAAAAAATTTCAAGGTGATGGGTAAAACGGATATGACCCAAGCAATTCGATCAAAATAACCTCAAATACCAATTCGAATACAAGAGATTCGATCCAACATTACTAAAGGAGAGTTTCCAACCTCTTGAGTAGGAGGTCGCCGACGTTCAATGAGCTTAGGGACGGTTTCACTAGACCGTGACGTTCTATCCAGTGAGCTTTGATCCATCTTATACATCTTCTATGCCACGATTGAACACCTACGACACTTAACATACATTTTAAACATTAAAATCACTCATCATGACCTCAAAAGAATTTCATCGATACTTTTGAGGCTCACTAGAAGGTCGCGAGGATGCTTCATAGGTTATTAACGAGCTCGTAACTTTTACACCAGAGACGTGTATGGCAAGGTACCTTATATTAAGGACATTCCACGATTCTAGGAGCAATTGGTGGGATATTATCTCATAATTATCCTAAATGCTTACTTTTACATAATTGAGATTGACTCTGACAAGATAACTTCATCTAATTGGTAACTTATTGTTCAATGTATATCGAATCACACACAAATTACACAAATTGAATACATTCAATTTTACTCTCAACGTAAATTAACTTAGGCATCGGAGTTTTCCTCATTGCGACAGCCCACCGGTGACTTGACTTTCTCTGGTTGTGCTTACAAGGGTCGTCACGGTTCAAGATGACCCAAAGATCAGTTCCAAACTCCATCACTTCTGGTGCCGTCTATGGGAAGAACACTTCGATTAAAATTTTCTTCCAAACACACGAAAAACAAAGAGAAATTGTGATGATACTATCACAACCAACACGAGTACAACCACCATGTTGTAGTCGGCCACCAAGAAGAACTTAATTACAAACTGGAGAAATTGTGCTCGAGTACCCAGTTTGTAGCGAAAATAACAATATTGTAACCGGACCAATTAATCCACCATTGCCACCAAAACCGACACGATTTGGACCTTCTCGAAGGAATTTAGTTGATAATCCTCATGGATAAGAAGAAACAAGATAAGGACATCAAAATCCAAATAACAACAATAATGCTTCTAATCCTAAAGATCTAGGAAAAGTCATGTCTTTGTCCCAACTAATCACTTAGAATGCATGGTAAAGTCATGTCTCTGTCCCAACTAATCTCTTGGAATGCATGGAGGCAGCCTTGTAAGGTATATCATGTAGGGGGGATTATCAATTGAGTGGAGTTCTGTACCATCTTGAAGGGAAACACAACGACCTGGAGGACCAGGATAGCAGAATGACATGCAATTGGACCCACCCCCACCTCTAGTGAGGGAGAAGATTTTCTAGGAATCCAACCTCAAAATGAAGAAGGTCGCAAAGCAGAACCTACAGAAAGAGTAGCTTGTAGAGTGAGAATCCAGGAGAGAAATAATGCAGAAAGGGTCCCACCAGTGACCGTCCTTAGAGAAACTTTTCGCAATGGTTGCAATTATGACTTGCGAAATAGACTCAATCGAACGGCTATTTCAGAAGTCAGTGACAAGGAATGAGTCCAGATGAATAAAGGAGCTCATTAAGAACTCCTTCTGGAAAAAGGTTTCCCCCTAGGCAAAGCCCCATTGAATGAGCAAACAACAAGCCCTAAAGGGTAGCCTTGAATCCACCAAAGAGAGAACCTCTCCAAACAAATCATGAAAGAAATGGAGATCAAGGAATTTAGAGTAGCGCAGACTTATCTGAGCCATCACCATTTGTCCACATATCAAAATAGCTCGAATGCCTCCAAGATTCAAAGCTCTTTAGGTCGAGGTGAAATATGATGGCACTAGTGAAGCTCAGCAGCACATTGACGGATACATTTCCTATATGGAAATGTTCAAGTATCCTGACCATGTCAAGTGCAGAACTTTCCAGTCCACATTGACTAAGAAAGCACAGTCATGGTTCAAGAGCATTCCAGAGGTGAGTATTTCGAGTTGGACACAATTGAAGGAGCTATTCTTGAAAAACTATCAAAGTAGTAAGAGGTGCGAGAAAGATATCAACGACCTCTTTAACATGAGATAGAAGGTCAGTGAAAGCACCAGGACTACTATAGCCGTTTAAATGACGAAGCGGTGGAGATTGAACAGAAGAATGATGAGGTTTATATCATTGGTTTCAAGCAGGGATTGCAAAGCTCTCAGGCTGACAGAGGAACTAGTAAAGACTGTCAAGGAGCTACAGACACTTCTGGAAAAGTTAATTAAGATAGAAGAGACTGCAGTTTAGAAGAAGATTCCAGGTTTCACTTCAACCACAGAGAAGGAATCTAAAGGGCGACCTAGGAAGCGAGATAGAAAAGACTCTCATTCAAAAGGAGGACCTTCAGACAAGAAGAGGAAGACAATTTGCGACATAGTAACTACCTCCTTAACAGCCTCGTGAGCAGAAATTTTAGTTGTCATGGAAAAGAAAGGTCTTCTGCGACCACCAAAACCTCTTAAGACTCCTTTAACAAAGAGAGACATGACGAAGTTTTGTCATTACCATAAGGACCATGGTCATCTTATCTAGGATTGTTTTGACCTCAAATAAGAAATCAAGAGGTTGATTAAAGATGGTCACTTGCAAGAGAATTTGGCCAAAACTGTAGGTCTTGGCAATCCACCACCTCTAGCAGTTAATTAGTGACTTCCAGTCAGAGAGATTAATGCAATTGAGAGGAGGTCTAAGCGAGCTTAGGGAGTAGAAGCAGACCCCCTCATAGTATCCTTCCAGATTGGAGAATTTTTTGTTCGTAAAATTTTGTTGGTCACTGGAAGTGCAGTGAATGTCATATACAAGAAAGCATTTGACCAAATGGGAATTCACAGAAGCTCACTACTGAGGTTGGACATAGCTTTGACTAGCTTCAATGGAAGCAAGACCTATGTCGAGAGAATATTACGAGTACCTAATGCAGTATATGTAAATGGCAAGGGTATTATAGAGGTCATGGACAAGTTGGTTGTTGACGCACCAGGGATCTTCAATGCAATTCTGGGAAGGAAAGAAGTCATGGACTGGAAGGCTGAAAGTTTCCTACTGAACTACTAAATGAGAATTCTGGTCGGGGACAGGTGGATTACTTTGGAAGGTGATAAAAAGATAGCTTCAGAAAGTTACCTTATTGAAGAAATGCAGAAACATTAGAAGCGACCTTGAAGGTCGATTTTATTTATGTACTGCTAGACGATGAAAAATCTAGAATCCAAGCAGCTAGAAAAGGAGAAAAAGTTTTCCTTAACCTTGAATTCCTTGAGAAAGGGATAAAGATAGGAGAACTTCTACCTTCTAAAGTCAATTGAAAACTAGTTGACTCCTTCTAGGAGTATCTAAAGGTCTCTGCCTGGAGACCTACCAACCTTGAAGGAATTAACAGAGAGATAGTAGAGCATAAGGTCAGTCTTAGACTAGGAGTCAAACCAGTAAAGCAGAAGAAAAGAACCTATGCTCAGGAAAGGAACGAAGTCATAGCTTGAGAAGTCCAAGCTCTTCTCGATACTAGACTTTTGAAAGAGATCATGTACCCTTAACGGCTCTCCAATCCAGTGGTGGTGCCAAAACAGGATGGCACCTAGAGGATGTGTGTAGACTTCACCACACTCAACAAGTACTGCTAAAAAGGTTCATATCGGTTCCCACACATAGATTAAATGGTTGATTCAATAGCTAGATATCAATGGCTCTATTTTCTAGATGCATACAAATTACACCATCAGATCCCAATGGCGTTGAAGGACATGGAAAAAACCTCATTTATAATCGAGGTTGGGACCTACTGCTATACTAAAATGCCCTTTGGTTTGAAGAATGTAGGGGTAGAGTTCCAGCGAGCCATGCATAACGTCTTTAAGAAGTAACTCGAAAAAAACATTGAGGTCTATGTTGACGACATAGTAATCCAATCAAAGACCTTAGATGACTTCTCTGAAGATATAAGAGAAACCTTTCAAACACAGAAAGCCTTTCACATGAAATTGAACCCTGAGAAATGTACTTTTGGAGTCTCAGCGAGAAAAATTTTGGGCTTCATGATATCAAAAAGAGGTATGGATGCTTATCCTAACAAAATAAAGGCCTTTCTAGATATGAAACCTCGTAGGAACATCAAAGAAGTCCAGAGCTTAACAGGGAAGATGGCAGCAATAAGTCACTTTATTAGTAAAATGGCTGACAAAGGAGAGAAGTTCTACAACGTTTTGAAGAAACCTGATGGGTTCCAGTGGTCGGAGGATTGTCAAACAACATTTTTGAAACTAAAATAATTCTCATTGAGACTTGGAGAAGAACTTTTAATGTACCTCACTGTAATTGAGAAAGCTGTTAGCTCAGTACTCTTAGTAGAAAGGTTAGGATTACAACTCCCTGTCTGTTATGTAAGTCAACTACTGCGAGGTCTAGAAGTTAGATATCCAGACTTCGAAAAGTTTTTGTACCTCATTATCATTACATCAAGAAAACTTAAGTGCTACTTTGAAGCTTATCCGATTAGAGTGTTAACCAATTTACTTTTGAAACGAGCATTGGCAAAGCTCGAGCTATCAGGTAGAATGATGAAGTGGTCACTCGAGCTCTCAGTTTATCAAATTGATTTTGAGCCAAGACAAGCCATTAAGGCTCAAGCTCTCTCAGACTTCGTGAATGAATGTACAAGAGCTCCACTCGAGCTCGTTGAAACTTGTGAAACTAATATGCGGACCATGTACACAAATGGTTCCATTGAGTAAGAAAATTCAGGTGCGGGAATAATATTGAACATCCCTGAGAGAGTGAGGATACCTTACTCTGTGAAATATAATTTCCCAACCTCGAATAATGAATCCGAGTATGAAGCTTTCTTAGCAGGACTAAGAGTCATACGAGCTTCAAAAGTGTAAAAATTTACACAAAAATATCGATTCACAGGTCATAGCCAACTAAGTCACTAGAGCCTATGAGGCTAAGGAAGAAAATATAATTAAATATCTCATAAAATTAAGAGATATAACATCAAAACTTGAATACTTCCTTATTGAACAAATCACTAGAGAGCAAAATATAGAAGCTGATGCACTATCTAAAGTTTATCTAGAGCTCGTGGGCACCAAAGCTGAGCTAGTGGTCCAACAGTTGCATTCTCCAAGCATAAATCAAGAGGAGAGTTTAATTATTGAAGACTAATCATATTGGAGATATCCCATTTACAAATTTCTCAAGGATGGCGAGCTCCCAGAAGATGCAAAAGAGGCTCGCCAAATAAAAAATGTGCACCTCGCTATGTCTTGATAGGTGATAAAGAGGTATACAGGAGGTCATATAGTTGGAAATTAATCAAATGCTTGAGCAAAGTTGTAGGAGAGTATGCCATCGAAGAGGTATATAGTGGAATACGTGGATCACACATATAAGCCAAAACAATGGCAAAGAAAATATTGAGGACAAGTTATTATTGGCCTTCCATGGTATCAGACATCAAGAGAATCATTCAAAAAAGCATAAGCTGTCAACTACATGGAAATAAGTCACATGTACCCCCAATAAGGTTTCAATCTATCAATTCTTCGGTTCCTTTTGATATCTGGGGAATTGACATCTTAGGACCTTTTCCTAAGGGAGTGGGGGGTGTTCAATCCTTAATAATGGATGTGGAATACTTCATTGGATGGGTTGAAGCAAAGCCTATGTTCACAATTTCCTCACCGAATGTACAATCATTTGTCTGTTGGAATATTGTATGTAGATTTGGAATTCCGAGAGCTATCATCTTAGATAATGGGAGGCAATGTATACATGATCCATTCAAGACCTTTTGTGAGAATTTAAACGTAGAACAAAGACTCATTGCAGTACCTCATCGACAAGTTAATGGAGTCGCAGAGGTCATTAATAGGACAATATTAGAATGTCTCAAGAGAATGCTCACTGAGATCGAGAAGGAGGGTCAAAAACCTTCCTGGCCAGAGGAAATTCCGAGTATATTATGGGCTCACAGGACTACGCCATGAAAGGGTACTGGAGAAACACCTTTCAGTTTGTGTTTTAGTGTAGAAGCAATGTTACCATTAGAGGTCAGAATGTAATATTTGAGACTAATTGAATACAATTCAGTCTCAAATGATGGGGAGAGAAGGGCAGACCTAAACCTTCTTGAAGAAACCAGAAACAAAGCTATGGAAGCTGATAGAAGGTACAAGAAACAAGTTACAAAATTTTTAAACAAAAAGGTCAAAGAAAAACATTTTGTAGTTGGAAGTACAATCCTCAAAAAGTCAAATGTTGGGAAGTAAGGATAGCTAACAATGTTGCAAGGAGGTTGGGAAGGACCTTACATAGTTCAAGAAGTCTTCAAAGATGGAAGCTATAAACTCGCTTATCTCAAAGATAGGGAGGCATTGGAATGCTTGTCATTTAAAGAGTTCTATGCCTAAGCTTTACCAAGCTGTATAAGTTTACTGATTAGTTCCAGTGACCTACCCAAATCCTAGTTTCACCAACCCATTATGAGTCTCAGCGACCTATCTAAAGGCTAGCTTCACAAGCTCATTATGACCTTGAAAGATACTATTTCTTCCCTACTTGTACAAGTTCAAGTTCTATCGCGTCTTATCCATACAAGTGTTTTCAATATATAAAATTTCAAGACAGTGTAGAAACAAGGCAAGTTTATAAATATATAAAGAAAAGAAGGCCACAAACAGGCCCTACTATTCAAAGAAAATTTGCAAAGAACGAAATAGCTCAAAATGAGCATTGTACCGGGTACATTCATCCAAAGAATATATAAAGGAGAAGGAGGAAGGCATAACAAAGCCTTAGAAAAACCTAAACTATTACAGTCAATCTTTCTTCTCCTCAAGAATTCCCTCTAAGCTTGAAGCATCCTGACCTCTAGAGACCTCCCCTTTATCATGAATACTCAAGGGACTTACAAGATATTCAACAATTGCATCAATCGGTGCCCCACATAAAGAACGATGTATAGCTCGGGAAAATTCAAGAGCTTCATACATATCTATGGGTTGGATGCGAAAGGGAAAATGCATACGTAAACCTTCATAAACATGGATAAGCTTACCTAAGGGACCAGAGGTCACTAGAGGGGGAATATCATAAACTTCTTTTCCTTCAATGAGATTAGCATTAGTTTGCTGCTCATCAACCTCAACTTTTACTTTTGCTGGAGAAGCCTCCATGTCTCAGAGAAAAGGAAGAGTAGGAACCTTATCAGGGAATTTGCATTCATGCTCAAGTTAACTTTCAGCACAAGATTTTTGGCTTTCAATAGATCAATGCTCTCGATATACAAAGCAATCATTTGGGGTTGAATCAGGGACTCCATATAGGTTTGAAATGCTGAGAGCTGTTCAAGCTTATTTAGTGAAAGATTACCCTCTTTATCATAGAATGCTTTCAAATTTTCTAGCACCAAAGCATCGGATTCAGCTTGGGCCTCCAATTCCTGGATGTGTGCTCTCCGTTGCTCTCCTCGATTGGCCAGCTGCACTTGTTTGCTTACAAAATCCTCAAGAGTAGCCATCACTTTCAAATTTTCTGCCAGCCTCAACAACATTTTTCTTACAGTTGGCTACAAGAGCAGCAACCTGTTGCTTGGAAGCAATGAGCCTCTTATTTCTTTCCTCCAGCTCTTTCTTTGAGTCCTAGAGGTTGTTGATTAGCTTAGAGAGTTCCTTGTCTTTCTTTTCCTTCTCCACCTGCCTCCGTAGTCTCTCGCCTATAAAAACTTGGCCTTGAAGGAAAAAGTCAATAGAAAGGAAAATTAATATGTAGCTTAAGTTTAAAAGCGAGCTCACTGGGATAATAGAGTTCTTAAGAAAGAGCAAGGTTACTTATAGCAAATTGAAGGGTGACAGTAAACCTATCAAGGTCATCATCGGTGAGCTGATTGCAAATTTCTCGATCAACAGAGGATGCACACTCCATTAAGAATGATTGAGCATGTAGCCACTGAAAGAGGGAGTCAGTGCACTCCTTGGGCAAGTTAGGAACCCACCACTCTACTTCTTCTCTAGACCAGGAAGTGAAAACATTTTTGCCTAATCTTTTTAAGGTCTCATTTACCTCTTTAGCAGCACAATCGCGAAAACTTAACTCCTTCCTGGAGGTTGCTGGAGCCTTACTTTTAGCAGAAATAGCAGAAACCTTCTCCTTCTAACTTGAAGTTGGAGAAGGTCAGTCAAACATAGAATTAATTTTTGTTAGACGAGAGGGGCTGGAAACTCCTAAAGTTGCCTCCTCCCTACTCTTTTCAGAGCATTCACAGTCCTACCAGCCATAGAGTTCTTCTTGGTCCTAGCGGGAGGGATGATGACTTTGGGGGTCATAGTAGTAGAGGATTGACTTCTAAGAATTGGAATGGAAGCATCACCAGATAAATCCTGGAGATTCAAAGTCTAGGTTTCTAATTCTTGAGTTTGGACCTCCTGGTCAGGTACTTCAGGTCGCACAGTAGCCTAAACAATCAACATAGTGTTAAAGCAAAAAGAAGACAAGTTAGTGCCAACATTCAACTGTTAAATAGATAAAGAATGTACTCAAGAATAAAAGTATACAGTAATACTAGAGTATAGAATGCCACTAGATTCTCGAACTTAAGGAAGGTAGCAATTCCTGGGCCTTCCAAGCCCAGCAGTAATGATAAAAGAAGTGTCCTAGGTGGGAGTAGTAAAAACCTACTTTTGGATGATCAAATTGGACCAAGATAAGAAGAAAGACCCTAGCCACTTGAGTTCCCCTTCCAACTTGGGAAGCTAGTTATAAAAGGTCTGGCTAAGATTCCATTCTGGGTAAGGAACATCCTAGATTAAATTGAGGGGAAGCCTAGCATTGAAGTAAGAATCTTTCCACAGACCACCTAAAAACTTGAAAAGGATTGACGAGTTTATCCTTATGACGCATGTTAAATTGAAGGTACCCAAAGCCAGTACCTCGACGTGTAGTAGAAATTCCTACTTGAAAAAACATCTAAAAAGTTCTAAGGACACCGGGACATTATACAAATGACAGGTCGCAATGAAACCTACCACAACTCTAATAGCGTTGGGAGCTAATGAAGCAACAGGAAATTGCCAAAAATAGGCAATGTTGAGAAACAAGCGATGAAAATATTTAAGAATTTTGCCACCTCTCAAGTTAGTTTTATGTAGGATTATATAACCTTCTCTGTTATTGTTAATGCACTCATCCTCTAAAGCATAGTCAAGATCACCTTTATTTAAGCAACTCTTCCTGACGTGTTCCCTAATCTTGGAGACAATAGAATTGGGTTTGAGCAAAAAAACCTCTTAGTCAGAAGGGTCATATTCATCCCTGCTAGTCCAAGGTGTAGTCTCAGTTAGAGGAGAAATATAATAAACCTCATTTTCAGGGTTAGGGATGGTCCTGGAAACTCTAACAGAAATATTAGATGAAGTACTTGAAGAAGCAGAAGGAGTCGGAGTATGAGTCTGGGACTGTTGAGAACCAGCAGAAAGAGCTTGACTGGTCTGACCAATGGGAAGACTTAATTTTTTCTAGAAAGAAAAAACGAGTTGAAATAAAAAGCAAAAAGGAAGAAAGAAAGAAGACTTATTGATTAGAAATTGGGAACCAAGAAAGCAAGGAAAAAGAATCAATTTACACAGAGTGCCAAGTAGAACAGAGCTTGAAAAGTTCATAGCTTGAAGAAGTTGATTGTAGAGAAATAATCTGTTTGCAAGAGAAAGAGTTTAGGTAAATCCTGAACTTTCTCAAATGTTTCTATTCATATGAAACAAGGAACCTTTTCAGTTTCAGAAAGGAACGTTTCTTGGGAAAAGAAGTAATTGCCAAAATTGAAAAGACATAAAAGCTAGCCGTTATAAAAATGGTGTGACTCTTTGGAGCTCGGAAGCTCGATAATTAGAATTTAGGTGCCACGACTTTGCAACTAACTAGGCCTAAAGGGGGGTAAGGATGGGCAAAATGGGTACGACCCAAAAAACATCAAATACCGACCCGAATATAAGAGATCCGATCCAACATTACTAAGGGAGAGTTAGCGAGTTGTCGACCTCCTAGGTCGTCGACCTTCAATGAGCCTAGGGAAGTTTTCACTGGACAACGACCTTCGACCTAGTGAGATCCAATCCATTTCATACACCTTCCATGCCACGATTGAATACCTACGACACTTAACACACGTTATAAACCCTAAAATCACTCATTGCGACCTCAAAAGAAGCTCATCATACATTTGAGGCTCACTAAAAGGTCTTGAGGATGGTTCAAAGGTCATTAACAAGCTCGTAGCTCTTACACCAGATTCTTGCATGGTAGGGTACCTTATATTAAGGAAATTCCACTATTCTAGGAGTAATTGATGGGATATTATCTTACAGTTATCCTAAATGCCTACTTTTACATAATTGAAATTGACTCCAATAAAGTAACTTCACCTGATTGGTAAATTATCATTAGATACACACTATCAAATCACACACATTACACAAGTTCAATACATTCAATTTCACTCTCAATGTAAACTTATGTAGGCTTTGACTTTCTCTGATTGTGATTACAAGCGTTGTCACGGTTTGAATGATTCGAAGATCAGTTCCGAGCTCCATCACTAGGGATTAATACAAAATTATGCCAAGTTCACGTATTTAAGTATTAAACTTTTACAATCTATGAATAATCAACATATATGATTGTTTCAACAAAAGAAAAAAGAATTTCACTTGCAAATTTAATAAACGCCAATTGTGTTCTCCAATTTCCAATTTAAAGATTTATCTTAGATATATCAAATTATTTCTATCGAAATTAGACATAGAGAGTACGAGAAAAAAAAAATGAAAAAGATTTCTCATAATCTCATCCCTTGTGAATTAAGAAGAATATTTAACTTAGCAACCCAAATAGACTTGTGGAAATGTATAAGAAAATATAACCCTTGGTTGTGTAATTTCATGGTAGGTTGATACACTTATAAAAAACACAGGTGGAGGGGCTCAGTGTAATTTACGTAAAAATTATTTGGCTTAATCTCTTTCGCTCGCGTTCAACTCTTGGTGTTCATGGAGCTCCAACTATGGTGGTCGTCCATCCATCTCTCCAGAGCGAGTACCGAATTCATTCCAAACGCCGAACCAATTTTCAATCTTCATACTATACCTTTTGGGAAAAGCATGACATTTTCTTTCTCTGCGAGTGATCCACAAACATATAAGCATCGGGGCTACAGGCGGGCTTAGGAATGGATGACTCCGGTGGAAGCGTCATGAGTGATTTTGTCTGCCATATTTACGGACAGATCAGTTCCGTTGGTGTATTTCACAGAGATGACCCTCTTGATTTCTCAGTTCCTTGGTTGTTGTTGCAGCTTTCCCTTCTTTCCATAATCACACTTGTGTTTCAGTTCATTCTCAGGCCGCTTGGCCAGCCCTTGATTGTTTCTCAGATTCTTGTAAGCTTTTCTGTTACTTCTGAATCATTTACCTTTTATGATAGGATATGAAATTTAAGTTTTACCTCTTTCCCGGGTTGCTTGTTTCTTATTTGAATTTAATTGGGAAAATTCTGTTTAAAAAATGAATCATTAAAAAATCGTTTCGTGTTCAAATTCAGAATCTTTTACCTTTGTGTATGATGTACTTACAAAAATTATTGTTATTAATTTCAATTATTAGTAAGTTAAAGACAACATGTGCAAAAGAATATTCATTCCAAAACCCATGATCCAAATGGGATCTAAAGGTAGTTAATCTTCAGTATTGTTTTCTATTGAAAGCCGTATATGGAAATAATGAAATAACAGAATCCGTAGTAGTGAAAGGTCAGCTATGGCTATGTCTTCCTGGAGGAATTGTTTTTTGAAAAATGTCAAGTTGGTAACTTGGGCGGCTTTTGTCTTAGGAACATCTTTCATCTATGTTACCTGTTGTTTTGTGGTACGGTTTAGTAGATTGCATTAATTTGCTGTATAGGGTTCTATTCCCTCTTGTACATTCTTGTTCATTTTAGATCCGTAAAAACATGGAGGCTGCCAAAAAACATAAAACACACATAATGATTTGACCTTAGATGAAATGTCCTATCCCTTCCTGTCTGCTGATAACTAGCTGATTTATTGTGTTTCTACAACTTGATCTTCACCAGGGTGGTGTAATTCTAGGTCCTTCTATGCTCGGACGGAATTCAAAGTTTCTGGGGAAAGTTTTTCCGACAAAAGGAAGAGTGCTCCTTGATACATTATCTATTTTTGGCATGATGTTCTTCATTTTTGCGAGTGGTGTCAAGGTTGATCCTACAATTGTTTTGAGATCCGGTAAAAAATCCTTAGCTGTTGGAATCCTGGGCTTCTTTGTCCCCTATGGACTCACAAATTTAGTAGCCTTTCTCCTTCAGCAATTTTCATCCTTGGACAATGGGGAATCGATAATACTTCCTAATTTGACATTGCTTCAATCTATGACAGCATTTCCAGTCGTTACATGCTTCCTTGACGAGTTCAAGATCCTCAATTCAGAGATTGGACGGTTAGCCTCTTCGTCTTCAATTATATGTGATACCTGTCTGTGGTCCGTCATGCTCATTAAGTTTGCCATAGACACGGCCAAGACCAGAACGCTAAAGGCTACTCTAGGGTCTTTTCTATTGTATTTCTTGTTTGCCACTTTTGTTATCTTTGGTGTTCGTCCTGCGGCTTTGTGGACTATTAAAAGGACCCCAGAAGGGAAACCTGTGAAGGAGAAATACATATTTAGTTTCCTTCTTGTGCTAATGGTAGGTGGATTCATAGCAGAAGTAATCGGCATTACTACCCTTGTTGGATCTATGGTCATTGGTCTGGTGATACCAGATGGACCACCCCTAGGAGCTGCCTTGGTAGAAAAACTTGATTATTTTTTCTCTATATTTTTCCTGCCACCCTTTTTTGCTACCTGTGGATTGAATGTGGACATTTATTCAACTGAGAAGTTGAATAATATGGGTGTATTGCAGTTGATAATTTTGTCTGCTTTTGTTGGCAAGGTTCTGGGGACTATGTTACCCCTTCTGTTCTACAGGATGAAATTCCGTGATGCCCTTTCTCTTGGCCTCATCATGAACTCCAAAGGCATTATCGAACTTGCTTTCTTAAGCTACTACCGGAGATCAGAAGTAAGTCCAAAAATTTATCATGTTCTAAACAGTTCCTAGCATATACATTGGCCTGCAATGCATATATTCATCTGCTGAAACCCCTCCATGACCTCCCTGTTCTGTGTTTTTCTCTTTTTGTTTCCAAGATATAATAAGAAATAAAGTTCTGGTTAAGCAAAATGTTAGAATCGCTCGAGGAATTTTTATTTTTTCTGATAGTTTGAGTCGCCTGGGGATTGTTCACCCATTTTTCTCAGTATCAAGTGATTTTGCCTCTTGAATGCAGGAGTTGACTGAAGAATGCTATACCATATTGGTGATTACTCTTTTGGTCATAACAGGGGTCATCTCACCTATTGTGAAAATCCTCTATGATCCTACCAAAAAGTTTGTCGCTTACAAGAGGAGGACTATCCTACATAGCAGACAAAATGATGAACTCCGAATCCTTGCATGTGTACATAGTGAAGAAAACGTCCCTGGAATCATCCGTCTCCTCCATGTCTCCAATCCAACCGAAGAGAGTCCCATCCATTTGGTTGTGCTTCACCTTATCAAACTGATGGGCCGTGCTTCCTCATTGCTTGTAGCTCACCACCAACATGATGAGCTTTCTTTAAATCCCAGCCACTCTGAAAGAATATTTAATGCATTCAAGGTGTTTGAAGCCCTGAACGTGAACTACATGACGGTGCATTGCTACAAAGGCATCTCACCTTATGCAACCATGTATAATGATGTTTGTACTTTGGCCTCAGACAAGAGAACTATTCTCATAATTATCCCTTTCCACAAGAGGTGGAACTCTTCGGAAAGTGTAGAGTCATCATATGCTTACAGGCATTTGAATAACTTGGTACTTGATAAGGCTCCTTGCTCTGTTGGGGTACTGATTGAACGTGGAAACCCAGAGAAATCTTCAACATATCGAGTTGCAGTTCTCTTTCTGGGTGGTGCAGATGATCGAGAGGCACTAGCATATGCACGACGCATGGCTGAGAATTCAGAGGTAACACTTACTCTTATGCGATTTGTCGGTTCTACTTCCGCTGGTATTGTAGGTGGTACAGAAAGGAGCAAGATGCTTGATGCAGCTATTTTAGGTGATCTCAAGGTCAAAATGCAGAGCAACTGCAGAATAGTTTACCTGGAGCACCCGGTGGCAAGTGGGATGGATGTGGTTGCAGTAACTAGAACCATTGGTGATTCTTTTGACCTTGTTATGGTTGGGAGGCGGCACACAGAAACTCCTGTAGTGGTTCAACTCAGAAACTACAACGAACGGGGGGAGTTAGGAGCTGTGGGGCAGATACTGTCTTCTTCAGACTTCAGAGGACAAGCTTCTATTATGGTGATACAACAGCAGACTAGACTATGGGGACTCAGGGACCCTGAAGAGTCCACACACTTGAGAAGAATCAGCTTGTAGGGCAGGCATATACTTAACTTGTAGTAGTAGTATATACTATATATTGAGCAGATTCATATGTAGATAAGATAACTCTTATCTTTCATACCCTTGTACTATATATATACCTTTCTTTGAATGTTCTAAGAAAAGGTATGACTGTGAATTCTTGAAATCAATGCAACAATAGCAGGGGCGGGAAATGGAAGATTCCTAGCTCCAGAGGCATCTCAGTTTTATTAATTTTCCTATATAATTCATATCTGATCATTCAGAAAACTGGTTCCATATCTTTTGCCCTATAATTATCTGGCTAAAATTATATGTTCCTGCTTCTTTTTTCTGGAACATTGAGAACAACGGGGTTTAAACAGATTCACCATCAATTAGCATGGTGAATCTGTACCCACGGGCAAAAGCGTTGCTCTCACCCCTCCCTCCCCCACCAGATCGAGATGGCATTTAGCACCTGTTCAATTGTTGTTTGTGACGATTCCAAAATATATTCCCCATCCCCACGGTCATATATAATACGAAAATTCATTTTTTAATAATATATTTATTTTTAATAATTTAGTTTTTATTTTCTAGCTTTCAGCTTTAACGTTGTTGAAGTAATTAGGGGGGAAAGGAAAATAAATAAGTTGAAATAAAAAGAGAAAAATAATGAAGGAAGAAAGAGAATGATAGAGAAGGGAATTACTAGTAAAATTAAAAATAAATTAATAAAATTAAAAGTAGATAGATAATTATCCATAGATATCCAATGTCCATTTATAAATGGAAATAAAAATTTATTTAATTTTATCCATAACCATTTAATTAATCAAATTGCCACCCCTACCTTCATCTCATTATAAGAATCACGTTTGAAAGTTAAGTTGGATCCAAATTAGTGGTCACATCTAGGAAATCAGAAATGTAAGTATTATAATTACTCCCTTCGTCCGAAAAGGAATATCATATATTCCATTTTAGATTGTTTGAAATTAAATGTCTCATTTTTTTAAATTAATTAAAATTTTATTAAGAAAATTGATAATGTAATGTGTTAATGAATTGAATTAAACTTTTTATTATAATACATGCAAATCAAATAAGGACATTCAATTCCGGACGGAGGGAGTATTATTTTTCCAAAGTTATCCTATTATAATATATGGAATACAGCTATGTCAATTGATTTTTTATTTATCTAATTTTAGTGTAAAGTACTTTAATCTTTTTTGCTAGAAAATTAAACAATGAAATTGTTATCTTAATAATCAAATAAAACTTTACTGGTATTGTTGTTGTTGGCAGAGACAACAAAAGGGAGCCTTGTAAATTTTTTTTTCTTTTCTGAAACACTTCAATCAAGAATTACTGGTTTCTAAAGATTTGGTCAAGAATCAACATTGACTCTACTTTGTATGCTTCTTTTGAAAATTAAATACTCCTATCTTAATTTGAATTGATTAAATATTATTTTAAAATTTTCTTAATTTTAATACTCCCCCCATCATTAAATATAAGTCTTCAGTCATCATTTTGTAAAGATTAACGTAACTTATCCCCCCTCCCAAGATGCCCTCTAATCACTCTCTCAAAAAAAAAAAAAACAAAAAAAAAATGAACATCATTCTATTATTATAATCAAAGGGGCAATAAAGAAAACATACTTTCCAATACCTAATTAATTAACAACAATGACTTATAATTAGAGACAAGAAAAATTAGTTGGAAGCACTTATATTTAATTAGGTGGGAGTATAAGAACAATGTCAATTTGCTAATAAAGTCTTAACAAATTTATGAAATGAAACGATTGATTTAAAGATGAAGATGATAAGGTTTCAATTTTGATTGGATGAGATGAGAACTATTTAGATCTTCTAATACATTTGTATCTTCTTTTATCATATAAATAAAAAATTTATACGAATGTTTAATTATATTTTATAAAAACTAGATTAATTAAACCTTAAGATACCTATGTTAATTTTTTCATGGAGATGAACTGAAGAGTGTCCCACCCTAGACGATCGGGATTCGAACTATTTAACCATCAGCCCATTATCTGTTAATCGGAGGATCACACCCTCAACTCACCGGCCAAGCTTCTATTCCTTGCTTGTTTTCGGCCGTGTCTCATTCACGTTCAACTATTGTTCATCGTCTACAATTTTTCATTCAGTGCGGTAACAATTTTTTAAAAGAAGATATTAGGAAAGAATTTGTTATAAAGGGGACGAAGAATGAGAACATTTTATGCTTTATGTTATGAATGAGAATTTATAAATCAAATTTATCACAAAATATCTGTTAGAAAAAATTGAAGCCCCTAATCCAACACTCAAAATGTCTTTGTACTTCTTCTATATAAGATCATAGACCAAATATTAATAATATATTTATTTATTACATGATGGATTTGGATATTCATTTAAAAACCAATCACTATGCCACCCTCAGTATATACTATATTAAAGAAAAAAATTTAAAAAAAAAAAAAAAACAAAAGAGAAAGAAAGAAAGAAAGAAAGAGACACCAACGGTAGAGGAGGAAAAGAATTGAGTGGAGTGTGCGTGTGAGAAGGAAGGCAGGGGAAGAAGAGCAACATCTACGGAAGGCAAGCCACCAATATCTCACCCATCATTTTCCACGCTGCATGGCTCACACGTTACTTTTAACTCTTACCATGCATGATATCTCTTGACCAAAATCATTTTTCTCGTACGTTCTGTGATTATCAATCATCCCATGCATGCACATTTCCTTTCCTTGCTTTGCTTCTTCTTGTCTAGCTTCTTTCAGTTCTTGATCAATTGATTCCCATCGATCGACATGAATACATCTTCTTACGGATTTGTCCAAGGAAGATTTGGAAAGGAACTCCTTGTTTGCGAAACCACCAACAAGTTTTATTCCACAGGGTGTGTTTGGTTTGGATGCAATCCTATGTCCTACCCCTTCCCACTCTTCGTCACTCAACTCCTTATGTTCCTAGTTCTTTCTTGGATCCTCCACCACACTCTCAAAAGTTTTAGACAAAGTATTCTCAGTAGCCAAATTCTAGTAAGCTATATATAATATCATAAACATGTTCATTTTTTAATTTTTATTTATGTCTATTTTAATTAATTCCTTTATATTGATCAAGCACGATTTCCTTGTAATATATATTTACAGGCCGGCGTCATCCTGGGAAAAACTTTTCTGGGAAGAAATGAATCTTTCAAAGGGACCTTTTTCCCTCCGGGAGGTCGATTGTCCCTCGAAACCACAGCGGATGTCGCTTTTGTATTTCACCTCTTCGTGGTGGGCCTACACATAGATGCTGATATGGCGAAGAGAATCGGAAAAGATGCCGTCACAGTTGGGATTGTCAGTTTCCTAACGCCCTTCATGTTTTGCGTGACCAGTATTTTTCTCCTTCCACATCTGCTCCCCCCCTACGACATCTCTATATATACCCTGCTTTTCTTATCAACGGCCAGCTCCATGACTTCCTTCGCCGGAACCACCGGCCACCTCACCGACCTCCAAATCCTCAATTCCGACATCGGACGAATAGCCACCTTAGCCTCCATGGTCAACGACACTTGCACCTACCTCTTGTACACTTCACTCTCCGCAGTGACCACGGTGGCAAAAGAGAAGAAAACCAACGTTTCTTGGGCGCTCTTGTTGGACTTGACTTTCTTCGGGTTCATAATTTTAGTGGTCCGACCGGTGATGACCCGGTTCGCCAAGAGATTTCCGGAAGGACAGCGTCTGAAGGAGAGCCATTTCGTGGCTATATTGTTGCCGGCCTTGCTCTGCGGGTTTGTGATGGAGACCCTTGGAATGCCGGCTGCTTTCGGTACTCTGTTATTTGGTACCGTTATTCCCGACGGACCTCCGATCGGAACGTCGTTGGTTTATAAGCTGGATTCTTTCAGCAGCGCTGTCTTGCTTCCTGCAAAATTTGCTCTGGCGGGAACTTCGGTGGACCTTTTCTCTTTTTATGGAAGTTCTGCTGAAATGGTTTTTGCTGTAATCATCATCCTCGGATACATTGGAAAGTTCTTCGGCGTCCTGCTTGCGGGACTCTTCTTTAATGTACCATTGTGGGATTCTGTATCTCTCAGTTTGATTATGTGTTGCAGAGGTGTCGTCGAGATGTCCATATTTATTACCCTCAAGGAATCCGGGGTAAGTTTTTAATTTTTCCCATGGATTTTAATTTTTCAATAACATAAGTTGAATATAGGACTACTGATCATCTCTGTTTTCTTAATTAATTTCTTGATTTTCAGATGATATCCAATGAAGCATTTGCCATTCTGCTGCACTCAAAGCTGATCGTGACTGGATTATCTAGACTTCTAATACCGTATCTCCATGATCCATGGCGAAGGTACTCAGGGAAGGCATCGAATAGTATTTTTCACTCGGATCAGAGACATCTCAGGGTTGTGGTGTGTATCCACGGAGAAGATAACGTTACACCAATAATAGATCTTCTCTCAGCATCAAATCCCAGAAAAGAATCCCCCATTTCCGTTTCCGTCATAAACCTTATGGAACTCCAAGGCAGAGCCGCAGCGTTGCTGGAACGCAATATTTACAGGGGAAAACTCACTTCCATGCAGAGCAGAGCAGATCACATTGCAAACGCCTTCGATTACTTAGTGAGAAAGTGTAAGGGAACAATGGCTCTGCAACATTTCACTTCAATTTCACCTTACGCAACAATGCACAGAGATATATGCACAATTGTAATAGACGTCCAAGCCCACATCGTAATCTGTCCCTTCCACAAGCAGAAGCAGATTGATGGATCCTGCAAATCAAATTCCCCGGCAATTCGAATGGTCAATCAAAAAGTAATCAAGAATGCCCCTTCAACGGTAGGAGTCTTGATTGACCGTGGCTATATGTCCGGTGCCCTGCAACCTATCGGAACCCCAAACAGTTACCTTCGGATCCTCGTGCTCTTCATAGGAGGCGGGGACGACCGGGAGGCACTGGCGTTCGCGGGTCGCATGATTGGGAACCCAAAATTCAGTATCGAAGTTGTATGGCTTAGACCATTTTTCCAAAATAGCAAAGAATTGGAACCGCCGGAAGGTGATAATTTAGACATCCAAACGATAAAACACTTCAGGGCTAACGCAATTGGAAACTCTGGTGTTAGTTTCAGAGAAGAAATGGCAAAAGATGCAGTGGGAACAACAAAAGTACTACGGTCTTTTGAAGGGACCTGTGATCTGTTGATAGTTGGGAGATACCACCCGAATGATTCGCCTCTTACACAAGGGATGGTGACCGAATGGAGTGAGTGTCCGGAGCTTGGTGCTTTAGGGGAAACGCTTTCCGGTGCAGAATTTCCATTTTCAGTTCTAGTGGTGAAACAAGAAGCGGTGGAGGATAAAGAACTTTGGAAGCAGAACAGCTTCAGTTCCGCAGTCTAGCTAGCTTCAGTACTATAGAACGTAGCAGTAGATTCGAAATATAATTCCCAAAGAATCTGGTGATCAATTTGGCCATGATCGATGTAACCTTTCCCAAATAGTTTCTCATTGTTTGGATTAACGTGAAAATCGGATTAACGTGTCGGATGCACCCAAAGCAAATCACATCTTGTGACCAAAGCTAGCAAAGGATTACAGGACACAAATCAATTTATATAAGCTTTTAAATATCAACTCAATCTAAGAAGGTGTTAATGGGGTTTTAGTCTTAAAAATCATTATTATAGGGCTTTGGATATTCTAGTTTTTTTTTTTTTTTAATCATTTTTCACATCACATCAATTTAGATAAATTACCTCTAGACTCTGAAGTTTAGTATTTTTTTAAAAAAATTTATTAATAAAATATATTTATAAAAGAAAAGTACAAATATGTATTTATCATTAATAAGATAGAAAATAATGTAAAAGAAGTGTTGAAAATCCCGATCCTCGTTGCAGGTAGAAAAACGGATTCTTGGATATCATGGTCTTGATTGAATAATGTAAGTATTTTAGATGACTTTTCTTTATCTCCAATTAATTCTATGACTTTCTGGGTCTTCGGTTCTTCTACACATGACGTTCAACAATTCTACAGATTCAGTGTTCAATGCTTCATTTGTAATGGGCTTTTCAAATATGGGCAACAATCCATGCAAATCTATAAAATTAATTGAATACATTATTTTTTAGTTTCTAAAAATTAAATATTTTATTTCCTAATTTAATTAAATTTTTTATTAAGAAAGATATTATTATAATATTAAAATTAATAAAATTCTTAAAATATATGTAAATCAAAATAGAACATTTAATTTTGTACCTTAGAAGTAATATCGTACAAAATGCTAACCAATTTTCTAATTGAAAGTCTTAGATGGAAGAATTTTTGTTTTTAAAGTTTTTTACGTAAATGTATAAATAAGAAACTCTTTAATTATAAAGTATTTATTAAATTAAACAACCCTTTTCATCCAAGCACATTGAATTTCTGCATTTATATATTTTAAAATTTGTTCGATAATTCATGCAGTCATCCCAATCATATTTTACAAGTTACACATGTTTCTATTAGATAAATTGAATTTGTTCAATTTCATATTAAAATTAAAAGTTCACTAAAAAAATTTTACAAAAATATAAATGGTAATAAATAAACAATATAAAATTCTATTTTTCTTCGCAGCATCAAATATATCATCTACTTTTGTAATATTACTGGCTTAGAGCACTTGCAAACTTTCGTCCATTATGAGATTACCGTTCAGGGACATAAATTATTAAGTCGGTCCAAACAGAATGTATAAACGGACACCAAAAGTTTGACCAAGCCCAATCCAGTTCTACTCGGCCTAAGATTATATTCGCAATCACACGAATTATAGAAACATCCCAAATACATCATAGTAAAAAAAGTGGAAATTTTAAAAAATATTCAAAATTGAATCGGTTATTTCAATTATACTTTGATTCTAAAATGTTTTCAATAATATCCAATTTGATAAATAACTTTTGATTGGGTACCCAAATTGATACTTATGGGGATTTGAAAATGTTGATCAGTGGAAAAGACAACCATGCTCTTGAAGTGGTGGAAGTTGAACGGTCAAGTTCCTTCCTTCTATGCCAAGTTGCTGCCCGTCCCTCAAACAAATCAAAACTTAGTGGAAACTCACCATTTCAACTCTACTGTTATCTTCTTCAACTCCACCGTTGCGGGAGCAGAAGAACAAGTTTAGGTGTTATCTTCGTCAACTCCATCGTCACTGGCACTGTGTTCGATAGACTACAGGTAAGGTTTCATTTTTTTTTCCCAAGTTTAATTTCTTTATTTTTTCCCCTTCAATGATCGTTTAATTTCTTTGCTTTTGAAGTGATAGTGTTAATTAAAAATTTATAAGATTGTTGTGGTGTGCATTGAGCAGGGTTTTTTTTTTTCAATTGAATTCAAACTGTTTGCTTGTTGATTTTTTTTTTTTTAACTTCTCTATGACGGATGTTTTTTATGAATGAGGAAATGTTAAGACTTTGTATGCAAAATGATGATGAGACTTTTGGTTTGGGGAATTAGAATTATTGGGTTGAATTGGTGAAAGGTCGGGAGGATCTACTGAAGGTCATTATTATGGGTTGAAGGTCGGGTTTATCATTCGAAGGTTGAATTAAAACTTGTCAAGTCTTCCTTCAACCTTCAAATGATAAAACCGACCTTCAGTGGGATTATCTCAACCTTCAGTGATAATTTTTTTATTATTATATTTTGAAATTTGGCAAATCTTTCTTCGACCTTCAACTGATGAACCCGACCTTCTTCACTATATAATACTGACCTTTGGTGATAATTGTTTTCTTATTATATTTTGAAGTTTGCAAAGTTTTTCTTCGACCTTCGACTGATAAACCCGACCTTGGACTAATAAAATCGACCTTTAGTAGAACCTCCCGACCTACAGTAGACACTCCCGACCTTCAATGATAAATATTATTATTATATTTTAGATAATATTATATTATTATAATTATTATAATAATTTAAATTAAATAAAAGCTTTTACTTTTTGCATGTGATGACATGATTGATCAAAAAGTTCCCTGACAATGTACTATCACATCGACTAGCAAGGAGTGGGGAAAGGGGTAGTACTACTACTCCTACTATTAACTGAATCTTTCATGTTTTTTTTTAATTTTTTTTTATTTTTATGTTATTGCTTTGATACTAGTAGTCTAATACTACTAATCGTTTTGTAATTAATCTTTTGTAAATATATTATTAATTTGAGAATAAATTATATCATCCTGATATATTTCAATCTATAAAATAAATACAATAACAAAGAATTTTTCAAATTAGTATTGTGCCTGCCGGGAGCACACTTAGCGTACATGTTAAGTATTCGACCATTAGATATACTATTGAGGTGTTACGGCTCCATGAGGCACTACAGTAAAGGACACAAATAGTGTATTTCAAGACCCGATTGTCACGGGTCCATGTTTCCTTTGTGCACATGCACAAATGGATCCATTAGTGCTCTAAGTCCCTCTACAGCATCATCGGTATTCTTACTAATCAATCTTGTCAAAGAAGCTCATCTTTATTTTGCAAGACTGCTTTTCCTTTTAGAATCAGATATACAAGTTTCAAGAGATATGTTCTCGGCAAATTCGGATTTACAAGGTATAAAATATTGTATAACTCATCAGTATCAGAATCGGATATGCCAGATAGGATTATCTTCCAGCATGTTTGAACTTTGGCAAACTCTTATCTAAGTAAGGTATTCTAGTTGTGCGGTGTGTGACCTTCATCAAGTATCAGAATGTCAGGCATCTCAGGGTCTCCTTCAGATGTGTGACATTTTGATACTTGATGAGGTTCACACACCGAGCAACCAGAACAGCCTATTGAGGAAAAGTTTGACAAAAGTTCAAACAGGTCGAAAGATAATCCTATCTGGCACATCCTATTCCGATACTGATGAGCTATATAATATTTTGTGCCTAGAACATCTGAAATTTGCCGAGAATGTCTCTCTCAAGACTTGCACGTCTAAAGATAAAAGGAAAAGCAATCTTGCAAAATAAAGAAGGGCTTCTTTGACAAGATTGATCTGTAAGAATATTGATGATGTAATAGAGGAACTCAGAGCACTGATGGATCCATTTTCGCACATGCACAAAGGAAACATGGACCCGTGGCAGTCTTCATGGTTTCAGAGAAACACTTGTTTTGTTACATTCTACACTCAAAATAAAGAATTCTCTGATTAAAAAAAATTATAGAGGTCGTCCACTTGTGTCTCAAAAAAAGAGAGTTTAACTATATGAATTTTTTGTTTATCAATTGTTTCCTTTGTTTCTTTGCTGCAGAGATATGGATCCCGCCTAGCATACCTTTCAGCTTTGACACGATCCGAGACAGGAGGTCATTTTGGAGGGTGAACGGTCCGACGAGATGTGGTTCTTCATCAGAGGCTGGTTACATCGATTTTCTTTCTCACATAGAACATTTATACCACCGATTTTTTAAATTTTGTTTGTTCGGAGCATGGAAGAAAGATATTACCTTTAATCTTTGTTGTTAGAGGGTTGGATTAAGAATTTGAAAAATGGGTTTTATGGATGTTGGGGGGGAAGTTACTGAAAATTCGACAATACCTAAGCTAATGAGGTTACTATTTTCCTCATTTAAACAAAAGGAATTTAAGTTGGTTGAAGTTATATTGATAAAGAGAGAGGAGGAACTAAAACAAAGAAAGATTTGAAGGAGCTTGAAAATTTGGAATGAAAGAAGATTTGATGAAGCCAGAAAAAGAAAATTCGGAACTAAAGACGAAAAGGTTGGAGACTGAAGGAAGTTCCTTCAACCTTTCCGTCTTTAGTTCCGAGTTTTCTTTTTCTAAACTCTTCAAATCTTCTTTCATTTAGAAATTTTCAAACTCCTTCAAACTGTGCATTTTCTTTAGTTCCTCCTCTTGCTTTATCAATATGGCTTCAACCAATTTAAATTCTTTTTGTTTAAATGAGGAAAATAGTAACCTCATTAGCACAGGTATTGTCGAATTTTCTATAACTTCCCCCCAGGTTAATTCAAATTTGTAATAGTTCTATCTTAGTAATAGATAATATTTACGTAAATTTTCGTAATTAGTGTTGTTATTTAAATCAAAAATCCCAAATATACCAAAATTGAAATGGGTATTCTATTTTGAACAACTTGTAAATTATGTCAATGAAAATGAAATTATATTATTTGTTTTATTTATATTGTATAATTAAAAATAATAATATGAAAAAAATTACAAGTAATGATTAATTAATATGAAAAAAATTACAAGTCAATGAATCATATAAAAAGAATAATATGAAGATAATTACAAGTCATGAAAGTTTGAACTTTGATAGTGACATGTCTCGGAATCAAGTTTGACAGTGATAGTGATATGCCTCGAATGCAAAACAACTACATAAACAAATAGGGAGATGAGATCTGAGTTTGGAAATGGGAAAAATGTTTTTTGTCTGTTTGAAAGGGTGGAAAGTCAAAATTGTATGCCTAAGGTCGGTATAATGATCCTAAAGTCGGTATTATCATCCAAAGGTCGATGTAAGGACTTGGAAAATTTCACCTCTGACAAGACTTTCTTCAACCTTCGGAGGATAATACCGACATTCCACAAGATAATCCTTACCTTCCACAGTTTCCCCTACCTAAGGTCCTTCCATACTCCCGAAGGTTAGTTAACCTACAAAAGGTCGACTAGACCTCCTTGAGGTTGACCGATACTTCAAACACTCAACACAAGCAAATTTCCTTCTTTCCTTATACCAAACAAACAACATAATACGGATGATCAGAAAAACCCAGCAACAATAATTAATCAAAACACAACCATCAAACGTCATAACAACAAAAAAGAAAGACAAACGGAACTCAAACACAAACTGAAAGATGTGAGCTTGAATTTGTGAAGAGAAAAACCAACTCCTCTCCCCAACTCATACACAACTGTCGACTGTTTTTTTTTTCCTTCAACAGGGAGAATGAGTTCCTTTCAATTTCAACTTTCAACAAGGAAACTTTATCAATGATGTAGTAGTTGTGTAGTTTTCAATTCGGTTTTACAGCGATGTAATGGTAGCTGGGCTGTTATGAATGTTGAGGGCAATATAGTAACTACATGATAAAATTGAATAAAGATTAGTTTTTTTTATAAAAAAAAAGGAAAAAGTCAAAATGGGTATAGAGTGAAAAGTTAGTTTTAGAGTTGGATAAATTATAAAATGTTATACAAATTTGGATAATATTGAAATCTTTCTAGTTGAGTAAATGTGAAAACCCCCGTAAAAAAATAAAGTTATTAGTTAATGAAATTTCTTTCTAGAGAAACTTTATTTACATTAAAAAAGAGTAAAAGTAAACCAATGATTGTAAGAACAATAGACAAATTATATTAAAAAGAAAGGAAGTAAAATTATATTCTAAATTTCTTATGAAAGAAATAAATTAACAATGGACATAAATCACATAAAATAAATTAAAATTTCCAACCAAGAAAATAGTACCGTGATTAATTTAAAATTACAGTCAGTCTTGTGACAAAATTTTTCAATATATTTATATATATAAATATTGATTTTTCAATGATGTGCACCGTAACGACATCGTTTCGGCGTTGCAGGAAAAAAAAAAAGAGATGCACGGGCCTAAACGACCTCGTTTCCGTAGCACTGTGCGACGACGCACACAATAGCAGCCCTCATATAAATGTATATATATATATACACGTTTTTGCTAAGGCGAGCTCCAACTGTTACCGTAACCGAATTTTTGCTATAGTGCTCATGCAGGCAACCAAGCGGAGCAAAAATTCCGTTACGGTAACGGTTGGAGCGCGCATTAAGGCTCGCTCCGGAGCGCACCTTAGCAAATCAGTATATATATATATATATATTATCTATTATGTGCAACATCGCACACCTACCTGTGTGGGACGTTATGGAACGACGTCATTTGAAAAAAAAAAAAGGAGGTAGCGACGAGAGCGGAGCAACAAGTCCAGCAGAGCGAGGGTGATCCGGGGGGTCGTGAGGGGTGCGTCGATGTTGGAGAGTTACGCCTCGACTGCAAAAGGAGCTCGCAAGGGGTGCATCGATGTTGCAAAGGAAGCTCGCGATCAGCCCATAATGCTCACCTTGCCCAAGTACTACTTTTTTTGCTTCTCTCTCCTTCTCCAATTTGAATAGGAAATTTGGGGTAATATGAAATTTAGGGCTAGATCTGAAACTTTGGTGGTGGTGAACTGGATGTGAAACTTTGCCCTGATTTCTTTTTTTATATTTATACAAAACTGATGTCGTTTTTAATCTATCGCATACACGTGGATATGCGATACATAATAGTCATTCTCCATATGTACATGTATGTATGTATATATATATATACTCCATGGAGTTGTTGGTATCTGGCTGAAAGCGAAAGAAACTGAAAACTTCATTTGGCAATTATGGTAGTCAGAGCAGATATTCTCAAATCTAGAGAAAGTCAAGCCATTTTCTTAGCCAGAACCCCCGAATTATGGGTTTCAATTTCTTGATGCAACAAAACTAGCATTTTTTTAACAATATTGTTCACAATCCTCAACATGATCATTATCATAGCTTGGGATCTCCCATTTTAATTACTACTATACTACTTTTTGTACTTATTGCAAGGGAACTGAACTTAATCATCTAAAACCAAATAAAATAAGTGATAAAAATAAACCCTAAAAAAAAATTATCCAGCTGAACCCAATTCAAAAAGACAATTGCGGCCGAAATAGAAATATTAGGTTTTGACTAGGGTTAAATCTCGTGTATTTTACATTGAACTTATTTATCAAAATATTCTTACTACTCATCCAAGGGTGTGTTGAAACCGACTTTAATAATGAATGAGGATAATGAGGAGTAATGTGTCTGCTCAGGCATGAGTTATGTTTCAAAAGTTACGTTTTTTCATTTCAAACTCAAAAGCTGCAACTGTTTGTTTTCAAGAGTTAGTTTTTTTCAAGAGACACGTTTTTCCTATTTAATTAACATTTTTTCTGAAAAATTGGTAGTGTCATATTTTCCTTCTCTGAAAAAACTCTTTGCGTCTCCTTCTTCTCCATTTGTGTAATTTTTCAGAACTGTATTCGTTAGGTCTCCATTTAAAGTTTTGTACCAATTTAAAAAGACAGACTCATTCTATCCTGAGAAACTCTTGTTCCTATAAATCGGTATGTTGTGGGAGAACAATTTTATTTTAAGGACACTTTGTGAATTCAGTGGGATCGAGTTATTTATCTGCAAATAGGTTCTATTGTTTATGTACTGTATTGGCATATTTCTGTTATGTTGTTTTATAATTTCTGTCATTTAATGGGTCCAACGGTATGTAGCTGGATGGTTTGGAGGTGAGGCATATAAACAAGAGAAGATTGAAGACAGTAAAAAAGGAGAAGGCCCAATATAAGAAAACTCATACCTTTCCTAGCCTTTTGGTTAAGATCAAGTGTAGTATATGTTCTTATTAATTTAACATCTAATACGATTGTTATCGATCTACGTGATATTAACTCTATTTTTAGTAATTTTTTATTGGCATTCTGAAGTATAGATTTTTCCTGATCAATAAAAAAATACTAATGATAAAACTGAACTTATTATTGTATAAAATTAATATATAATACAAATAACTATATAAATAAATTATAGAATAATATTAGTTTATTTAACAGATAGAATAAAAAAATAATATATCATAATAAATTTACAAAAAAAAAAATGAAATGGTATGTTAAGGGGATTCTATAAAAGTAAAAAAAAAACATCTTTATCTTCCCAAATATTATTAAATCCACTAAATATATT
>JAOXNR010000001.1:3062518-3107104 GCA_028571225.1 Parsonsia alboflavescens | reverse complement strand
GGTTCTCGGTGATCCAGCTTTCCAGAAGTAGTGGACAGTTGCTTATAAAATCGAGAAGAAGATGAAAAGTTGAGTCTTGACCGTTACGTATAAAATCGAGAAGAAGATGAAAAGTTGAGTCTCGATTCTCGATTTGGATATTGAAAGACAAAGGGTAATAGCGTAATTTTCCATTTCCAAAACAATTTTTATTGCCCAAAAAAGCTAAAAGGTCAATTTGGGTATCGGATGAAATTGGGTTAACCCATTTGGGTAGAAATGAAATGTTTATAGAAAGTGGGTAAAATTGAAATTGGGTCAACCCATTTTGATATATTTGGAAATTAATTGTATTAATTCGTGAATCTGTCAGATCTTGTATGAAAAACATGAGGACAACTACTCGCTTTTTGCTTGGGCAGTCCAATTTCACAATTCTACTCACGTTCCCCTTACCGAGGAAGTGTCAGAGAAAAATAAAAAAGGTCAGGCCCACATTGGTAGGCCCATACTCTCATTCGATCCATGGGCCACTCAGTCCTTTCCTCGAACCTGCCCTTACCGGGTATCACAGCCGTCCAACGCCGTCATCAACGGCTCCAGATTTCGAAAAAGCGTAATCTAGGAGTATCCTATATGTCTTGTACTTCCACTTCGGTTTTGGTTCTCCATCGTCTGTCAAAATTTTCCTGCCCCACCCCGCCACCTTTCTGATCCGAGCCCGGCCCCTCCTTATCTTTCTGTACTGGTGGAAAGGGTTTCTTTACTTGGACTGTGAAATCTCAATCCATCAATGTCCTCTTCTCACAGTCTTCTCCCGGTTTCAAATTCCACGGCCCAGGCCCAAGAACATATTCGCACCCCGACTACCTTAATCGGCCCATCCTTCTGGGCCTTCCTTAAGCGGCTCTAGGATTCCCTCCGTTGCTGACGTCCATGGACGGAGCTCGTCGATCGTTCCGCTTTTTCAAGGCCAACTTCACTCTCCGATGCCACTACTCGCATCAGGAAGAATATCTCCTACTTTCGGGTGAATTATCTCACTGTACCTGCATCCGTACTGGCCTTATCGCTCCTCTACCACCCTTTCTCTCTCCTCGCCGGTTGGCTATTCCTCTACCTCCTTCGCCCATTCGACGAGCTGCTGGTCGTGCTCAACCGTACTTTCTCTGATCGCGAAATATTAGGCGTTCTCATCTTCGCGACGGTGTTCGTGATCTTCCTCACCAGCGTTGGATCTCTGCTGATGTCAGCGACGCTGATTGCTCTGGGAATCGTTTCCGTTCACGGCGCATTTAGAGATCCAGAGGATTTGTTCCGTGATGATCAAGAATTGCAAGGATCAGGATTGTTCTCGTATGTCAAAAGCGCGGCATATCGAACGTCTGATTCCTCTCGGGGGAGTCTCACGTGACACTCTCCCGCACCATATTTTATTTTATTTTTTTTCTTTTTTTTTAAAAGGAAAAAAAAGCATCAAGATTCTCGTCAACTGGTTTACGAGATAGTCTTACAATGATGCTTAATGAATGACTTATGTTATGAAAAATTCTTTCATAGGCTAAGTATACATTAAAATTTTTAATGTATAATTTATGAAAGTTAATCGCATTTAAAAATTTTTATGGAAAAATAAATAAATGAGGCAGAGGGTTAATTGTAGTTTTTAGCTTTTCTAATAGTTTGGTAGGGATGTGATGATTTAGACGTGGAGATTACACTGTTATTACGAAGAAAAATAATGATCCATGTATTTTTATGGTAAAATACTGACGATTATATATCTTTTTAAAATAAATATATCATATTCAAAATCTTATAATTAATATTCAAGCTATCATAGAAAATTTTATTGCTAATCAAAAAACAATATGCATTTATTTGTGTGTTATTTTATACTAATTAAAAAAAATTATAAACATTTGTGTTAATTTTTTTTACGTTATTAGGAAATAACACAAGAATATCGATCGAGTTAGGGCAAACAGATGCAGACAACACCGTTAGATAAAAATAATAATACCAATTATTCAATAATTAAAAAATTTAAAAAGAGAGAGAGAAGAGACAAACAAATATCTACTTAAGAGATCAAGATCCTCAGACAACTATATCTATGTTTGTTTTCCTATGAACCACGGAGAAATTAAATAACATCCCATAACCACAATTTCAAAACTTCATCTCAAAATTTGATAAAAACTTGAGGAGAAGCCTGAAGCAACTAACGGAAAGATAATTACAACAGCGAGTGTAAGCTGTAACTGTAAGAACTTTGCAAAAATCTCTTACAGGAAAAGAAGCTTTAAAAAGAAAAGGATAAAGGAGGTATGCAGGGATGCTTTCCTCTTCAGCTTATTGTGTGTAGTGAAGCCGTGACCCCAAAACTGGCACATGAATAATAATAGTTAAAAGAAGGGACCCGAAATGGAAGAAAAAGGCTCCAGATCTGGATTTACTTTCCTGAGCTCTCATTTGCATAATTACTTGTATCTTCAGTAACTTTTGCCCACTCATTTCCTATTTTCTCCATATAAGCAACCTTTAATTGTTCACAGAAACTGGGCATCAGGGTGGATTAAGGGTGGATACTAATCAAAAAGGATAAAATCATCTTTCAAATCCAGTAATATAAACACCTGATTGCTAACGAAGCCCTTCAGCATGTTTGCAAAGTCAGTGTGCCTCTCTGTGTCTAGCCTTTCAATTTCAGCCTTGTTATTTTCCTGCACCAAAACGAAACAAATAATCTGCGTCAGATACTGCATGCATGAATAAAGAGAGATTCTTTATTCATGTTTTTATCTTTTTCTTTCTTTGTTTCTTTTCGGGCTGTGGGCTGTGGTTTGTGGTTTGTGGTTTGTGGCTTGGGAGGGGGAAGGAGTTGAAAGAAAATAAACAACCCCCAAAGAAGGATTAGTTTTCTGTAACCCACGATATGGTAGTAAAACATCTCAATCCACACCAAAACATAGTTTTTTGCTAGGCAGAAAAAACAAACACACTAATAAACCATAAAGACAGTTTTTAAGTATTCCCTCAAGAAATCAGACCAAACAGGAAAACTGAACAATTTCTAATATTGGAAATTCTGAGTATAACACTTAACAGTCTTTAGCCACAGAAAAAAAGGAAAAGAAATGTTTGCACAAGCAGGTATATGGGAACAACCATACATACCTATACACCGGCATGCTATTGAGACAAACACTGAATATTCTTCTCACAGACAATGACAACAATTTTCAATCCTAAAACCAACCAAAAAAGGAAACTGAACAAACACTACATGGTCAAAAGCAGGTTAGGAAACTAAAATTCATTCAGTTATATATCAACTTTTGGTATGATATAGAGATCATCTTTGTTATGCCTCAAGTTATCTCTTGAAAATTTCCAGGCTCATGCCATCTTCAATTAATTATTATTGCAATTAAATTTCTTTTCATCTTCCATTCTCTAAGCATGGCATGACAATCCCATTAAAGAGGTAATGAAATCCCAAATAAAAAACTCTCTCCATCAAAAAAAGACATCCTAGAAAGCACTGATGCTAATGTTAATTTGATGGAGAAGTATGGTCTTCATTATCGGAAAAAAAAATTGCAACAGTTCCTATTTCATCATATCAAAAACTCCTGCATTTCAACTTCGCCAGAATATTTGTCAGCTCTTTCCCATCTTCTTCACCGCAAGTTAGTTCCAATTCTGGCTTTTCCTTTCAACTATCATCATATCAGAATATTTGACAACCCACTTCCAATAGAAATATACATGCTTAGAATGGTTTTGAAGCATACCTCAAATAAATGAAGAAATGTAAAGGAAGAATGAGGTAAAGGGGCCTGGAGTGCTAGGATAGAAGCACACCACATTCTAGAATATTTTTAATGTAATAGAGAACTGAGTAGATAGAAGCGTAGTAATAACTATTAACATCACATGAAATTTACTTTAAAATAGAAAATAGTCTTTGTTTTTGTTTTTGTTTTTTTATTTTTTTTGTAGGTGCACACTGTAAATCACAAAACATCAACTTAACATGGCTGTATTTAATTTTCAGGGAAAGAGTAGTAGATTGATAGAAATGGAAAAACCATCCTTCGTAAAATACAGTACTGTTTCATCAGGTGAGATGTCCAATCATTACGAAAAGGACCAACAATTATGAGTATGGAAGGCTAATTCTTTTCAACCAAGTAACTTAACCTGGCTGTATTCAATTTTCAGGGAAAGAGAAGTAGATTGATAGAAATGGAAAAACCATCCTAAAATAAAGTATTGTTTCAGGTGAGATGTCCAATCATTATGAAAATGACCAGCTATTATGAGTATGAAAGGCTAATTCTTTTCAAGCAGGCAACTAAATTTGCTCATTTTCCCAGGAGGGTTTGCTCAGATAATGATACAAACTTTATATATTAACTGCATTTTGGGTTTTGACAAGGCAAGGAAAATTGTACATGGCTATGAGCTTAGTTTGTTATTCTTGTGTGGCAAAGGAAAGAATGAAATGGCAAAGCTTTGAGGACCACTCATGCCTGTGGACTTGCTAGGGCATGGAAATTCCTTTTCTCCCTTCACTTTTGGCACTGACACCTGGAGGCTGCTGCATAGAGTAGCGCAAGGGAGACATGTCTTAAATAACATTAGGCTTGCTTATTTCTCTTCTTCATCACAATTCTACCTATTTTTAAACCAATTAAACAACTAAACTATCATGAATCCTAGTATTGAAATTTAGTGCTTAGAAAATGTACAGCTAACTTGCTTCAAGTGATTAAACTGAAATCTTCTACTGAACTAAATTCCAAGATGTCAAGTCTAAATGGATAGAGAACTTAGTCATGTTTACAGGGAGAGAGATAAATCCAAAATCAGCATGTAAATGATATTTCAGCTGCAAAATTAGATGCCAAAAATGAAGACATCAGTCTTGACTTACCTTGATGCGTTCATATTGCCTGATTGCACAGTTTTTACTGTCCTCAGCAATTCTGATTGTTTCCTTTAGTTCTTCCAGTTTGTATATCCTTGACTTATCACCTCCAAATATTTTTGAGGATGTAGTTTGAAGCTTTTCAGCTTTTGAGTGCATTGAAGATAATTCTGATAGAAGAGTTTGTACGGTTAACAAAGCACTTGAACGATCAGAGAATGCATTTTGCACGGCTAACATTAGGCCCATATAATCATGTAATGTATCCTGCAAGATGTAGAACCACAGATATGTGAACTCTGCAAAAGTTCAAAATCAAATCAAGTATTAATGGTGATCATGCCACAAAAGCCATAGTTACCAAGTGCTTCACAGTATGTGCATTTAACCCCCTGTAATATCTACTTGCTTTAACTGCTGCAGTTGCTACTGCTTTCATATCAGCAGCTCGTACTCTTTGAGCATTCAGCAAAGTTTCCTCATTTTCGAACTTTGTCAACTTAATAAAAGCTAGCCCTAGCTCACCCATCGTCTCACCCAAATCTTGTTGTGCTTTAACAAGTGATTCAGCCTAAAAAGAAACAAACATTTAGAAACCAACTCAAAAGATAAATGCTACAGATAAAATCTCATATCCAGTTTAGACCATTTTCTCTGAATTCTACCATTCAGTGAAATGCTTTTAACAATGTCATTGATCTAGGTAGAAATAGTCAACAAAATTTATTTCTGCTACCAACATTCAAATTCAGAATACATACAAGCATAACTTCTCATGAGAAATTTGTAAACAAAATAAGAGATAACAGAAATTCTCAAATGTTAGAGAATCAAAACCTGTTTCGATGCATTAGTGAGCTGCTGCTCGAGGTTACGCAACCTCTCCCTGTTCTCCAAAAACTCTCTGTCTTCCTCCTCCACTGGAGGCCTCGACCCACCCCAATCATTTGCCACAGACTGCTTCAACTCCTTAAACAACCTTAACAGATCCCTCCCACCTTTTGCAGGTTGCACCACATCCTGAGGTCCCATCACACTCCCTGAATCCCCAAAAAGCTGCTTTGGCAACTTTGCTGCCCCATCCAGCATCCTGGACGTAACATCAACACTTGTGGGCAAGGGAAGCTTCCCTTGTACCTGTAGAAACACCCTCAGCTCATCACTTTTCTTAAGCAGAGGATGCCCAGCGAGCCTCCACAAGTACTTCTCCAACGCAACCCTCCTCTGTTCTACAAAGTCCTGTTTATGCATCACTTGACTCTCCATTATGCTCTTATCAGGCCTTGGAGGGATGAAAAACCCCCTATAAGCCTCACTCAACCGATCCGACAATGTCACCACATCACGAAACCTCCTTCTGACGCTAAATTCAGATCCTCCATAGTCAGAAATATTAGTTTTCGTCGTAATTAGATAGGTCACATAAGTATTATTACCAGGAACAATCGAACCGGAAGATTCCACCTCCTTCTGAGGATTAGAAACCTTAATGTCCAAATAATCATCGCTAGAAGAGGGAGATCTTGAAAAAGATGCAGACTTTTCCTTTACCGGGCTATCGCCGCCATTAGCTTCAGAACTGTTAGAGGGGTTGTCGAGTGGGTTGAAGATGAAATCGGCATAGGAGGGCCGTCCCAGATACGAGATGTTATCACTACTCTTCTTAACAGAATCAGGGGATTTCATGACTGGAGGTGAAGGTGGAGAAAGGAGAGGATCGTAGTCGGAGTCGGCTGTAGTAGCCCAAGACAGAGGGTGGTCGGAAGCGGCACCGGATGCTAAAGGGGAGGAGAGGTTGGACATTGCACTTCGGTAATTAGAGTAGGATTTAGGGGTAAAATTCGAACTATTACCCCGGAAGTCATCGTTAAGAACAAGACTTTCCATCTCTTCCCTAGATGAATCGAGATGGGCTGCTTCTTGATTCTCCGAGCCCATCATCTTCTATTCAAGAAATTTCACCAAAATCTGGTTTATCGGATCAGAGAACAAACAGTTCCTGAGAAAGGTAGTTCATGCAATGGAAAGGAACTGTCGTTGCAACCCACTGAAGCAAGCCGAGGCAATCTGTAATCAGTCGTCGGAAAAACGGAACCGGGTATAAATGGAGGTGGGCGTCTGGTATTCTGGGGAAAAAAACGGGAAGAAGAAACCTGAATTGGGGAAAAAAAGATTAAAAACGAAAATGAAAAAATCCTGCCCTGAGATTGAAGTCAGCACCTTTTGGAAATCAACTGCAAGGCCGCTGCAGTCGTACTAGTTGCGCTTTTAAGTGCAGTACAAATTTGCACTTGACAGAAAGAAAAGCAAAACCATACAGTTTGCAATTTTTTTCCCTTCTTTTTTTCAATATATATAATAATTGTCGTTAAATTTGATTTTTGTCCTCCACTCCTAAATCACATTATTGTGTTCGCATTGCATTGTGGTTTTTTTTTTTTTTTTTGTAATTTTCTATTTTTAGATTTTAATATTAAAATTATACTCCCTCCACACAAAATTTAATATCTCATCTTGTCTCATATTTGACTTTCTCAGTAGTTCCTAATTTATCATTATCATTAATGTGATTAGTGATAGAATTTTTAGACAAGCGGAAGTAAATTTTAAATTTAAGGAGGTTATTATCGTAACTTCATATTAAAAATCATTCCTTTTTAAGATCAATTATTTTTTAAAAAAATGAAAATAAAAATAGAGATATTTAAATTTGGATGAAGGAAGTATATAAAAAAATGTAAATTTCTATATTAATATTTTTATGATTAAGAATAACATTTGAATAATTAAATTTTCAAAATTTGAATTGAGCAAGCATTTAGAAACAAAAACGGTAGGTTTTAGGGCTTCAAACTCTTTATTACGCTTTTTTATCTTTCAAGTTTTTATTTTATTTTATTTTTTTATGTACTAAAGAGATCACAAATACACTAGAAGACTCAAGTCATCTTTTAATGCACTAGTTATATTATATTTCATATTTATTAAAATATCTCATGTAACTTTTTTTTATTGATTTATGAAAATGAAACTTTAATTGCATGGAAATCAGAGATGAGTATTATGATCAAATACCAATTTATCCTTGTACAAATTTTCCTAGTCAATGTCCTTAGTCTCTTAAAATAAAAAATTTTATTATTAACTTTATTTTATTATTATTAGTATTGCGGTAGTACTACTAACCTTGATGAATCCAAAACAATAATGAATCTCTCATTTTATTGTTTTGGAGCAAGTTTAATTGGGTGACTGGAGTGGACATTGAAAGGAAGAATGGAAAGGAAGTAAATAAATGCATATTGAATGTCTATATTTTTATTTTGAGTTGTATGGAAATGAATGTCACTATTTATCTAGGAGGATATTAGTGGAATTTTAACTCAAAATCTGTGATCTCACTACTCTACTCAATGGGATGTCCCCAAAAAGGCAAAGTATTTTTTTTAAAAAGATATAAATCTTAAGTGAAAGTAGATACGAAGGAATGTAATTTTTCTTCACATTCGATTTTCTCTCCTTCCCGTTTTAGGAGGATTGAATAAATACTCTCATTTTACATATTATAGTAACCTTAATTTGATCCTAATGGATGGAATGGTGGGAAATAAATATATTTAATTCCTGACGTTGAGAATAGTATTTGTAATTTACTTCCCATTTACTCATAACAAATAAAATCAAAGTAAATAAATTCATAAACTAAAAGGAAGCAAATTGAGTCATTTTCCTTCTCCATGTCAAAGCAAACAAAGCCTGTCCTACATTTACTTCGAAAAGTAGACACCCACGGACGTGACATAGAATCTTTTACGCACATTTTGTATTATTTTTCTATTACAAAATAAAATTTTTACGGGTATCATTTACTTAATTTTTAAAATATATTTTATCAATTATTTAAAAATCTTAAAAAATACAATCTTTTAAGAACTTATATTAGATTATTATTATTATAATAGAAAGTATAAAATAATTTTATTTTTTCTAAAGAAAAGATCAAGTATATTAATATGAATAAAATAAGTTACAACTACAAGGGAAAATTAGGAGTTATCAGATAGAGATCTTCGAGATAAATCTAAAGCTCTAATAAGAATAAAATAAAGTTGATAATTAATGAGAGTTGGGTTAAATCCCTTTTCAAAAAGGATCTTTTGTTCCTCCAAAACCATGCATACCCTAAACATCGAATTCCACGAAGAGTTAGTCATGGGAGAACCTCATTCCTTATTCCGATTCATAACAATTCATAAGGTGAGATATTTTTTATTTAAAAACTCTCAAATAATTTGCGTCAAACCTTTTTCATGTGACTATAGTCATCAAGGTATGGAATGTACATTCTTGTACCTGTGCACACTCTTTTATCTAAAACCCCCACCACCTCAAATTATTTTCTTGACATAACAACTTTTTTTCCAATCTTTATAAGGGGGCTATTGTGAGAAATACTCCTTTTCTCCTTGGAATTAAATATTAATTTTGACTTTAATATAAATTAAATGATATGTTTGACCTTAATCAAAATTAAAATTTATTCATATAATTAATATATTAACAGTGATACTAATAGATTAGTGAGATGTAAATTCTTTAAATTAAGAAAATTTTCCCACGAAACTTCAAATTAAAAATATATTTATTTGAAGAAGATTTACATTAATTTCCGGTATACCCAAATAAAAGTATAGATATCAGAGGAAGAAAGAGTAATAATTATATAGAGCAGGTGAAAAATTTTAAAAAATATTTTATAAATGCAAAATACTTTTATTTATGACTGTTGACCCTTACTACTACTATTATTATTATTATTATACACTACAAAGTAATGCACAATTTCCTTCAAGTCGAGTGCCACACATATCTGCCCAGGTGTAGCCAGTGGCGGAGCGACAGCCAATTCTGTTGGATCAGATGGCCCACCCAAAAAGAAAAAAAAATTTTTTTTTTTAATACAATAGAATTTTTTTAAAAAATCAAGTTAAAAAAAAATAATTTTTGACCCCACAAAAAAACTAAAAATTTATTAATAAGGAGTAAAAAAAATTATAAATAACTAATAGCTATTGTCATATTTATTAATTGATTAGTGTAATCTAACTTATTGAGATGCGTACAAACTGATTCGAACATCACTAAAAATTTATTTTTAAAAAAACTTTTAATAAAATTTATAAATAGAATATATGAAGAGAGAAAAATGAGAAATTGTAAAAGAAAAGGTAAATATATCGAAATTATGTTGCACTTTAATAATTTTATGTTTCAATTAGTTATTGATTCCTTAAAAATCCTAGCAACACAATACTGAGAAAGAGAATACTCCACTCCAACCAAAAGTAAATTACTATTTTCTCCTTTTAAATTAAATGTTTTATTTTTCATTTTGAGTTGGTCGAAATTAAATGTTTTATTTTCTAATTTAATTAAAATTTTATTAAAAAAAGTGACACCTCAAAGTCAGAATTAATTAAATTAAACTTTTTTTCTTAAAATGCATGCATCAAAATATAAGACATTTAATTTCGGACAGATTGAGTATTATTTTTTAATAAAAGGATTATATTTATATTTCTCCTGGTAAAGATTGAATAGTATGCTTAAATGGAAATTTTCATTTTAAAAAGCTACCATTTAATTTAAAATTTTAAAATCAAAATCAAAATATTTTGCACGATTACCATAATTTGTAGAGGAGGCAATTAATTAATGGGGTGTTTTCATATTTACCCAATTTGAGGGGAAAGATTTCAATATTATTCAAATTTGTATAATATTTAATAATTTATCCAACTCCAAAACTAACTTTTCACTTTATATCCATTTTGAATTTTTCCTTTTTAAAAAAAAAAAAACAAAACTAACATTTATTCACTTTTATCATGTAGTTACTATATTGCCTTCAACATTCAAAACAATCCAACTACCTCTGCAACTGCGGTAAAACTGAATTGAATACCATATTGATGAAGTTTCCTTGTTAAAAGTTGAACTTTAAATAATTCATTCTCCCTATTGAAGAAAAAAAAAAAGGTCGACACTTGGGTTTGGGAGAGGAGTTGGTTTTTTTCTTCACAAGATCAAGCTCAAGTCTCGTCGTTCAGAATAAGTGATTGTTCAGTTTTTTTTTTTGTTATGGTGTTTGATGGTTGTGTTTTGCTTCCTAAATGCCGTTGGGTTTTTTTGATTTGATGTTTTGTGTTGTTTGTTTGGTGTAAGGAAGGAAGGAAAGAAAGTTGTTTGTGTTGAGTGTTTGAAGTAATGGTTGAAATTCGATAGGTATGGCCGACCTTCGAGAGTTCTATTCGACCTTCTAGATGTCTATCCTACCTTTAGTAGTATAAGCCGACCTTCAAGCCCAATTTTTTCTGTTGGTTCAACCAACCTTCCAGTTGATCCTTTTGACCTTCTAAGGATTATATTGACCTTCAAATCGATCTACAATTTTATTAAAAAAAAGTTCAATAAACCATCCATAAGGTCAATTAGACCTTCGAAGGGATTATATCGACCTTCAAGCATTTTTTTTCGATCCTTTTCATTCTTTCAAAAATTATGTAGACTCTTTTTTTTTTTTCTGCTTTGTCTTTTTAATCAAGATATTTCTCTCATTTGCTTTCTATTATTAGTTGTACATTATCCATCCTGAATATATTTTTCTTTGGATGCTTGCATAAATGGGCTTAATCAGAATTATTTTTCATGATGGTTCTCTAAGTGGAAGAGTGCGTCCGGTAGTCATACCTGACGACATTAATTATGAAGATTTTAGGATAATTATGGTAGGCTGCATGAAGATTGATTTAAACCAATTTGATGTACAAATTTCATTTGCATCCGGATTATCCGATGGAGGCACTAAATTATTGGAAATTGAAGATACATACGGGATCATGTTTTTGATGGGGGAAGCTGATCCTAAAATGGTGGTCGTTAACAAAATTGAAAGATTACATCGGTGTGGTGGTGATTATACAATAGATGGTTTTGTTAATGCGTACGAAAGGAATTTGGATGGGATATTCCCACCAATAAACGATGAATCTGGGCCATATGGAAATATTCGCACTGATACTGATCCTAATGATTATGGTGATGATCATTACGAAGAAGAGTATATCCGCGGTGTCGATGATGATGTCCCCGTGAACTTCGACAATGGGGTTAGACACGTAGTTTCCTTTCAGCAGTTTATACCAGACACTTTTACTCACTTCACGAACATGGACTAGGGTGATGAACCAAAGGTGCATTATTACGAAGATGAAACCATTCCACTTGTGGGTGAGATAGGAAAGGATTCAATTTTTAACAATGAGGATGAATTGACGACAGCAGTCGGTCAATATTCACTTGAGAATTGATTTTTCTATCTCGTGATATGTTCGGACAAGGCACGATTCGAGACGCGATATAGGAATAAAAAAGATTGCACCTTCATGATACGTGCACAATGTAGAGTTGGATGCCCTATATGAGTGATTCACAAGTTTGTCCCGACTCACACTTGCATTCAAACTGTAAAACAAAGCCAAAACAATGTAAGTTCATCAACAATTAATTGTTTGTACGCTAGTAAAATCATCGATACGAATCACACCCCCAAAAATATGATTCAAGACATGGGGGAGAATTATGATGTGAAGTTGGGATATACCAAAGCATGGAGATCTTTGCAGCGTGCAAAGGAAATCACTTATGGAACTCTAGAGGACTCACTAAAATAGCTTCCAACATACTTCTATCTCTTGGAGCGTACAATGCTCGGTTCAGTGACCAACATAGCATTGTCGGAGGAGCATTTTGTGCACTTGGTCCTTCAATCGAAGGTTTCAAGTACATGAGACCCGTCATTGTCCTAGATGCAACACACTTGAAAAATGCACAAGAGGGCAAAATTTACTTAGTTGTGTGTGCGGATGGCAACGGAAAAAAATTTTCACTTGCATTTGGATTCGGTGAAGAGGAGGACAATGATTAATGAGAGTGGTTCTTAAGAAGACTAAGAACTACATACAGATCGCTCGATGATTTGGTAATTGTATCTGATCAACATAAAGGCATACCATACGTAGTGAGAAAAGTGTATTCCAAAGTTTCACATACTTTTTGTTTTCGACATTTGAAGGAAAACTTAAAGACAAAGTGCAGAGATCTTCGTGTTCAAACGATTTTCAAAAGTGCTGCATATGCCTATGATAAGGACAAATGCGACCACCACTTCAAAGAGATTGAATGTATATATCCTAGGGTTTATCAATGGTTGGATGTTAAGGTAAGGCGATTGGGTTGGGCACGTGCTTACTGTCTGAAGAATCGATACAACCAAATGACAAACGATCTCGTACAATCCTTCAATGAAGCGATAAAGAAAGCTCAGAAATTGCCGATTACATCCGCTCATGAGTTTGATAGGGGGTATGTATCAGAGTTGGTTTAATAAATGCCGAGAAGAAGCCATTGAAATGCCTGCTATTATTACCAAACGTGTTGTGGAATGGATTGAGGAGGAAGCTATTTTGGTTGACCAACAAAGGCTGCGTACTATATCCATTCGAGTTAGGGAGGAGTATGTAGTTGGTAATCCCCCACGAAAAGCAAATGCTGTTGTATATATGATTCAAAGGATGTGTGGATGTTAGAGATGGGATATAGAAGGAATTTCATGTAAGCAAGCCATTGTTGTTGCCAAGTATTGAAAAGCCTTCGTATAATTTAAGTTAACGTTCTAGACAGCCGATAAGTTTGACCTTTCGGACCGTCTTTAGTATTTCGAAAATAGATTTAAAATCATAATCCTAATTTGTTTTTCTCATCTTTAATTCGTTATAGAGAAATTGGGGATCACTACTATTCTCTGTGCCGTGGAAATTCATTTGACACGGAAATTTTTCGAAAGGCATATGCACATTTGATATAACCCGTTCTGTTGTCTTCAACTTTGGATAGAATTACAGGTTTAGAAGATGTGGCTGTAAATCCATCGTTTATGAGAAGGGGGTAGGAAGACCTCAAGAAGGTCGGTTCCTATCTCGAAGTGAACAATTTCAACGGAGGAAAACTTGCATGATATGCAAAAGAATAGGACACAATCATCAAACCTGTCCAAACGAGGCCACAAAAGCAACACCGCCCAAAGTAGAGGTTCCATTGTTATATGATCATGCTCAAGAAGGGCACCCATCTATAAGGAGATCTACCCAAGAGTCTCGGGTTTCTGGACAAACATTGGAGGCGGCAGTTGAAGAGGGAGTATTTTTAAATGTCAATGTAAGTGTTGCCCATGAGAGTGTGAATGTTTTTTAAGGCAATTTTGGTGTGGAGACAATTTATGACTTGTAATTGATTTTCATATTCTTACTAGTTTGCAATATTTTCATTTATCCCACCACATGTTTTTTTTTTTTTTTTTCTCTTCCATATTTCTTCTTCTTCTTCTGCAAGTGATGAAATTAGATTGAAAAAGTATGATAAACAATTGGGGAGGTGAGAATTGGGTTTAGAATTTGAAACTAGCCTTTCTCGTTTGAAATTGTGGAAGATCGGGATGATCTTGTGGAAGGTCGGGATGATCTTTTGGAAGGTCGAGATTATATTCCGAAGATTGATATTAACTTCTGAAGGTCGAGAAAAGACTTAACAAATGTGAAATTGGCCAAGTCCTCGCATCGACCTTTGGAGGATAATATCGACCTTCAATTAATTATACCAACCTTCATAATATATTCCTGACCTCCCACAATTTCAAATAGCGAAAAAGCTTTTTTCCCATTTCCGAACTCATATCTCCCCTCCCCAGTTGTTTAGGTATCTCTTTTACATCCGAAGCATGTCAGTGTCATCGTCAAACTAGATTCCAAGGAATGTCACGGTCACTATCCTATTTTCATGACTTGTAATTATCTTCATATTCATTTTATATGATTAGGAGTATTTCTTTTGTTTTTGTTTCAATAATTCTTTAATTCTAATTCAAAAAAAAAAAAAAAAGAAATACTGTGTCAAAAAAAAAAAAAAGAATTATGGGTGCATTTCTTTATTCTCTTTCAAAACTTTTGTTCAAACTTTGAACCTAATAACCTTTAAAAAATTACTATTACAAATATGAATTAACCAAGGGGGAAGTTATTGAAAATTCAACATTACTTGAGCTAATAAGATTACTATTTTCCTCATTTAAACAAAAAGCATTTAAGTTGGTTGAAGCCATATTGATAAAGCGAAAGAAGGAACTAAAGAAAAAGTACAGTTTGAAGGAGCTTGAAAATCTGGAAATGAAAGAAAATTTGATGAAGTTAGAAAAAGAAAACTCGGAACTACAGCTGGAAAGGTTGAAGGAACTTCCTTTAGTCTCCAACCTTTCCGTCTTTAATTTCGAGTTTACTTTTTCTAGTCTCATCAAATCTTCTTTCATTCTAGATTTTCAAGCTCCTTCAAACCGTACTTTTTCTCTAGTTTCTCCTTTCGCTTTATTAATATGGCTTTCCCCAACATCCATAAAACCCATTTTACAAATTCTTAATCCAACCCTCTACCTAACAACAAAGATTAAAGGTAATATCTTTCTTAAATACTCCAAACAAACAAAATAAAAAAAAATCAATGGTATAAATGTTGTGTGTGGGAAAGAAAATCGATGTAACCGGCGTCCAATGACGAACCACATCTCGTTGGGTTGGGCACCCTCCAAAATGATTTCCCGTCTCAGATTGTGTTGAATATGAAAAGTATGCTGATCTACAGTAAAGAAACAAAGGAAACAGTTCATCAAAAAAAAATTCATACAGTTAAACTCGCTTTTTTCGAGACACAAGTGGTCGATCTCTATGATGTTTTTTTAATCAGAGAATTCTTTATTTTGAGTGAGACATGTAACACAATAAGTGTTTCTCTGAAACCACGAAGACCGTCACGGGTCCATATTTCCTTTGTGCATGTGCACAAATGGATCCATCAATGCTTTAAGTTCATCTATTGCATTATCGGTATTCTTACCAATCAAGCTTGTCAAAGAAGCCTCTCTTTATTTTACAAGATTGCTTTTCCTTTTAACATCAGACGTGTAAGTCTCGAGATAGAAGTTCTCGCCAAATTCCGATTTACCAGGCATAAAAAATTATATAACTCATTAGTATTGAAATAGGATGTTCAAGATGGATTATCTTCTTGCTTGTCTGAACCTTTGCCAAACTCTTCCTTAGTAGGCTGTTCTGGTAGCTCGGTGTGTGAACCTCATGTAGGATCAGAATACCACACATCCGAAGGAGACCTTGAGATGCCTGACATTCTGATCCTACATGAAGGTCACACACCACGCAATCAGAACAACTGACTGAGATAACTGTTTGCCAAAGGTTCGAACAAGCTGGAAGATAATCCCATCTTGGACATCCTATTCTGATACTGATGAGTTATATAATATTTAATGCCTCGTAAATTAGAATTTGCCCAGAACGTCTATTTCGAGACTTGCAAGTTATATAAGAATACCGATGATGTAGTAGAGCACCAATGGATCCACTTGTGCACGTGCACAAAGGAAACATGGTCGGGACATGCCGGAAGGCACAAGGCTAATTTAAAAAAATCTTTGTGGAGAGTCAAAGGTCGAATAAGGATTTGGCAAACTTCAAAATATAATAAATAAAAAAATTTTCGCCGAAGGTTGAAATAACCCCACTGAGGGTTGGTATTATGGGCTGAAGATCGGTTTTAGCATCTGAAGGTCAAAGAAAGACTTGGCCAACTTTCAACTTTGCAAGTCTTCCTTCGACCTTCGAATGATAAACCTGACCTTCAGCCCATAATGGGGTTATCCGGACCTTCCACCAATTCAACCCAGAAATTCTAATTCCCCAAACCAAAAGTCTCAACATCGTTTTGCATACAAGGTCTCGACATTTCATAAATTATAAGAAAATCCATAAAAAAAACCTAAAAAAACACAAGCAAATTGTTCGTGTTCAACTGGGAAAAAAAAAACTTAGTTCAATGCATATTACAACAATCTCATAAATTTCTAATTAACACTATCACTTCAAAAGCAAAGAAATTAAAAGATCATAAGAAATTAAATCCGGGAGAAAAAAAATACTGACCTTCAAGTGCTTGCATCAACCTTCAACCGAAAAGACTGACCTTTAGACACATATACCAACCTTCCACCGTTTCAAACTATCAAAAATCTTTTTCCCCATTTCCAAACTTAGATCTTGTCTCCTAGTTGTTTATGTAGCTATTTTGTTGAAGAGACATGTCACTATCACTATCAAACCTTATTGACTTTCCTTTAACGATCAGAGAATAATAATATTCCTGACCTGCAATTATTTTAATATTTGTTTTTGCCTTCCATAACCTGTACTTTATTTCATGTTAGTTAATCATCACTTGTAATTTTTTTTATATGATTTTTTATTACACAATATGAATAAAACAAGTAATATTATTTACTTTTCATTTACATAATTCAAACGCTGTTCAAAATAAGAAAGAACTAATACAAATACAAACTAACATGTGGTTCAGTTACTGAAAATTTGATAAAATAAAAAAAATCATATAGTTAAACTCGCTTTTCCGAGACACTAATTACCAATTCTAGGATGTTTTTATAATCAGATAATTTTTTATTTTGAGTGTGGAATGTAACACAATAAGTGTTTCTCTAAAACCATGAAGACTGTCACGGGTCCATGTTTCCTTCGTGCACGTCCAAGTCTCAGGGGAGAGGTGTCTTTGCCAAGATCTTATTTACAAGGGAAACTCGTCCTTAGTAAATATGAATTTGGCAAGAACACCTCCCTCAATACTTGGACAGTGCACAAAGGAAACATGGACCCATGACAGTCGGGTTTTAAAATACACTCTTTGCATCCTTTACTGTAGTATCCCATGAATACATAGCATGTACGCTAAGTGTGCTCTTGGAAGACACAATGCTAATTTTAAAAAAATCTTTGTTTTTATATTTATTTTATATATTGAAATATAACAGATGATATAATTTATTCTCAAATTAACACTATATTAACAACAAATTAATTAATTTAGTAGTAATAGACTACTAGTACCAAAGCAATGATTTCACAAAAGAGAAAGGGGAAAAAAAAAATGAAGCGGAGTAGTAGTGATAATAGCTCATTTAACACTATGAGTAGCGGTACTACCCATTCTGCTAGTCGATGTGATAGTACATTGTCAGGTAATCAATGATGTCATCACTTGCAAAAAGTAAAAGTTTTTATTTAATTTAAATTATTATAATAATTACAATAATATAATATTATATAAAGTATAAAAATAATAATATTTATCACTAAAAGTTGGGAGGATCTTATGGAAGGTTGGGAGGTTATACCGAAGGTTGGGTTTATCAGTCGAAGGTCGAGCTTAACAATCAAAGATCGAATAAATTCTTGACAAACTTCAAAATATAATAATATAAAAATTTCACTAAGGGTTGAGATAATCCCACAGAGAGTCATTATTATAGGCTGAAGGTTGGTTTTAGCATCTGAAGGTCGAAGAAAGACTTGGCCAACTTTCAACTTTACAAGTCTTCCTTTGACCTTCGAATGATAAACCCGACCTTCAGACTATAATAACGACCTTCAATGGGGTTATTCCCGACTTTCTACCAATTCAACCCAGAAATTCTAATTCCCCAAACCAAAAGTCTCAACATCATTTTGCGTTTAAAGTCTCAACATTTCATAAATCATAAGAACATTAGTCAAAAAACAATACAAAAAAATACAAAAAACCACAAGCAAACTGTTCGTGTTCAACTGGAGAAAAAACTCAGTTCAATGCACACCTTAGCAATCTCATAAATTTCTAAGTAGCATTATCTCTTCAAAAGAAAAGAAATTAAACGATCATTGAAGGGGAAAACAAATAAAGAAATTAAACGTGGGGAGAAAGAAAAAAAAAAAACTTTACCTGTGCATTGTCGGACACGGTGACAGTGACGGTGGAGTTGAAGAAGATAGGAACTAAACTTGTTCTTTGGCTCTGGCAATCGGTTTAACTTGAATCTCCTTCGTCTGTTGAGAAGGGAGAAATCCTGGACTCTTTGATGTTGAGGTGAGCTAGACTAATGGCATGAGACCTTCAAGGAAGTATATATGGCCAAGATTCTCAAACCTAAAGAAAGGAAGATGATTGTGGAGTTGGCAGTGCTAAGTTTTGGTTTGTTTGAGAGATGGGCAGCAACTCAGAAAATAAAGAAGGAACTTGACCGTTCGACTGCCACTGCTCTTTAGGGAATCAATTGTGCCTTTTCAATTGCTCAAGCATGCATGCATTGGTGTCTTTTCAACTGGCCAAGTAGTTGCATCGACCTTTGGAGGATGATACCAACCTTCGAAATTGTGCCTAAGGTCGGTATTTTCCTCTGAAGGTCGAAGAAAGACTTTTAAGAGGTGAAATTGACCAAGTCCTTGCATTGACCTTCGGATGATAATAACGACCTTAAGATCATTATACCGACCTTATGCATACAATTTCAACCTTAAACCATTTTAAATTGACAAAAAGCTTTTTTCTCTCCACCAAACTCAGATATCATCTCCCTAGTTGTTTATGTTGCTTGAACTTTTTTTCCATATTATTCATTCATCATTTGTAGTTTTTTTCATTTTATTTTTAATTACACAATATAACCAAAACAAGTAATATTATTTACACAATTTACATGTACCCAAAAAATACAAGCATGATATAATCCAAGAAAATCACTGGGATTGTATGTTGCTGTACTTTAGAGTGATCAGTGCCATCTCGTTTTTATGAGTTGGGTTGCATATGGAATATCCTTTAATAATGTGTAATGTATGCCGCACAGCTAGTCAAATTAAGTTGACTCGGGAGAGCTTTAATGCCCAAAAACTCATATATGAACTTGAGTGGTGGATTAGCAACTCCCATATCGAAATAATAGTCGACCTGTACCAGAAGAGAAGGCAACATTCTACAAACCAGATCCATCAACTCTATCCTCCATGCCTTCACCACTTTATTCCGTGCTGGCCTCGAATCATATAGAGTGACCTTCGCCTCCTTCACGAGATCCATAGGAGTACCCAGTGACCCTTGTAGCAACATGGCATCAAGACCTACAAATACATAAGGAAATATTAAATTATTTTAAAATGCAATGTAACTTTTTTTTTTTAAAATAGTAAATATGTTTATTACTTCATCGACCAACCACCAGGCGACCTCATCGTCATCTGCGACTCCCTTCACCCAGTCGATGGAACCATCATTGAATTTGTGGGTCTTAACCTTCCCTCGAGCTGATGCAGAAACGAAAGCGGAAAGAAGCATACTCTACAAATTGAGCAATATTTAAATGATATTATATGAACAAAATATTTTATACACTTAGATAAAACTTAAACAAAATACTTTATACATGATAAAAATTAATCAAAATACTTTGGATTGAAGGGGAAAGTCCCTTACGGGCGAAACCCCTCCCACTAGTCACGACAAGGCCCTCGTGCCAGCGGGATGTAAATCAGGGATGTGCACGAATTGACAGAGGACTGACGGAGAGGACGCTACGGGTGGCAATGGCCGTTTGGAGTGAACCAACCGTTGAAAGCTTTCTTTCTACGCCCAATGGGTTTCGAACCCCCACCTATCTTTGGAGTTAACCAATCATCACGTCAGTCATACCAGCTCGCCTATGCCCCTGGGGGCAATTAATCAAAATACTTATGTAGAGATTAGGTGGGACAATGACAAACCTCCCCGCCATAGGGTAGGCAGCTGGATGGCATGTAGTTGTCCGTCAGAGCCCTCTGATGAACTAATCGACATGAGAGTCCTCCAACTCTTGAGTGCAATCTCGAATGACTCTCAAAAAGTTCCCGTCAAAGGATTGGAATTTGCCCATCGAGTGGCTGCCATAAAAAAAAAAATCACAAATGTTAGGAAATATTAATAATTACTCCAACATACTAAAAACGACACAACAACTTAATTATGAAGAGAAATTTAAATTGTATTAATGGAATGTATGTAAATACCTCTCTGATTCTCCCGAAAAGCAGAAACTATCCAAGTGGCTCTGGGTATGGAAATTGTCCACTCCAAGAAACACGGAGTCCTTCCCTGGCACCCCTATCGGAACTGTCTCTCTCCTTTTATTTGTTTTGGGCTTCTTCTTTGGACCCCCATACTCTATATGATGAGAGGAATCTGTGAATGGAGACATGAGGCTTGTAGCCCGGACCTTGATCTGGACAGCACGTCCTCCCTCATGAAATAAATTAAAATCCAATTATTAGAACGTAAAGAAATTAAATTAAAGACACTTGAACATGACATTTAAATTTGAAACTAAAACATAAAAACTAATTAACTTGTCTAATTTGGTCATGTTTAACTTGAACAACAGCGTCGGATACAACACTCCTAGATGGAGCGGGTGTACCCTCCCTCTCAATGGCATCCCCCTCCGAATGCTATTTAAAATAAACTCTCTAACAATGAAAATCGAAACACATATGAAATATTCAAAAACACTTAAATGTTTAAACTAACCTGGACAGTCGTTCGGACCTCGACTGGAGCAGGAGGATTTGCCACCTCCCTCTCGTGGACATCCTCCTTCTGCTGTTATTTAAAATAAATTAACTAATTACGTAAATCAGTTTAAGTATGAAATAATAAAAAATACAGAAATTTATTTTATCTAACCTGGTCGGTCGTCTGAACCTCGACTGGAGCCACCTCCCTCTCATTGACATCCTCCTCCGGCTGTTATTTAAAATAAATTAACTAGCTACATAAATCAGTTTAAGTATGAAATAATAAAAAACACGGAAATGTATTTTAATTAACCTGATCGATTGTCTGGACCTTGAATGGAGCATGTGGATTTGCCACCTCGAATGGAGCAGGTGGGACTGCATCAAGCCCAAGACCAATCCACTGCTTTTGCTAGTTTCAAGGAAAATAAATACAATTAATTTCAATGTAAATAGCTAAGTAATTCAAATTGCACAACACAAACTAACCTGATGTGAAGGAGGAGATCTCTGACCATCCTGCTGTTGCCAGATCTGTCGATGCTCTAGCTCATCCAGTTGCTAAAGGATAGCCATGTGCCGAGCCAGGGTCACTTGCACCTAGTGCTCCAACTGACCACTCATCCACTGATGCAGCTCCACAAAGTAGGCATCGACATGCTTGCTAATTTGGGCATGGACCCGCTCCTCAAACTCTCCCAATAGAGTCTTGAGATGGGCCATCATGTCGTCGCCGGTAGGACTAGAATGACAGGGCTTCTCAAAGCTCTTGGGAGCGTGCTATAATTTTAAATATAAATTATAATAAATATACATATTAAATTGAATGCTTGATTTTAACAAACATGAAGAGATACATACTTGGTGACAGTCATCATCCACCCAATGACCCTCGGATCTCACAGGGAATGGACGTCGCTCCTCGGCATGCTCCTCCTCGTCCCCAGGGATCTTGGCGTCCCCAACTCTCGAGGCAAGTGACTAAAAATAAAATAGATATAAAACATTAGACACAATAAATCATCTCTATTTAATTTGCAATTTACTAATTCAACTATCATTAAACCAATCTCTATAATCGCACAAGGGGGTGGCTGCTTTCGGACGACCTGCCAAAATGAGCTGGGCTTCAAAGCCCCCCAACAAACAGGTGGAATATACGGGAGGTCGTCAAAATCAGTCCAATAAGACATCTGCTGCTCCTGCTCATCTGGCTCGATGTATGGTGATGAAGCAAATGCCTGTGAACATCATAATTTAGTTTAACGAACATCTGATTTTTTAAAATTTAATTTAAAAAAAAACACAAGTGGAAAGATTGATTGCTTACCCTATCCAATACATGATGCCGCTGTATTTTGGAATTGGAGTAAATTGGCATTTGGAAAAGAAAGCACCTTGGGTGCTGTTTAGCGCCAGGTCTAGAAGCTCTTACAAGAGCATTAGAGCACAAACACAATCGTAGGACCGAGAAATGGGCATATATCCAGCACTGAATTAAAAGAGAAAACATCAATAAGGACCAAAAGGTGAATATAAATCGTAATAATTCACCAAAAAATGGTAGATTTAAAGTGATACCAGTATCACCTAGGCATTACCATATAAATGCCTCCTTGTTGCCCTAGACGAGTTAGCAATGGCGTGCTAGAATTCATACCATGTCATGCTCCATCATATGGTGCCCCAGGGAAATACCTCAACAGTTGGCAAATCCTCGAGGATGGACCACATGTAAAACGGAATGACTGCTGAAGTCTCGGGTGTCAACAGCTAATATCTGAAGATAATGCTATAAGCAAGCCTGAGGACATCATCCTGCTCCAGCGATCCAACATCCATCGAGCTAAAAATGTCAAGGGCTTGTGTCGAGATCCATGGAATGGGCCCTAATAACTTATCATGCATGGAGTGCGTTGACAACTGCTATCCTATAATCCGCTCATCCATTGGGCCAAATCGAGGTCCAGTGATCAGGGCATATTCTTGAGGCCCTAATCGATGTAGTCTACCTCCGATGTGGAACCACATCTCATATGGGCGAGCATCGAGGAAGTGAACCTCCTGTCTAAGCACATAAGCTGCAGCACAGGTGTAAAAACGTCCAGCATATTGGGATAGCTCAAGCATATCTTCGAATGGACCCCTCCTGAATCGCTACTCTACCTTATGGCTCCTAATCAAGTCAACTACCTTTGCTATCCACGAATACTTGCAATGACAACTCATAGTCTTATCGAGAGGCATAACACAACTATGCTTGAAAGACCATCTCCCACTAACAGGCTCCATATCTTTGCAAATATATATAAAAAAATAAATAATTCACTAGATTGAGAAGCATATTAAACTAAACTTGACTTATTCCTAGGTACAATAAATAAAATAAGATTCAAAACATTGTTATCGCATGCAAATATTATTTAATCATAAAACATATTATTTTATAAAAAAACCTATAATAATATATAATTTTTGATGGATTTTGTTTATGATTGAAGAAATATTAAGACTTTGGCTGCAAAATGGTTAATAAACAGTTGGCAAGGTTAATAAACAATCTCATAAATTTCTAATTAACATAATCATTTCAAAAGCAAAGAAATTAAACAATCATTGAAAGGGAAAATTCAAAGAAATTAAATGAAGCAAAAAAAAAAAAAGAAGAGAACTTACCTATGGTCGATGTCGGAAGGCGTAGGTGATGGTGGAGTTGAAGTAGATGACTTGCTACCTTGTTAACTTGTTCTTCTACTCCGGCAACAATAACGATTAAGAATTTTTTAAATTCTAAGTTTTTATTTGTTTGAGGGACAGATCGCACTTCGACGTATAGAAAGAAGTAAATATACCGTTCAACTTCCATGGGGGCACGAGTGTCTTTTTCATTGGTCAACACTTTCAAACCCGGATCCAAATCAATTTGGGTATCAAGTGAAAATAAATTATCCAATTGGACATTATTGAAATGATTTGAGAAATTAGGTATATTTGAAATAACCTATTTAATTTTGATTATTTTTGGAAATTTCCTCTCAATTAATTAGCATAGACAAATAACCCGGAGCAGCCCACGGGTCTCCGCACTGCCGAACGCGGGACTCTTCTTCTACGACTTTGAGCAAGCCTAGGTTTTTCTCTAGCGCAGCCACTGCAACCTCGCGTCAGAACCACCGCCCCAAACGCAACCTCCACGGCGACTTACCAATGACAGCATCCCCTTTTGAGTAGCTGAGGTTCATCAAAATTACTTAGAGAAAGAATCATTAAATCAGTGTTAACTGCATTTCGAATCAATTTGCAGTTACAAATTCAATGGCATCAAAATTCGGACTGGCCGGTGGTATACCGGAGAGACGGGTTCGTCCCATTTGGGACTCTATTGACTCACGCCAGTTCAAGAATGCCCTCAAGCACTGTTCTACTCTGCTTTCCAAGTATCCCAACTCTGCATACGCCCTTGTAAGTGCCATTTTTTTTACTGTCATGATTACAAGATTTTAAATGTCGGTCGGCATTGGCCGATTTACTATTCATTTCCGAGAATTATGCTGAAAAATTCACTGAGGTTTTTCGGTAGTTGATAATCAAATTCCAGAATTCAGATTCTCTGTTCAAGAAAGAAGAAAGTAGGTCGATACATTTGTTCTTTCCAATTTTATGTGATTTTTGTACAGTTTCATTTCCTCTTCAAGACTCAAGAGTTCTTAATTGATATTATGCAGGCACTCAAGGCTCTTATTTTAGAAAGAATGGGTAAAACCGAAGAAGCACTGTCCATCTCTTTGAATGCCAAAGAACTATTACAAACAAATGATGCTGTTTTGATTGATGATCTTACTTTGAGCACCTTGCAAATTGTTTTCCAGCGGCTTGATCACTGTCAGTATATTTTTTCACCTAATTTGATTTATCTTCCATGTGTCTTATATCTATGGGTTCCAGATATAAATGTAGCTACTCTTCTCTCTTGTTCGTGACAGTGGATATGGCAACTAGTTGTTATGAGTATGCATGTGGGAAATTTCCAAGCAACTTGGAACTGATGATGGGGCTTTTTAATTGTTATGTTCGCGAATATTCTTTTGTGAAGCAACAACAGGTTGGTTGTATCCTTGATTACTTGTGCAAGTCTGTGAATGTAAAGTCTACTTTTAGGGAGTGCTTCATCTCGATAATTTTAGCTTTTCTCTTTTCCTGGTTGACAGATAGCTATTAAAATGTACAAGGCTGTTGGTGAAGAAAGGTTCCTGCTATGGGCCGTGTGTAGCATTCAGTTGCAGGTTCTTCCTGTTCACTATCCTATTTTGATATTTGTTACTTGTCCTTGCTCAAAGAATTAGTTCTCCTGAGTGACCTTTCTCAGAACTTTTAGCATTTTTCTAAAGTTAAGAATTGTAGAAGCATGGTAATGCTAAATGAAATCCTATACTGTAAAAATGGTGAAAAAATTAAGCGGGGTGTTCTACATACTTCTCTTGAACTTTTTATTATGGAACTGGGGGCTGGATGGAAAGCTTGGTAGAGAATCTTATGGGATATGTTCAGTGTCTGTACACACGAAGATATGCCTCTGCCTTGTCCATGTATCTGGAGTTGGACTCAGATTAATCATGGATCTGTATTTTTCTTTTTTCTTTTTTAAGTCCAGAAAATTTCCAAATTGAAAAAAGTTTCCCCTCAACAGAATCTTTATGTTACCCAACTGAAGTAATATATTCTTATATCAAGATATTTTTATGAGGTAATGTATTCTGAATTGAAATCATTTTTTATATTCAGTTGGTTTCTGCAAGAATTTAACTTAGAGATTCATCTGGAAGGAACAAATATAAAATGCCTTGAAATGGTATTTGGTCAAGTTTGAGCAAGTTTTAGTGATGCTATAATTACTGGCAATAAAAGTGCAAACAACTTGCACCAATGCAAACATTGCGAAGTAGTGGATGGATATACAATGTGCAATTATCTTGATCGTGGGATTTATCTCCTCTAAGACATTTAAGGAGTACTGAATTACTGTATCCAAAACACTTTTTGCAAGAGCAAACTTTGACTTCCTTTTAATTTGGAAAAGAAAATGGTATGGAGTTATTTGTTATTCCATTGTGATTAGTTGTCCTTTTCTGTATAAATTTTCCATGTTTCTAACTTATACATGCTACTTTGGAGGAGGACCTTGAAAAGTAAATCATGATAGACCTCCCCTCCCTGGTTGCTTATCTCTTGGGTTTGACATGATAGGTTTGTTGTGGCAACGGGGGAGAGAAGTTGCTAGCTCTCGCTGAAGGTTTGATCAAGAAGCACATTGCCTCTCATAGTTTGCATGAACCAGAAGGTAGACCTATCTTTTTGTTCATGGATATTAGAGTTTCATTTTTTGCTTTTATATTTGTTCCCCATTCATTGAAAATTCCCTTATTTACTGCAGCTCTTACTGTGTACATATCATTGTTGGAACAGCAGTCCAAGTTTGGGGATGCTCTAGAGATCCTTTCTGGAAAGTTGGGGTCTCTTATAATGATTGAAGTTGATAGGTTACGCCTGCAGGTATAGCCTGAAATTTACCTTAGGTGTCTTTACATATTTCGTCTTGTAAATTATATTGACTTTCAGTGGCATGCTTATAATCTGGAGTTGTTCCATCAGGTGCATAATAAGCATGCTTCTATCTAGTTTAAAACACCATTGCTCTTTCATCTCTTCTCCTTAAGATTTTAGATTTCTTCAAGTCCTCTTTTTGAATCTTGCCTTGAAAGCAATAAAACATATGAAGACAATCTTTTTCTTTTACGTCTGTGTGTATGCATGTGTGTGCTGGGCAATGTAGTTATTCATAACCTTTATTTTGACTTGCTCATTTGTATATCTAGTTTCATTTTCCTCAGCATCGTTTCTGAAAAAGAAAAAGGAAATAAAAATTTTTATATCATCAAGGTAGGTTGGAAAAATCACAATTCATTAGTTGTCTCTGGTGCCTTTTCATTGCTGGACATTTCTATTTCATGTTCTTGTTTCTTTATTTCCATTTTCAATTTTCTATAAACCTGTATTCTTTAACTTCAAGTTGACAGGGGAGGCTTCTTGCTAGGGCAGGTGATTATGCTGCTGCAGTTGATATATTTGAAAAAGTCTTACAGTTATGGTATGGTTTTGAACATGGTATTTAAAATGAAGTTTTTTTCCCCGTGTCTGTGTGTGTGTTTTTGTTCTAAGTTTTTTCCATCTTATTAATTTTGTGGGTAGGATTAATCTGCTTAATTTCTTGTATTTTTTTCCATGCTTCTCTGTTAGCTATCCATTTCTTCCTTTCTATGTATATGCCTATGCTTCTTTTAGGATTAAAGATGACGGTGAACCAAAAATTATTTTACACCATTAGGATGTAGTTAGCTAATATAATCAGTCATGTGAAATTGTTACTAGCAGCGTCTTCAATGGACAAACCTCAGTGCGTGATCTCTACTAGGATATCATATGAGGCGAGGTACTGACAAGACACTGCCATACTGTCAGTTTAGAGCAGCTTGTGAAGTTGAGCTGATTTCTAAAATTGTTACATATGGTTGTGATGCTAATGGAAAGTTTCTGCTGAATATACATACTATGGAGTTGACATGATTCAGTTTTTGTGATTTTATCTGTCTACATATCGTTTTTGAATTGGTATTGTTGGCTGCTTCCAATTTTCTCATTGTTGTTAATTTTGTATACAGATCTGATTGGCTTATCACTTTTTGCAGCCCTGATGATTTTGAATGTTTCCTTCATTACATCGGCTGTCTGTTAGAGGATGAGAGTAGCATGTGCATGGGTGCTGATGGTAATCCAATTTATCCGCCGAATTCTGTAGAGTGCAGGTCTTTGAAGTTAGATGTTGATGAGGTGAGATTCTATATTCTGTCCACCGTTAATTATATTTAATTTGTATCATTTCTTAATTACAGTTTAAGAAGCCTTTTGCTACTCCTTTCTGCTGTATTTGGACTTGGCCTCAGAAAACTTGTACATGCAGTTTGATTCTCGCATATCTAGAGCATCGACTTTTATACAGAAGTTACTAGTGGAAGGCGATAATGATTCTGTAAGAGGTCCTCACTTGGCAAATCTTGAAATTGAAAGGATGAAACTTGTATATGGGAAGGGAGATGCTGGCAAGTTAGTGGAGAACTTGATGCAATACTTTTCCAGGTTCATCAATTTTTGTGGACCTTTGTTTAACATTTTATATCCCAAAATTGGATTCCTGTATATTAACTATGAGATATGATTTCTTAACAAACTATGATAAGGCTTCTTTGACTCTAGAGTTTGCAGGCTTTGATCTGTTATACACCTACTTTTCCCTGTCTCTGAACAAGGAAGCTATGTGAATCTGTGAACTGTAACACAGGGTTTCAATTCTTGTGATGCAGAAGAAAAATGAAACTTACCATGGTTAATGATACAAGCTCGACATTTGAGTTAGCAAAAACTAGAATAATTGAGATTTATAGAACTCTAACTACTGTGTTTGTCCACTTTCATTTAATTGGGTGCACCATATATTGCTATGTTGCTTATCACTTGGTTTGCTCTCAATGCAGGTTTGGTCACTTGGCTTGTTTTTCTTCCGACATTGAGTCATTTCTGTGTGCTTTAGATCAGCATAGAAAGAGTGAGTTTTTGGAGAAGTTATTGCAAGGATGTGATTCTACGAGTTCACCTATGAAGTCTCTTGGACAGTCCATTTCTGTGTTCAAAATTCAAAATTCCATTGGCAGTTTGTTCACCCTTTCCATTGGTGGTATGCCTTCTACTGCTATCATTTATAATTTTTTAAAAAAATTTGTTATCTTTTCTTCATCTTCTTTTTTTTATTTTTATTTTTTTTATGATATTTGTTATTTTAATCCTCATCTGGTGTTTTAGTCCTTATCTAAACCTTTTCTCATGTCTTGGTAACCTTTTCTGTATACCTTGTTCCCACCATGGCAAGGAATTGTGGAAATGGAATATGAACTGTAAACATGTTTAAGAATGCTATGCCTCTAACTTTTAAATGGCATGGTTTTTTTGGATTTTCAACTTGATTTATATTATTGGCTTGACTTTAGCAGTAGAGTTGCAGTGTGTGATTATTTAAATAGAAAATGTCTTGAAAGTTAAGGTATATCATACCTGGCCATACTTCATATAGAACTAATTAGGTAATTTAGTGTTTATAAGATGTACAGTTTGTTACTCTCTCTTACGATGGGTACAAGCACTAGAAAACCAAATATTCTTGATAGGCTGATAAGAAAGTGGCCTTTAGTTAGTGATGATGGAGTGTAGAGTGATGTTATGTTGCATTAGGGGGTCTTTTCAGCTGCCATTATGTGTTTAAAGTGGATTTTGAAGGCTTTTGCCAGGTTGTTGTTATGCCTTTTGATGTTGATATTGACTTCTATGTTTTATTTATCTCTACTAGTTCTGGAAGATTTAGCAGTACAAATGGTAGATACATATTGTAAGAGTCTTCCTCTGTCAAAGGATTTGGACATACAAGAAAATATGTATGGTGAAGAGCTTTTATCAATTACTTGCAGTGTGTTGGTTCAGGTATTGGTTGCTTTACCATTATTTCTTTATCTTGTTACTAGTTAGGAAAGTGTTATGTGATCATGAACATAATACCATAGCATTGTGTTTTGTTTTGCCATTTCCCCGCGAGGTCTGGAAAGGAATTTTAGTATTTTCAGAGAGTACTTGCTACAATGGCTTTACTTTCAATTGAGTCCTTTCCTTGTTTTGCTTGGAGGGGATGGGCTACATTTCAAATATTTTATTCATAGACATCTTAAGATATTATTAAGCAGTTGCTTTCATTTGTGTTTATGTTCTATCAAAATAGTAGATTGCTTCATTCATCTGTTTTCACCCATATGAGATAATCAATTTTGTCATGGATACAAATTTCTAGTTTTCTATCTTCATTTTCGGCTGGCACTATGCTGTTAGTGTCTATGATCTAGGTGTTTAGGAGTTATTGATGCTCTTTTCAATGACAAATGAATAACTCTTATCTCCTTTTGGCCATAGCTTTTCTGGCGAACAAAGAATATTGGCTATTTGCTGGAGTCCATTATGATCATGGAGTTTGGCTTAAATATAAGAAGGTTAGAAGACAATTTTTAATTTGAATTTTTTTCAGTGTCTTTCATGAATAAGTTATAAATAATTACATCGATTGTATTGCTTTAATATTTTGAGCTATCTTGGTATTGTCTGCCAACTGTAAAGGAAATAAGGTTTGTCATTTCTCAAGTTTCGCTACACTCCTCTACCATTGTATTAATTGTGGGTTATTGTACTTGGTAATGTTGGATTTAGTAATATAAAAGATTAGTGCGAGTACATATATGCTAATTTTGGCTTTGCCACTAATTGTTAGCAATAACATCTCTGAAACTCCATCATGCTTCTTAAATAATAAATACTAAGATCTTTCTTTTGAGAATAGTTTTTCCCCCCTCGTAACATTTATCTTACAGAAAAAAGGTCTCTCCTTTATGCATATTTTTGCCACTTCAAGTTTTCCTATATGGCTCTGTTATCCTTCTGTTGGTTCTCTGCCGATACTTGATTTTTTTGCATATGGATTTTGGATTTCTCCGTAGTCACAATATCAGATGCTAATGTGAAAATTGTCATTTCCCAGGGGGGACATCGGAAGCAGCATTTAGCAATAACATCTATATTTGTTTGGAAACCTCTTCATGATTTCATTAATGTTCTACTTTTTAGCAATAACATCTATATTTGTTTCATGTGGGTGGCAGATACATATTTCCATACAAGATTTTGTTGTTGCACTTGTATTCTTTCTGGGGTTGTCTTCCTGTAGCATATGAATGGTAAGTTCAATCTTTCAGTTTGCTGAAATAACTTTGACATGAAGAAAGATGTGAACTATGATTTTTGTTTGGAGTGCTAAATTTGAAATGCTGCACTGAAAATCTGTTGAACTCCTAGTTAATTAAAGGAAAAAAACCATGTAGTTTCTTACTAGAACTACTCAAGTGTAATATGTACTATAAGGAAGAGTAAGGATCAAGCTATAATGAAAAACTGTAAAGAAAAATCACTGAGGAGAGTTGGAGGTTTAGTTAGCAAGAAGTGTTAGATGGGAGAAAGTCAGTTCTGAAGTTGCTGACAAAGGGAAGAAAGAGAAATTCCCAAAGATATGTCTAGTTATGTTTATTCTTGTATTATAGGACTGATTAAAAACTCTGAAACTCTTTTATTTATTTATTTTTTGTCTCTTTTTCTTTTTATCTTCTTTGTGTGTGTGTGTTTGTGATGTCAATGGTTTGGGTGGGTGGTTTAACCATGTTTGATATAAGTGATAAGTCACTCAATTTCATGTAACTTGAAGGATGTTTGTTTTGTTAATATCTGGAAATTATAGATGTAGAAATTAGAGAAGCTCTTAAAGGTATTTGACCTTACGCACTACATTGAGTTGTGAAACACACCTGTAGTGACATTGAAGTTTAAGTTATAGTTCCTGATTTATTTGCAATTCTGTTTTTGCTTTATAGGTACAAATCTCTGGATGTGAAAAATATCTTGCTGGAATCTGTTTCACACCACATTTTACCTCAGATGTTGGTATCTCCTCTGTGGTCCGATTTGAATGATCTTCTCAGTGACTATCTAAGGTTCATGGATGATCACTTTAGGGAATCTGCAGATCTTACATTTCTTGCATATCGACATAGAAACTATTCGAAGGTTTGCATTTCAGCAGTTTAATTTTGATAAATTGTTGTAATATTTGTGCTTGGTTCTCTATTCTTTTAGTATTCTGCAGAATACTTGGCTTATATGATTGCATCCTTCCTACTAGTTTCCTCATTTTGGTAGGTAAGCATAAGAAGTTTATTATCTTGCTTTGAACCCAAATCTTGGCTTTGTATGGAATTGTCTTCATAAATTTATCGTCTGCAATAGAGATATTTAGCTTTTGTTAAGATAAAAGTCAATACGTCAAGTTCTCTTTTAAAACAGTCATTCTTGAAGTCACCCAAACTTTCTGCATTGTGAATATAAATATATATATATATATATATATATATGTATATAACCATGTTCTTTCTTCAGTTATGAAATTTGAGTTTTGTTGATTTCTGGTTGAAGTATCCTGTGCTCATTTATTTATTCTGATTTCTTTGTTGTAAGGCCTTCAATTTTTATGCTTTTGATTTCAGGTGATTGAATTTGTGCAATTTAAGGAACGGTTACAGTGGTCAAGTCAATACTTGGTTGCAAAGATTGAAGCACCCATCTTACAGCTAAAGCAGAATGCCACTCGCATTCAAAAAGAGGAGGTACAGTTCTCTTCCTATTCTAGCTCTGGACGCCTTTATTCTTTCTTCTTAGCCCAGCTGTTTTGCTGTGTTTCCTATTCGCTTTAAAACTTTGCATTCTGCATTCTTGTAGGGTATTATGGAAAGCTTGAAATGTGGAAATCCTTTTGTAGATCTCTCTAATGACATTGGCAATAAGTCAGTTAGCTTCAATGACGATTTGGAACTACGGCCTTGGTGGACACCCACGGTTGATAAAAATTATCTCTTAGGTCAGTCAAGATGCATGCAGCTGTAGTTAATCTATAGTCGTGAAAACATCTCTCATTATATAGATCTAGCGCAGGTTTACTGAAGATGATTCCTTATTAAATCTCCACATGAACATCAGAGATGATGGTAGTAGGAAACAGCTATTTCTCATGTGTGTTTTTAGATTTTTAAGATTAATAACATTTTTTTTTTGTTTTTTGTATAAGACAATTGAGCTGGTTGCCTTTCTGTTTTGAGGACTAAGTCGATTCTTATAATTGTCCAGGGCCATTTGAAGGAGTATCTTATTGTCCCAGGGAGAACTTGGTATGGAAATTAAACCATGAACTTCATTGATTTATGCTGTCTTATGATTGTTTATCTCTGAGATATCAAATTTGGTGATATGATTGTTTTGCGTTTTATTTCTCTTGTGCTGATCCTCCTCATCTTCCTGCTCCTTATTCTTTTCTTTGATTTGGGTGCTTGTGGAGGGAGAGAGGGATTAATGAGAAGTTATCAAGTTTTGAACAGCTATTTGCTTTGACTTGAAAAAGGAAACTTTCATGCATTTGTACTTCAAGTCTTTATAAACTTAGTTTGTGGAAGAAATCCAAATATTTTTATCTTTTCTGTTAAACTTTCAGATTAAACAAACAGAAGCAAATGCATTAAAAGCTATTGAAAAGAGGTCTCTGATTCCAAGAATGGTCTATCTGTCTATCCACTGTGCTTCATCATCAGTGAAGGAACACACTGAAGCCAACGGTTCAACATTTGACCCCAAATTGGCCTTGGAACTTAAAATTCTGCTTGAACGATATGCCAAGATCTTGGGCTTTCATTTCCAAGATGCGGTAGAACTTGTTTTGGCAGTTTCAAGCTGCCAGAAACCTTCAGAGGTAACTTTTTTTATTTGTAGGAAGTCTTATTAGTCAAGTCAATTATGATTAACAACAATGAGAATGATACTCATTTGAAAGTCTATTGTGAATCTAGTATGGATTGCCAATTAAGTTGGTTCCTTGGAATACTGGATCACAATGAAATTCTGCAGTTATCTAATACAGCATCATACTGGGTTGCAATTTTGCAGGCTTTAAGCTCGGATATAGTCGACTGGATGAATTTCATTGTCTTTTTGAATGCTTGGAATCAGAGTTCTCGTGAGATTGGGTTTTCATCTACAGAGACAACGACTATGCCTAGCACTTGGAAACTTGTAAATTCTTTGCTCAAGAAGTACATCCTTGAGAAAATTAGATCTATGGGACCCCTAATAACTTCTCCTGGCAGTGATCTCCCTGCACTTGTGCAATTGGTGACAGAATCATTGTCTTGGCATAGTTTGATAGTACAGTCCTGTGCTCGTTCATCTATTCCTTCTGGAAAAAAGAAGAAGAAAGGTGGAGCTTCAGAACAGAATACTAATCTCCAATCTCATGAGATCCAAGATTCCATCCAAAGTCTGTCTGAGACAATCGGTGAGGTTACCAAATGGCTAAGCCAGCAAAATAAAGATCCGAATGAGTCAAAGTTTGAAACCATATTTTCTTCGCTCCAAATAAATGCACAAAGTCAAGGACCTGGAAGGATTCTCTCTATCGTGGAAAATTTTGTTTCGTCTTCAAATAGCATGGGTCTGGGAGACCGAATCTTCCAATCATTGCAGCAATGGAGTGCTGCTAATGTAGCAAGGAAAGTTGTGGCAGGGCAGAGCAGTTTAGTGTCTGGATTCCTCAGAATTTGTCAAGATAAAGCTAAGTCTTTACAAGAACTTAAGCTGCATCTATAGTACTGGTGTTCGGAATCATTTGGTTTCACAGTTTAGTCTCAAGGCAAGTTGGTGGGATGGAACTTCCTTTAATGATTCAAGAGACGCAAATTTTGTAATCTTGTCATTTGTTTTAGCATTAGATTCTGGTTCCAGTGTACACTAAATAAACCCTTTCGGTATGTTTGAGATTCTCTATCTGTACCGGATATATTCTTTGATATAAATTTTGGAAAGATGTATAATTCATTTCATTGTTTTGTTAGTGCCTCTTCTTTCTGAAGCCATGATTCTGGATCAGCTTTTTGCAGTTCTGTTGGTGCATATAATGAAACTAAATTAAGATTATAATCTCCTTGACTTGGATATTCTTGTCATGGCAGGCGGCCTAACCTCCCTACCACTAAAGGAAGGTAGTTGGTTTCAAGTCTGTCTGAAAATGTACTTGATTGATATTTCAGAAAACGCACATAACCTCCTAAACTTCCCATATTCATATTTTATAGCCATCTTTTGTTCTAATTTGTGCCTTGATTGAAGCTGATCTCTTTAGTTTCTAACCATTGACCTCTGCAGTGAAAATGAAACCATGTTTCCCAAGACTTGGTCATTCTTTTCTGTTTGGGTTTCAGTATTTTATGTTCTCGTTGTTCGGACTCATTCAGCATTATAACCTGTACTTCCTAACAAAAGAGCAAGTCAACTAAAGCGAAAGATGCAAACCTTTTCTTGAAGTTGAATCAACCAAATCCCAATCAAATTTCAACCATTGTTTCCAACCATTCTAGGATTTTTAAACGCTGAAATTAAACATACAAAGAAAGAGATATTCAATTAATTCTTGACCTTTGTGGTCTTAGACTTATTGACATCGACTCCAAAACCATGTCGATGTTGAATGGTTTGGCTAACCAACCACTCCATTTGGTTAAAATTTTGTCTTTGTTTTGGTTTTAAAACGAATTATCTAATGTGTTAGAAAGCTACTGATACACAAGAAGGCTTAGTCCTCAACTAACACAGTACCAAAATCAACACTGTTTGACCTTATTTTTGATACTAAGATACATTTGTCATTCATCCCTGCGCTGTTTGAGATTGTTTCATCATCTGTCAAATCTGAACTAACTGGAAATGAAAGTAGTTTCTCAGTGCTACTTTTTCGTTTAATCTTGAGTTACTTCAAATTATTTCTACCAAGTATTTTGCCCATGCCTTTGTTTGAGATTGCACTGATTTATATCATTCCGCTCACATGGTTAATTAGTTAGCAATATTTTTATTGATCTTTAATTTTTTTGGTGTTCTAATCAACACTTCTTTTGTATATCAAGAAAATGGACTGTGGTTTGACGTCAAGACCCCCCACCCCCTTTAGTTTTACTACAATTCCATGAGCATTTTGAAACAGTTAAAAGACTCCTTGCATGATTGACGTAATACATTACAGTTACCAAAGTTAGGAGAGGAAATGATGCATCAGATAAAGAGAAAAAACCAGACTGATGAAAGCAAGCAAGGCCGTTATTAACTAATTTGATGTTTAAAATTGGCCGAGGAAGTTGATCTACAAGGGATGGTATCTTGATCCTTTCTATTTTAGTAGGAATTGATAGTGCAAGAGGGTGAACCAAATACTCCATGTGGTTGGACTACGTTGCATTATTAAGATTTCCAATCCCCGTTGAATCCTAAACTAATCTGTTCAAAACCTTAAAATAATTTTGTATTTTTTTGACTCGGGAAAGTTCTTTCATTTCAATCCTCAGTGCACTATAAATAGCCACTGCATAGAGTTGTTCAAACTCAAACCAATTACTACTTCAAAATCCCATCAAAAAACTCTTGTTTTAAGAGGAAGAATGAAGGGTCACTGGAGCAGTTCAAAGCCATTAGAAAATGGCTTTCTCCTCTGCATTCTTGCTATTGTAGTAGCCATTATGGCTTCTTTAGCGAATGCAGAAATTCACTACCATGAGTTCGTTGTATGTCTCTTTCTTATACTCTGCCTCTTCTTTCTTGTTTCCCCTCATATTGTCAAGTTTTGTAAAATTAGTGCATATTTCATTGGGCAGGTTCAATCTAAGACCGTGACAAGGCTGTGCAGAACCCGTAATATTATCACCGTAAATGGCCAGCTTCCAGGTCCAACTCTTGCTGTTCGAAATGGAGACACCCTTGTTATCACAGCCATCAACCGAGCCCGTTACAATGTCACCCTCCATTGGTAATTAACTCAATTTATGAAATTCATTCAAGAATACTTGTATTTTGATTTTCTTTAACTTCATGTTTTGGTGTCCACTTTTGAAAATCAGGCATGGGGTTAGGCAAATGAGGACTCCCTGGGCCGACGGTCCAGAGTATGTTACTCAATGTCCAATTCAGCCTGGAGCAACTTACACTTATCGATTCACAATAGAAGATCAAGAGGGTACTTTGTGGTGGCATGCTCATAGCCAGTGGCTCAGAGCTACAGTGTATGGAGCCCTTGTCATATTTCCTAAACAGGGCTCCCAATTTCCCTTCAAGAACCCTAAGATTGATGTTCCAATCATTCTAGGTATATTCCTTGATTAACTAACCCCTCAATTTTCAAGCTCACAAAAAAACTAGCTTATATTGAAATGTGTTCGCTGATCTGAAAAGGGTCATGATTATTAACAGGAGAATGGTGGAATAGAGACATCATCAGTGTCCTAAGACAAGCAATCTTCACAGGGGCTGCTCCAAATATTTCTGATGCTTACACCATCAATGGTCAACCTGGTGACTTGTACCCATGTTCCAGTCAAGGTTCACAATTTTTCTTAGAACAAACCGTTTATGGGACTTTCACAAAAAGGGCTTAATCTTGAACTGCAAAAATTCAGGTACTTTCAAGATCTCTGTGAACCCTGGAGACACAGTTCTCCTTAGGGTCATCAACGCTGCACTCAATCAACAACTGTTCTTCACAGTAGCCAACCACCCGCTCACCGTTGTCGGAGCAGATGCTGCCTATAGCAAGCCCTTCACCACCAATGTGATCATGCTTGGACCTGGCCAGACCACAAATGTTCTCTTGACTGCTAATCAGCCATCAGGGCGGTATTATATGGCAGCCAGGGCCTATGCCACAGCCCAAGGTGCCCCATTTGACAACACCACCACCACAGCAATTCTTGAATACACAAATTCCAACAGTGGATCATCAAGACCTCTGTTACCTCAGCTTCCAGCTTTCAATGATACAAATACAGCAACTGCATTTGTAACCAGATTCAGGGGTATTCCAAGGCCAAATGCCCCGGTCCCTACAAGAATCGACGAGAATCTGTTCTTTACAGTTGGATTAGGCTTTGTGAACTGCAATCCAGGACCAAGATGTCAAGGGCCAAACAATACAAGATTTGCAGCCAGCATGAACAATGTCTCCTTTGTTCTACCAAGAAGGACTTCCCTATTGCAAGCCTATTACAACAATATACCAGGAATATATACCGCTGATTTTCCTCCTTTCCCACCAGTGCAATTCAACTACACTGGAAATGTACCAAGGGCTCTGTGGCAGCCTCGTTTTGGTACAAAGCTATACACGCTGAAATTTGGGGTGAATGTACAAATTGTATTGCAGGATACAGGAATCTTTTCAACAGAGGATCACCCAATTCACTTGCATGGATACCATTTTTTTGTGGTTGGCCAAGGATTTGGAAACTTCAATCCCCAAACTGATACAGCCAATTTTAACCTGGTTGATCCGCCTGTTAGAAATACGATCGACGTGCTCGTTGGAGGGTGGGCAGTCATCCGTTTTGTAGCTGATAATCCAGGTACATCAGACCATTGACCATTTCAAATTTTCAAAATTTTCTTGATCATTTGTTCAGTAACATGAAAAATTTGTTGACCTGATGAAACAGGAGTTTGGCTGATGCACTGTCACATAGATTCTCATCTGAGATGGGGTTTGGCCATGTCATTCATTGTTGAGAATGGAGAAGGAGAATCACAGACTATAGAACCACCTCCAGCTGATCTACCAATATGCTAAGGTCTATTATAATCAGACAGATCCTTTTCAAGCAAGCATGATTTGAAGATTTTTAATGTACTCAATTTTATTTATGGCCTTTAGTTTCAAAAATTTGTATCTGGGTTTTCTTTCTTGTTGTGTTTAATTTGTCATATCTAGCTAGTTTGGTGAAATTTTTTGTCTACTTGATTGACGATTCATCAAAGAGAGGTATTCTCTGAATTATTGATTGTATCCCATTGTAATTCTCTATATTATGTGTTCAAGGCATATTGAATATTGGAATTGTTTTGGTTTCTTGTTTCTAACTTCAAATCTTTGAGGTTCCAGAATTGTCAGTACGAAATTTGATAAGTTCATTTACATTCTTCTCAGTATGTGAACATTGAAGAACGAGATAAAAGAAAAATGTTAACCATGTTCCTTATCAATCATCTGCATTTAACTTATTCCCTCCATCGGAAATAGAATGACTTGGTAACCCCATTTCTATATATAGTCAGCCGAAATTGAATCTCGCCGCTCCCAAATAAATTAAAATTTTTATATGCAACTGTTAAATTTTATTACATTGGTGATGATGAGTTATTTCTCATAATAACAATAAATATATATCTATATTAATAATAAACCTTTAGTTTTTAAAATATCGGGCTTTTAGCTTATTTGATTCACAAGTTTGAATAAAAATACAATTTGGTCCCAAATTTATTTTTGGTGATCCCTTAAGTTTTTACTAGTAGTCAAAATGGTCCAAACAACCTTTCTCATGGTGGAGCAAGTCACGTGCCCAGCACGTGAGGGCAAATATATCATTTTAAAAATTCGTTTCACCGATTTGATTCCATATTAAAAATGTATAATGATCGCACTTATTTTTCTAAACCATTATAATTGATCGTGAATTTAAGAATTGCCGTAACGGTTCATATACATGCATACATACATACATACATCAATTATGATGTTAATTTTTCAAGACATGAAGGCTATCCAATCTATCCTCCAAGCATGACAACACATAAGAGTTCATATACCTAGAACCAGTATAGATTCCTTGTAGCCTAATCAAACGAAGGCATAGGCAAACCACTTGGAAGAAATAATTTGAAGTAACTCAAGATCAAACGAAAAAGCAGCACTGAGAAACTACTTTCATTTCCAATTAGTTCAGACTTGACAGATGATGAAAGAATGTCAAACAGCGCAGGGATGAATGACAGATGTATGTTAGTATCAAAAATAAGGTCAAACAGTGTTGATTTTGGTACTGTGTTAGTTGAAGACTAAGCTTTCTTGTGTATCAGTAGCTTTCTAACACAATAGATAATTCGTTTTAAAACCAAAACAAAGACACAATTTTAACCAAATGGAGTGGTTGGTTAGCCAAACCATTCAACATCGACATGGTTTTAGAGTTGATGTCAAAAAGTCTAAGATCACAAAGGTAAAGAATTAATTGAATATCTCTTTCTTTGTATGTTTAATCAAAAAAATAAAGTGAATTACCTCTCTGAACTTCTGGTGCTGCAGAAGGCATCCAATCGTGTTCGGTATGGGAGCAGGAATCCCCTCCCGAACCTCTCGCACCTCCACAGCAAGAGGAATCTCCCTCCACACCTCCAACACTCAAGTCGTCCTTGCCACTTTTGTCCTCGACTTATTCTTTGACCTTAACGACTCGATGTAATGGGTCGGGTCAGTGAATAGTGATCGTACATCTACAGTTGAGGTTTTGGCCCGACGTGTACGACCAAGCTTCTAATAAAATGTACAAAACAATCTTTCAAAAATAATAAAAGTAAAGAGTAACATAAACTAAAATTTACGAATTTATGACCCAAAATTTCTAGGTGCTCTCTCCCCGACTGATAGGTGCATCGATTTATTATTTAAAGAGAGAGTAGCAATTTTCAAATTAAAAATTAGATTAATAAAATTAATCGAAATGAATACGGATTTACGATCCAAAATTTACTTGGGTAGTGTCGTCGGGGACTATGGGAGATGCCATGTGGAGGGTGGCTATCGGTCGGATAAAGACATCAATGGTGGTGCAACTCCCTCAGGGATGGGCATAGCTGCCTCTCGGGAAGGGGAATCATGTAGTGGCAGAGCATCTCCAAGACTGACATCCCGCTCCAGTATATCGCGGCGATGCTCGACATGTGTGAGCCACTTGAGGACCATATCTTGCATCACCCCGATCTACGTGAGCCGCTGGAGGACCAAGTCATGCCTTTAGATGGCTCGGTCCTCAAACTGGCACAAAAGGACCTCGACCCTGCCATGGGTAGATTGGCCATCGTAATAGACTATAATTATAAAATCTAGTTAGATTTTATTTAAATAGGAAGAGGTACATACCTTACATCGAGCCTCTCCTGTTGAGTCAGGCTGGGAGATGGATGCCTACTCGCCTAGTCCTCAGTTGGAAGGCTCAACCGTCTGGCCTCAATACGCAGGCCCATGACCTAATCACAAGGCTAGCAAACCAGCAAAGAAATTACAATCACGTTCAATAGTATCGACTAATCTACCGTAATAACATAAAATCTCATGAGATACATACCATCGGCCGGATCGTATTGGATCTCGTCGGATTGATCGAACGTTCTCGATCAATCCTCTCCTCAACTAAATCTCCATCAGAATGTGGGGTCTAAAATAAAATAAAAGTAAAGTAATTATGATCTTCATATTTAGCATTATACATAATCAACTTAAATTTTGAAAATTGTGATTAGTCTAACCTAAAAGATCTGGGGAACCGGTAATCCCTGTCTGCATGCCTCCTAGAATGAGTTGGACAGATAATTACCCTAGCATGTCACTGCAATATGGGGGATACGGGCGAAATCGGCCCAGTACAATTGGTGCCGCTCCAAATGATCACCCTCGATGAATGGGGAGGTAGCACGTGCCTGTAATTGGCAATTTAATTTAGTAATATTAACTAATTTAAAATTGGAAGTGAATATTGATAAGACATTCACTTATCTCATTAAGTAACTCAGTTCAATTGACTAAATAGCCAAGCTAGGGACGTCGAAGGGCGAGGCACTTCGAACGTCATGAGGACGCAAGGATGGGAAGTGATCGTATGCCCACCACTAATTAAAGATAAGATTAAAAAAATTTTGGGGCAGTATTTGAAGAGTCTTAAAAACACCATTGATATACGCATGTAAATAATAATATGGAAACTAACCAGCAACAACCATGCGTTATCGTGCAAGTGTCTCTTCGGGGAGTTCTCCTAGATGGCCTGTCGATAGGAGTGCACTGTCAGGCTCCACCTAAGCATTCCCCATGGGAATGACTCTATTGTCTCCAAATCATCTAACATCCTCCATACATAAAAAGGGATGACTGTAGTCGGCTATCGGGTAAGTATCCACTGACCTATGATGATGCCGTATGCCAGTCTAAGGGCATCATCAACTGATAACTGTCCCATGGCCATGGCTTGCCACCTCTGCAAGACCACATCTAAAGTAACTGGATTGATCCCAATCAATCGAACCATGGTGGAATCCGCCGTCTGTGGCCTCTCAATAATACTCCGTTCTACTATCCCATAATGTAGACCGGTAAGGAGAGCATACTCCTGGAGGCCCAATCGGTGTAACTGGCCCTAATGAAGAACCACATTTACAAAATGACCTCCTGTTTCAAGATATGCAAGGCAACCCGAGAGTAGCACACTCCACTGTGAGGGGGAAGATCCATCATGTATCCGAAGGGGCCTATCCTAAAACACTCTAGTGCCCCATGACGCCATAGCAGGTCCACAATATATGTAATAGTCGAATACTTAGCATGTAGGCAAAATGAGTTCCCATCAGGCACAACAGGATCTTGTCAGAGGTGAAAAGTATGATGGGTGAGGTCCATATCTTTACACTAACGAAACAAAGGAAACAGTGGAATAAAAAATTATTGTAAAGTTAAACTCACATTTTTCGAGATACAAGTGGTTGACCAACTAGGATATTTTTTTGATTAGAGAATTCTTTAAATTAGAGGGATGTAACACGATAAAGGTGTCTCTCAAACCATGAAGACTATCACGGCTCAATGTTTCCTTTGTGTACATGCACAAATGGATCCATCAGTGCTCTGAGTTCCTTTACAGCATCATTGGTATTCTTATCAATGAAGCTTGTCAACGAAGCCCATCTTTATTTTGCAAGAATGCTTTTCCTTTTAACATCAGACGTGCAAATCTTGAGAGAGATGTTCTTAGCAAATTTTGGATTTACTAAGTAGGAAGTATTGTATAGCTCATCAAAGTTGTTCTGAAAAGGAGTGCTAGATTTAATTATGTGTCAGTCTATCTCAACTTTTGTCAAAGCCTTCCACAATAGGTTATTTTGGTTTTGTGGTGTGTGACCTCATCAAGTATCGGAATGCCAGGCATCTCAAGGAGAATTTTCTGAACTTCTTTGCCTGCTGCCCCTTCTTACTTTCACTAGCAAACCTCTCAAGTGCACTTTCCATTCGGTGATTATAGCTTGTCTATTGTTTTCCTCTTGACATTCATAAAAGTGCACCCAACTTATCAATATAGCTTCCACCAACTTAAATTCTTTTTGTTGAAATGATTAAAATAGTAACCTTATTAGCTCATCAGGTATTGTCAAATGTTCATTGATTCCAGTAACTTTTCCCCCAAAATCCATAGAACTCATTTTTCAGTTCAATAATCCATTAGTCCACTGGAAGAAAGGCACATTCGACAATATCTGAGCAGTTCTATGGATTGTGGGGGAGAAGTTATTGAAATTAATGAACATTCGACAATATCTGAGCTAATAAGGTTACTATTTTCCTCATTTCAACAAAAAGAATTTAAGTTGGTTGAAGTTATATTGATAAGTTGGGTGCACTTTCATGAATGTCAGGAGAAAAACAATGGACAAGCTATAATCACAGGATGGAAAGTTCCCTTGAGAAGCTTGCTGGTGAAAGTGAAAAAAGGCAGCGGGTAGAGACGTTCAGAAAAATTCTTCTTGAGATGCCTAGCATTCTAATACTTGATGAGGGTCACACACTAATCAATCAGAACAACCTATTGTGGAAGGTTTTGACAAAAGTTGAGACAAACTGATAGATACTCCTATCTGGCACTCCTTTCTAGAACAACTTTGATGAGCTATACAATACTTCATACTTGGCAAATCCAAAATTTGCTGAGAACATCTCTCTCAAAACTTGCAAGTCTAATGCTAAAATGAAAAGCAATCTTGCAAAATAAAGTTGGGCTTCTTTGACAAATTTCATTTTTAAGAATATCAATGACGCAGTAAAGGAACTCAGAGTACTGATGGATCTAGTTGTGCACATGCACAGAGGAAACATAGAGCTGTGACAATTAGGTCTTGAAATACTGTCTTTGTGTCCTTTACTCTAGTGCCCCATGGAGCAGTAACACCTCGACAGTATATCTAATGGTCAAATACTTAGCATGTATGCTAAGTGTGTTCCCGGCAGACACAACAAGATCGTATCGGCACAATGCTAATTAGAAATATTGTATTGAGAAAGAAGGGGACAAAAAAAGTTATTCACATCTACGTCTTATTTAAAATTTAAAGTCTAATTTTTAGTAGAATACCTATCTCTTATTTATTATTTCAGAAAATTTGTAAATCCTTACCCAAATGGGTATTGCTTAATCTAAATAAATTAAGCTACAACCAAATAAAAGGATTTTAAATATAATTAATTATAATGTA
>JAOXNR010000001.1:3043153-3062418 GCA_028571225.1 Parsonsia alboflavescens | reverse complement strand
TTTAGTTTTGCCTTTTCTCTTGTATGCACTTTAAGAACATCAGCAACACAGGTATTTCTAGATGGCAAAACAACTTCCGGACTTACATAATTCATCCAAGCTCTAAATCTTTTAAACTCAACAAATGAATAGGGCATATCATGTTTTATCACATATTCAGCAAGCATTTCACGTGATTTCATTTGATCTATTTTTCTAAGTTGTGCCTTTCCATCTTAAGCAATGAACATTTGCCCTATATCATGATATGAAATCATGTTACAAGATTTAATATGACGATGTAGATGTGAAGTTTCATAACTTTTTCCTTTTGGTCCAGGTACTGAACCCACCTTATATTCTGATTTACATCCAATACATATTGCTCTTTCAGCCCCTTCCTCACCTCGACCATTTTTTCTAAAATAATTCCAAACATTTGAAGATAATTTCTTGGATTTTTTCTTTGAAGGACCAGAAAAAACATTATCAAATTCATCCACCTTTTCTTTAGACATATTTTCTGGTTTATCTACTTCATCTTTAATATTAATTTCATCACAAGACTTTTCACTATCCATGATTTTTTCTTCAACTGTATATTATAAAATATGGCACAAATTAGTTTAAACAATACTAAGCTAATATAGACAGTAGATTAGAGAAAAGATGGCGGAACTGAAAAAATTTAATTCAGAAAAAAAAAAAAAACACACATTATAGATAGTGTACAGGAACAGCCGAACAGGATATTAAAAAATGCTAGTCTACGGGACATTAACAGATAAGGAAGGGAACCTTACCTGAGAGTCTGAGACAATCAGAAAAAAATGGAGAGGGACAGCCGAGAGGAAGCGTCTAGGGTCGCTGTCTGCCGTCTGCGATCTCCTTCTACGTGACTGGCTTGCTCACGGCGGCCGACAGTGAGCAAGAGAGAAGAAGAAGAAGAAGGTAGTAGAGAGAGAGATGACTTGTGGTGAGTGGTGTGAGTTTGTTTTCCCGTAAATTTCTATTGGCAACTGTAGTAGTGTAAGGAAAGTTGAGACATTGACTGTAACATTGACTGTAATTTCACTATTTCAAATTTTAAAATTTTTAAACATAAAAATTTTTATTTGTTATTTTTTATATATAAAAAAAAACCTTGGCCCCAAGGGCCGGTCTAGCCCGTCCCTCCCTCAACCCTCGACCTTTAAGGGTCAGGTTAAAAAATCCTCGACCCTTAAGGGTTGGGTTAAAAAACCCTCAATGTTATTGGGATTGGGTTTTTGAAACTCAACCCTTCAAAATTATGGGGTAGGGTGGACCGGCCCCAAGGGTTCAACCCCAATTGACAGCTTTAATTAAAAATGTTCTATTACTAATTATATTAATTAATAAGAAAAAAATTTTTTTTTTTAAGAAAGTCAAGTACGCTCCCATAATTTTTTATTAGGTTCAAATCCATACATGACATTTAATTTCTTATTAAAGGATTTTTTTTTTCATCAAATCTCAAACTTTAAATTGAGTATTTCTTTTTAATCATACCTAAATTACAGTACCCTGTTAATTGGAAAAGAATGAAGACAAAAGAAAAAATTACGGAAACTATTAAGTAAATTCCATCGAATATTCGAATAGAAAATAAATAAATGATTCAAAATTATCATCTCTGATGAAATGCTGCGGACATCTGAACTGGAAGAATTATTTTTCACATCTCTTAAACTTCACGTAACGCGGGATGAACAAAAAAAATAAAAATTACAAGATCAATAATAATAATTCAGTGGATAAGATTAAGACTCTGCAGGTATTCCAAAACAAATCGAGCAACAATAATTCTATTATTTTGACGGTAGAGTAATTGTTTCTCAAGACAAAAATTGAAATTCTATATTAATGTGGTCGGAAACTTACGGGTTTTCCAGACGGCTCACATTGTGATCTGATCGAAGTCCGATCCAACCCGCTTGGTAGTTAAAAGATTATTTAATCAAGGTTCAAATACTGGCAACGGAAATCTAGTTATTTAATTTTGTTTATTCGAACTCTTTATCTTAATCACTTTTTTTTTTTCCCTGAAGTTATTCATAGTTTCAATAATGTATTATAATAATCAGGATACAAAAGATTTGATTTGTAAACTTTAAGCACTAATATCCACTGTAGCGCTTGACAATTAAAAGATTATTTAATTCACGTTCAAATCCTAGTAGTGAAAATATATTTAATTCATTTTTTATATACAAACTCTTTATCTTAATTTTTTTTCTAAAGTAATTCATAGTTTCAATAATGTATTATAACAATCAGGGATACAAAAGATTTTAATTGTAAACTTTGAGCACGAATATTTTGTTGTAGCACCTGGCAATTAAAAGGTTATGGAAAAATAGTGAAAAGTATACATTAACTATTTACGATTCATTCATAATATTCGTAAACTTTATTTTCATCTATTTATATATATAAAATTAATTTACGTGTCTTTATTTCTACCTACCTCCATACCCCATGACGGAATAAGATTACTATGTTTCACATGATAGACATGTACTTATTGCAAAGATAAAATAATCCTTCTAAATTTATTCTAAAAAATTTTTTTAAAAAGAAAATGTGTGGATTTATAAAATAATCATTCGAAGTGAAGTGAGATCTTGACTAATTATCTTCCAAGATCCGCCATAGCACGTGATCCCTCATGTTTCTACTAAAATATTGTTGGATCTTTAATGGACGTTTTTCACCAACCATTTCGATCCCTAATCATTTTATGCATGACTAGAATAGTCGAAACTACCACATTCCCGCCATTCTTGTGGTTGTATTAGTCACAGGCTAGAAACATGGGACAGAAGGGTAAATTTGTCCAACACTTAATTTAAAAAATAAAAGAAAACAAACAAAAACAAAAAAAAAAATGAAAAATGAAATCTGAAACTCTCGATTCCAGACGGCAGGATGAGTCAACGAAGTTAGCTACAGGAATCACCCCCAACATCCTCTCATTCACCATTCACAAGATTTCAAACTTGAAACTCTTCCAACTTGAAGAACCCACATGAGTCAAATAGTCGTCAAACATATGACTCTCATCAAGCTTAGAATTTGTTTGCGTAAAAACAGGGACTTCCCTTTTTGGGTTTTGGATTAGATGTAAGTGGGGTAAACTTATTAGGTCAAATTGAACTCTATCAGTGAGATATATGTTGCTTATTTAACTTGGGAGTGTTTGACACTTACCAATTAAGTTAGACTTGTTATAGTGTAAAGAGTTGATACTTGCAGAACGAGTTTAATCAATTCAAATAGAGGTTTAATTGAAAAATTGTTTGGTTCAATTGGTTAGGAGTTCCTAACAAGTTGAAAGGGTGAATATATGGCAATCAAGGATACAAAAACTTTGCTCGTAAACATTGTTAACAAAGATTTGTTGTAGCATTTAGCAATTCAAAGTTTATTGAATCCAAGTTCAAATCCTGGCAGTAGCAGGAACTTATATATGTAATTTTTTTTTTTTTTTGTCACAAAACTTTTTTATTCCAATCTTTTTCTTTTTCCGGTAATTCATAGTTCATTCGAACTTTTAGTTGACCTTAACATGTCCAGTGGGTTACCAAATACATCTTTTGGTGGGACGATGCAGTCTGAGATTTAGGTTTTTCTGATGTGCTTATTAGAGCAACCAAATCTTTCAAGAATGATTTAATTTCGTAATTAAATCATCATTCTCCAAATATGACATGTCTTTTTCTCGTGTTTCTTTACCAAAAATGAAAAGCTCTCCTAAAGCTATAAAAATGGTCACTTCACGATTCACCAAACATATGTGGAATGGAGTTTTGCTGCAGGGTATTTCTTGGCCTGTTTTCTGCGTTGTGGGTTGTTACCGATATTGTTGCCAGAGCAGCTGGGGAGACTACTCATTATCATGAGTTTGTCGTAAGTCTTTAATTTTGTTCTTCACTAGTTCTGGTATTTCTGTGATCTGGTGTTAATATGAGAGTTGCATGAAGACATTGATGATGATATATGGTTCAAATTCATGACGAAAATGTAACAGGTTCAAGCTACACCGGTGAAGAGGTTGTGCAGAACTCGAACCATACTTGCCGTTAATGGGCAGTTTCCAGGGCCGACTATAGGAGCAAGAGACGGAGATACCCTTGTCATCAGAGTCACCAATAGAGCTCTTTATAATGTCACCATACACTGGTAATTAGAATTTCACCATGTTGCATGTCTTTTTATCCAATATGCAGACAGAAGTCAATCACATAATTCCTATCTCCTGCAGGAATTATATGTTAATTCTAAGAGGTATATAAGTTGAAGAGTAACCAAAAAAAAAATTTATTTGTTTTTCAATTGGAAACAAAAATTTAATCCAAGCTATTTCAAAAAAAAAGAGAAGGCAAAATTTGAAATATTAATTTCTGATCTTAAGTTTGGTAGGCATGGGATTCGTCAGCTGGGAACGCAATGGGCGGATGGCCCTGAATATATCACCCAGTGTCCAATTCAACCTGGTGCTACTTACACTTACCGCTACACCATTCAAAACCAGGACGGGACTTTGTGGTGGCACGCCCACAGTAGATGGATCAGAGCCACCGTCTACGGCGCTCTTGTTATCTATCCTAAGTTGGGCGTGCCCTACCCTTTCCAGAAACCCAATAAAGAGTTTACTCTGCTCCTTGGTAATCTAATCTTCTATCGCTCCTTGCAACTACTTTGTTTCTTATAAAGCACAAGAAGTAAGATTTACCCCAGTTTAAAGATTCAAGTTCTTCAAGCTGTGCGTGAAATTTGAGATTGAATATGAACAGGGGAATGGTGGGATGGCGACATTCTTGCCATAATGCGGCAGGCTCTGTTTAGTGGTAATGCTCCTAATGTGTCAGATGCATATACCATCAATGGTCAACCTGGTGATCTGTACAGATGCTCCAGCCTAGGTTTGATATAGACTAGTGTACCATAAATTTGCCAGAGTTATTTTCCGATTCTGTTTAATTGACTTGCCCAAATGATGAAATACATGTAAAATTGATGCAGATACTGCCAAATTTTATGTGGATTTTGGTGATACAGTTCTTCTTAGGGTTATCAATGGTGCACTGAATCAACAACTTTTCTTTGCTATTGCCAACCACATGCTTACTGTTGTTGGAGCTGATTCTGCTTATCATAAGCCCTTCTTAACTAGGGTTATCATGGTTGGACCTGGACAGACCACCAATGTCCTCCTCACTGCTGATCAGCCGCCGGGGAAATACTATATGGCAGCTCAGGCATATGCTACTGCCCAAGGTGCACCTTTTGACAATACAACCACCACTGCAATCTTGGAATACAGTTCTGTTCCTTGTGGTGCCGAAAGTGGATCCCTTTTGCAACCAATATTACCACAATTACCAGCTTATAATGATTCGGCCACTGTCTTTGCATTCACTAGCCAATTCAGGAGTCTTTCTTCCTCCAATAACAATGTTCCCACTGTGATTGATGAGAATCTGTTTTTCACAGTGGGATTAGGATTTTTCAACTGTTTTCCTGGCCCAACATGTCAAGGGCCAAATGGTACACGCTTTGCGGCTAGCATGAACAATGTATCATTTGTGCTGCCCAGCCAAGCTTTGCTGCAAGCTTATTATCAAAACACACCCGGGGTCTACACTACAGATTTCCCTCCTGTTCCACCTGTGCAGTTTGATTATACTGGCAATGTGCCCCGTGCACTATGGCAGCCCACTTCTGCAACTAAGCTCTACAAGCTGAAGTTTGGTGCAGGAGTACAGCTAGTTTTGCAAGATACAGCTATCTTCTCAACCGAAGATCATCCTATTCATCTTCATGGATACCAGTTCTACATTGTAGGACAGGGTTATAGTAACTTCAATCCAAGTACAGACCCTGCCAATTTTAACCTCATTGATCCGCCAGAGAGAAATACCATCGATGTGCCTGCTGGAGGGTGGGCAGCTATTCGTTTTGTGGCTGATAATCCAGGTAAATGCAATTAGGATATTACTTTTCGTGGGCTGCTTTGAGCGCCTCATTTTGCCCATGCTGCTTTGTTAATTCTTCTAGTGATCATTGCAGGAGTTTGGCTGATGCATTGCCACATAGATACTCATCTAACATGGGGCATGGCTATGTCCTTCTTGGTTGAGAATGGTCCTGGATTGTTACAGTCAGTGAGAGCACCTCCAGTAGACCTGCCTCCATGTTAATAATCTCTAACAAAATATACTGCTGATAGAAATGCTCATCCTGGTACATGAAATTTTCTCTAATCCTCAAATCTGCATTTGATACATCATATGTCTGTCTTATGTGTTCCATACACTCGTAGAAGGTAGTCAATATCTTTTTTTTACTTTCTTGTTCATTGTAAATGTTGGATTTTATAGATCAAATCCCTCTGGATGGATAAGACCTAAATTTTGTACTGGAACAAAATTTCTTTTTCTGGTTTTCGGCAGAGTAATACAATTTATTGAGGTGAATGGCAGGCACATACATTATTAGCTTGAAATTTTCTGTTCTTGGTACATTTCTCTGTTATAAGTTGCCTGGCATGGACAAATTAACATTTGCAGCCAAAAAATAAAGGGTAATTTGAACACTCCGGCAGATAAATGCATAAGGAGATTTCTCATACTTTCAGTTCAGAAAATACTCATTAACTAGGAAAAGGCAAGACATAGTTAACGAAAGAGAACGGTGATTTAAAAGTTGTCTGCTGGAAAAGGATTGAAGTAAATCTTCAGGAGAACAAATTACATGTGCATTTTCCGAACTTTCTAAATTTTACAATCTAACAGTAGAATTAACCCAACTGTAAAGTAATCTGATACCAATTATGGTTTGAAGTATAAGTGCATACCTCAGGGTTGTATTTGCCTACCGATCATCCATGCACAGAGGTTTCCACACTTAAGAACACCAAAAAACACAATCATCTCTGATTAAAACAATCTAAGCGATCAGAAAAGAAAAGAAGATCTAATTGGTTAAGGTGTCCGAAAAGTTGGTACCCCTGAATAAATGTAAATCACACGGGAAAAAGATGAAACAAACATGAAATACTATGTGCAAGTTTCCAACACCTGCAAAAACTTCCTACATCAACAATTCCCTCGGAAGGATAGTTGATGAAAGATTTGGAGGCAGAAAAGAAGAGAAGCAGACTTTCTTCTTTTTTTTTTTTTTCCTTCTCTTTCAAGTGCTGTGAGTATATATGTTTGAAAGAATCTCTCGAAGCAATTATACTATTAAATATACGTAATAAACTGAATATGTAAATTCTTACAAAAAGTAAATGAACACCGAGATTTAACGAGGTTCACCCATTAGAATATATCTAATATTAGGATACGTCCTCAAACTAAGTCCACCTGAAAAATCCACTAAGATAAAAACATTACAACAAGTATAGTACAGAACAATAGAATCCCTCTGATCTATCACTACCCTTGCATATATCGCAACATCTACCAAAATCCCTCTAAAAATGACAAAGCTTCTCCCGAAGCCGAACTCCCCCTGCGTTCTGGAACTGTTTCACAAGAACTGTTGTAATACTCCCGTGAGTTTGCGATAGTGAGGTAGAGATACTCCTCCCGAGTTCGGTTACCCATAAATATTCTCCCAAATATTTATAAGGATTTTCAGCAAAGACTTCTCAGCATGATAATCATCGTCAATCTTATTCACTTCAAAGTTTATGTCGTTTTGGAAATAATAACAGTAAAAAGATATAAGAAATATTCCTTTATCTGTAAAGTTCATAACCAATACATCAATATCTCAATAAATCTTAAAAAACCATGTGACTCTAAGTTTCAAAAATAATAGCCAACACAAATATCTAACAATGTTCTATATCCAAACATAGAATCAGACCCTCTGCATTGGTTTTCTTGAGTAAAAATTTACATGCAGTGGCTATTGGAGCTTATAGAAGTCAGATTACAGGTAGGTAAATTCCCTTGAACATAGATAAGTCGATCTTTTTATTTTCAATTCAAGTCTGGAAATTGTTATGACAGATAAACAAAGGAATGAGGGATGCACATTAGTGTTTGTAATGTTTAACAGTGTAGTTAGTATGGAGATGAAAATCATATTCGCTTTCAAGTGTGGGCATGATTTCCATGTTCAATTTTGGATTAGGTTTGGTGGAAGGTGATTAATTTTAAAGAGAATCAGCTGCAAACTTGGTCATGTTGTGGAAATTGATTCTTCTGCATCATAATACTCTGTTACAGAACCAGGATAACATTTCATCCAGAAATGCAGTCTACTAATTGAAAAAAATGACTACTTTTCTGCTTCTAATATTTACAATTAGAAAAATTTTCTCAGTAATCACTTTGCAACCTTTCTTTTACCCTCTCAACATCTGTTGCTGCATAACTAATAGGGAAGCTTTTCTGCTTAATTCTGAACCTGCAATGAAGTCTCCTACTGATCCGAGTTCATTTTTGTCATTCCAGTCTGATAGCCCTTGCAGTATCACAGGATTTATCCCTTGTTTCCTTCCAACAATGAAAATATCGCAATCATCAGCAGCCAAATTCTGAATTGCGCCGATGGTGTCTCCTCCATGTTCGACTACCACCTCCCGATAAACAACCCTACTATTAGCCTCATGCTTAACCCAGAACCATGTTATTAGTCCATCATCAAGTTTCTTTTCCATCTTATCATCACCCCTCTCATCACGAGAAAGAAATCGAATTACTGTAAGACCCACATTCGGGTTCACGGAGATCCTATCTGCATATGCTAGTGCCTCCCTAGAATCTGCTCCACCCAAGAAAAGCACCATAACATGTTGCAAAGAATTATTCCTGGAAATATTAAGAATACTCTTTTCGGCTGATCCCCTGTTTGAATAAATTGCCACCGAACAAGGAGAGTGGTCCAAGACACTATTGTTCACTTGCCGGACACTTAGATGCCGTGCCTCTGTTGCAGTATGGATAACTCCAAGTTCCTGATCAAAGGGTAACACGATGAGAGAAGCTTTCTTCAGGAGAGCAAGCTCACAGATATCTTGATACATTGTTCTTTTAGCAGTCATTATGGTATAGTTATGTATTTCTATGTTTTCCCGTCTGGATTCCTTAAATCTGATTAAGGCTCTGTGAAGTGTACTGTAGCCTGTCTCCTCTGGGTCCATCTCCTCCTCGTCGTGTTCTATCGTCATCGGGGTTGCCTGAGCTATAAGCTCGACGAGGTGCAGAGCATAGACGGAGATCGGAGCACTCATCGCCGAATTGGATAATTCGAGGAGATTGATTATGCCGACCACGCTTGCATCATCAAAGAAACAAGCCACAACTCGGAGTTCCGAGTTTGGAGGGGTGTGTTGGATAGTTCTTCTCTTGTTAACCATATAAGGTCTTGTTGGATTATAGAATAAGCTGACCAAGGGTGTGGTTATTGCATTCGTCACTAGAATGATCAATACCAACAATGAATAAGTTGGAGCTGATATGATCTGCAGTTTCATGAGCGATAACAAAATTAAAGGATGCAAGAAATTCATTTATTTGTAAAGGATGCAAGAAATTCATCAAATTCAGAGAGTTCCTACCCGAAGATCCATGAAGCGGATTAACAATAAAAGTTCCATTTGTCCTCTGAGACCCATTAGCAGGCTGAAAGCGAGACCGTCCTTGATTGGCATGTCTACGATCTGAGAAGCTGTAAAGGTTGCAATTAGCTTCGCCACAATGGCAGTAACGGTTAGGAAAAGAAAAGGTTCCAAGATCAGCCAGTTGTTATTCATTGTGGAGATATCGGTGATCATCCCGACAAAGATAAAGGCAATTGGCATGAGTAAGTCGTTCACAATTGTCTCTGTTTTCTGCACCAGAATAGCTCCCAGGGGAGGACCATCAGGTATAGCCAAACCCATCCACATCGGACCATTGCAAAGGGCCATGCCAAATGAATCCGACAGAAAACCGGAGACCAGAACGCCGAGCAAGATTGAGATAACATAAACTTCCGGGATCGGTTTCCCTTGAGGAGTTGTTCTGACAATCCAAAACATGGCTTGCCTGAAGATTCCGAATATAAATATTGTAAACAATACAAATGAAAGCAAAGACCAGAAAGCGGAGCTCGCCCTTACTGATCCCTGTTGACCTGCTTCAAATATGACGGCGGCATTAAGTCCTAAGACAACCGTGATTAAGGTTGTTGACACCGTCAATCGACCGATTTCTGAGCTCAAAAGGTTGAGCTCTTTGATAATAGGATTAATAACTGGGAATGCAGAAACAGAAAATAATGCAGCAACTCCGATTACATCAGGAGCTTTTGCGAATTCTTTATCCATTTTGTTCCTCAAACCGAATGCCACAAAAATTGTACATATCATAGGAACAATAACGCTAGCTATTGCTAAGATCCATTGCTTTCTTCCTGCTTTCTTTATCAAACGGACATCTGTTTTTATACCCTCTACAAATAGGAAATACATGAAACCCAAAAAGCCCAGATTCTTCAACACAAATAGAGCGTCTGTGGGGAAGACGTATTTTCGGAATCTCATGCTACTGCTCATGGCAGATCGCCCAACTATTATCCCTCCCTGCAAAAAATTAAAAAAGGATAAAAGACGGGGAATAAGTTAGCCCATGAAATAACCCAGAAATTCATGAAAATTTTGCTCGATTTCAATTTCCATACACCCAATTTACCAGATTTTTGTTAGAAAGAAATAGGGGGAAAAAATACCAGGATTTCAGAAACGACTCTAGGCTGTTTAAGTGGCCTGAGAAGAAATCTAAGAGATTGAGTGATGGCCAGCACCATTGTAAGTTCAAATATCAGGAGAGGAAAAGAATATCTGAAGGGATTTTCTCCATAAAAAGCACCGACGTTAGGAAAAACTTGTCTTCTGGTACAAACGAGAAGGCTTTGTCTAAACTGGATTTGATCAGCTTCAGATAAATTGAAGTTTTTTGCACTTGTAGCCATATCGAAATGGAGACCTAATTAATTAGCGTTTCCTCAGGAACAGTATAAAGCGAAGCGGCAGCGGCTACAGGCGGAGGTGATCAGGGAAGAATACAGAGAGATGGTAAGGACCGGCTGTAGATACGAGAAAAGGGAGGAAGCTCATTTTCTCATTTGTCTTTGTTGACCGTTAAATTTTGAGAGTTAGTTATTTTGGCGCATTTCATGTTACTGTATCGTTCCTCTCCAGCTCTAGAGTTGCACATCCGCCAATTTCCGTCCACGTTGGTTCTTAATGTCCTTTGGTTTTCCCCAATCTTTTGTTTTTCTTTTCTTTTTTTTTCCTAACTATATTTCTTCTTTTATAACTTCTTTTTTTAATGAATATATTTTTTTTCTTCTTGTGAGTGTTTTGGAATCAATCTCAATTATTTTATTTATTTATAAAGTAATTGATGTACCTGAGATGCATTTCCTCTAGCTCCTGAAAAAGACATTATATGAACGGGATTAAAGGGGTCAGTCATCCTAAAATTCAAATTCATTTCTTGTCGCAAATATTCACTTGTAGCATACCATATTTCAATGGATTGGCATAATTTTTCTACTACGTGTACATTCCCATAATGGTGGTGTTTTTCTAAAATCAAACTTTGTTGTTCAGCATCTTGAACTAGCCATCCTTTCGAAGGTATTGTTAAAAGATCATCAATTCCTAATGAAATGGATGTAGCGGTAGCTTGTCGGAAACCCAGAGTTTTTACTTGATCCAGGATGTTACTTTTGATCCCCACATTTTTTTTGTTATTACAAATCTGGTCCGAAACTTTTTTCTCAGTTTTTTTTATCTGTCATCATTTTTTTTTTTAATGATTTTGGTCCATATCAATTTCTATTACTTTTTTTGTCCTCCACCATTTTTTTTTTTTACAGTATTGGTCCAAATGACCAAAAAACATGTTTTGGAGAGTTTTTTTTGGATCAAAGAATGATATATTAAGAATTTCATAAGGTAACTTATCATTTTTTGTCCTCCATTTGTTTTTTAATCTTTTTTGGTCCTCCTTAATTTTTTTTTTTTTTTAATGTCATTGATCCTAAACATAAATCCTTAAAAATAAAAGTTTTTGCTTACAATAAAATTTGAAGCTTACCTTTCACATTTGAGCCAAAGGACTCTAACCAATTCAACCATCAACGACTTTTGGTTTATTTTCATGTCTAACAATATATATTATTTTTAGTAAAATTCTTCACAAATATTAAATATAATCTCATAATAAATTATTCGAGTATCAATTTTCTATATTCACATTTCACAAACAACTTTTAATATAAATATATATATATTCAAAATTATATTTGACATATCTATAATTTTTAGAGATTTTTTTGTGTACATCAACTTTATCTCATAATTATTTTATTTAATTAAACTAACAATTTCAATTATAATATATATTTAGATTGATATCTTTAGTCCTCCCTCTTTTATTTTATTTTATGTATTATAATAATTTTCAATTATTTTACTTTTTTTAGTACATAATGTATTTAATTTTATTTCTCTGCTCTACTAATTTTTCATATTATTATAATTAAAACCTTTTCACTTCAAGATCCGATCTAATTTTTTAAAACATTGCAAAAGACAGTAATGGGTAAGTACGAAAAGTCACAAAAGCTTCTCAACAAGAATAATATCAATAATTTACTTGGTTTGACTCAACCTGTCCAATTCTACGTGGCAATGGGTTTGGATGACCAGATCTGGCCCATAAATATGGTAGATTAAGAGCTATTCGAGTTTAGGTTCTATCAAAACAAAAGATTAATCGTAAACATATTTCATTTTTGAAGAGAAAGTTCATTAGATTAGACCTCTCCACAGTTTCTTATCATTAGGTTTTAATATGATGCTTGATCACTCCCATTTTTTTATTGCAGACCTCAAGAAGACATTGAAGGAACCTTAAATACACAGAACGGACTGGAAATGCCATTAAAGAAGCAGAGAAGAGGGGGGTAGGGGGGACCCTTTTTTTGCAATTTCCCGTTAGAAGAAGAAGATTTAAGGCGTCTGAGGCCTTCAGCGCCACTACAGCCGCCACCTTTGCAGGGCGCAGTTGGCAAAAACTCGAATGAATTTGAGCCACACCAATTTATGGTTTGGACCACCCTTCACATTAAACTTCTGCCTATACCTATGAGAATAACAATGACTTCATTTAGACAGTCTGTTTTCATCTTTTGACAATTATATAAATATATATTTATATATAGGAATATACTTCTATGTGTTGCGTAACACACAAATTCGTATGCTACTAACGGAAAAAGTAGCTGCAATCTTTTGCGGCGTCAGTTTTTTCAATCTGTAAAAGAGAAAGTTGAGACATTGTAAGGTATACAGATTAAAAAAACCAATGTCATAAAAGAATGCTGCTACTTTTTTCATCAGTAGTACACAAAAGTATTCATATATATATATATATAGATTAAAACTTGTTTTGATAGATTTTTCAATATACTTCTTTCAAAAAATTTTATAAGAGGCAAATTGTTAAATTTCATCCGATAGCTCCCAAGTTCTTTCTCATTTCCGCAGTCCCTTAAAAAAAATATATTAAATGAAAGGTAAGATTGAAAGAAAGAAAAAAAATTGTATTCTTCGTTCATAATTAAATGTCTTATTTTTTATTTTAAACAACCTAAAAATGAACATCTCATTTCCTAAATTAGATAAAATTTACTAAAAATTGACATTGTATTTAAAATTGAACTGAGTTAACCCTTTTTTAAAATATATATAAGTTAAAGTGGGACATTCGATTCCAAACAAAAAGAGTAATAAATATGCATTAATAATTGTATGATAACGTATATTATAAGAAAAAAAATGATAATTAATGACTTTTAATAAGGAATGGAGGAAATATTTGTATTCCCCCGAACATGGCTTTGATTATCTTCCTCTGCTTCTTGCCCCTCTTTACATGATTAGGGAACATATAAGAATAATATATACTTTATCCGTTTCAATTTAATTGCCGTTTAAGGTTATTTCACTAATATTAAGAAAATAATAATTTCACACATGTTGGATTGTTTTTACTTTTACCCTTCACAATTACTTTGATTTTTAAGTAAAATTTATTGTGGAGTTGGGATTAGAAGTCCTAGGATTAGTTGGTATCAAATTTCAAATGTAAAATAATTAGTTGATTTTCAAAAAGCAGATTAATGAGGGATAGAGAAAAAAAATTCAACTCCAGTTTTGCATTTAAATGCTTGACGAAAATGACCTTTTCAAGTGATAACTAATTTATGATAGATCAAAATATTCGATTTAAAATTATTTATTTTAATATACTGAAAAATAATTGTCCGTCTAATGTGACTAGGCCCATAGGCCAACTATGGGCTCATAAATGTGATGGTGAATAATTGGTTTCAGTGTGGCACCTAGAACATTTATTTTGGGCTCATTAAGTCTCAAACATTTCAATTTTAGTGGTAGTACTGAATTTCAAATTTAGAAATTTCAAAACATTAGTTCATGTCCAAATACATTACACAGGCAATGAATTCTATGCTGATATTCATTACTCACTTCTGGCTGTCTTGCTGGCATCCGTAGACATGATGATCAAACTTGGGGTTTTTTTTTTTTCATTTTTTTGTTTTTTTTGCCTCTTTAAAGAAGAAACAGAAATCATATGGTTTTATGGTACTAATTTAGATTTCTTGGAAAGTTGGGATCAAATTTTGTTGGCGCCAAAGGGTATTTATTGATTCATTGAGTACCATATTTATGACAATAACCATCACCTAAAACTTGTTACTTCCTTCGATTTATAATATAAATCGTTTTAAACCTTTAAATTTTGTTTTATAATATAAATCATTTTATAAAATTTTATAAGTATTTATTGCTTTTTTTCACTTTTATCTTTATAATTCTTTCTTACTCCAAATTTTTAGGTAGTTTGATTGATGGATTTTTTTGATATTTCAACTAAGAAAATGAATTATTTTTTAATATCCTTAATATGTGTGAAAAAAAACTAAAATAAAAATATCTATATTTTGGTACAGAGAGAATCCTGTTTCTTCGTTCCTTCTTGGAAATCCAAAAGGGAAACCAAGTTTAAGGACTTGTAGTTAAGCACATTTTTTTTAAGGCAAAACGTGCAAGTTCATTGTTTGCTTCAATGCCATAATCATTAATACCAACTAACAATTTTGCCCTACTTCAAAGAATTAATTATGGCTTCTCTTGGGAGCCTTCTCAAAGCAAGGATGAGGCTGTAGTTTCATCAGGAAAATTATGCTGTGGATGTCCTTAATATTTTGCCACGAGGAAAAAAACATCGTGATTACTAATGCTACATTATCATTACAGTTGCAATAGAATAAGGACCACAAAGTTTATATGGAATGGATAATAACAGTTTTTTTTTTCCCTAAGTACCATTCAAGAAATACTCTGGTGATGCTACCATACCATGTCACAAGATTCTCAAAAGAAAACAGAAATTGAAATTTGGGACACACAAATCCTTAATTTCCTCTATGTTGATTGAATATTCTTAGCAAGACTTGTGCAGGGCCGGCTTTTGAAGTATCAGCAGCTGCTCATTTCCCTTCTCCCCTTCCAACCAAATCAGTATAGGAAGCTACTGGAAAAACCCCTCTTCACCGATGATTTGAACCCTAAACCCCATTTAATTCTATACAATAATATTCAACTGCAAATCAACAATTTTAATTATTTTCCAAGAAGTGCAAATGAATTGTCATTCGATCGGCAGCCGATGACAAGTTCTTTCAGGGTTTACATTAATTATAGACTTTCATACTTGTGAGAAATGGATGCCAATAAGCTATAAAATTCTAAAATTTCTGAAGAAGATAATGATGCCACGAGCCAAACAGATCTTCAGAAAACTAGTACACCATTAATTAAACAACAATATGATTGCAGGCCCAGCTGATCTGCTCTCTCTCCTTCCTCCCTTGATGGTGGGCGTTTCTGTTGAAGCACATTGGATAAGCACCATATTCAGCATAATATATCAAATGAAATCAAAAGTTTTCAATATAATAATTTATTAACAGTAGTATAGAGGATGAAGGATGATGAGTAACAGGAAAGCCGGTTTCTTTGTCCCCATACAGCAAGACACCAAATGCACCCTAAAGTGTTATCAATTTTCTCAAATCTTGCAATCTGAAGCATGCATTTTCCTAAAATCCCAAGCATACATGTGGAACACAATACCCAATTCCTTTATCAATTTTTTTCCTGCTCACCAGAGAGATCCATATTTTATAAGTCATAAGAGTACTACTGCTAGCTAGGTTATAATATATAATAACACTCTTTCAAGTCCCCCCACATGAAGCAGTCAATCTATATAATCATGGTACTTTCCAATGAGAGCTAAAAATATGGTGTCATTTTCTTTATCATATGCATGAAAAAAAAAATCTTTAGCATTAATATGACTAATACTCGCCAGTACTAAGAAGTCTCTGGTCATCCTCTTGATGAGATGGATGAAAAAAGTTTGCAATGGTAAAAAATCAAGTATGGGTTGAGATTAAAAATGGGGTCCTTTAACATAGTAGTAGTAAAGAAAAACAAAAATTAAGGGGATGAGAGATGTGACCTAATAATAACAATATAACCTATTAAAGGGAGTCAACATCCACAGCTACTCATCACCATTATTAAAAAGCCTGCAACAAAATTTAAGCCAAAAGCATAAAAACCCTAACTGCCATAACTCTTAAATGTGCGTTTCTCTGGAAAGAGGGGTACCTTAGTCTTTCATCCATCAGGGCAGCATTTATACCTGTCTTAATTTTTCCTTCCCACGAACTTCATATGTGATCTGCAAAAGTTATTACTCCTGATATCCCAACTTTGACCCATTTTCCACACAGGTCTGAAATTCTCAGATTGAAACAGAAAAAAATTCAAGAGTAGTCAGGTTCATATATATGTAAGCCCTTCAAGAAAAAAAGTAAGATTTTCAAGAATATCTATATCTATATATATGTATATATATATATATATATATAAGAAGGTCGCTGGGAGCCATATATATGTCAGCAAGAAGAAAGTACCAAGAGGAAAAAACAACCAAAATTTACTCCGTAGTACTGTTCTATCGTGCTTTAAAGTTGAGAAGAAAATTATACAAGTAGCTCAAAAAAAGGCTAAGGTCTGTAGGCTAAAAGGAAAAATCTCTATAAAGCCTACACTATACTCAGTTTTTATGCAATTTGTTCTGATATTGATCAGTACTAAAAGCCTGGAAACTAGGAGATAGAAGACTTCATTTTTAGAAGCCATTGCATCGGGATGCATTACTTTTTCCATAAATCTCATACTGGGAAAAGGTGGGCCGTACAAACCTGTTTGGGCAATCAAAAGAAAGGAAAAGATCATCAGACAAAAACCTTTCCGCTTCAATTAAATATATGCATCTGTAATTCCACCGTGACCCTTGTGAAACCGAATAAATATATCTTGTATTTTTTCATCTTAAGATTAAAAAATTGGCAAGGCAAAACAAGATATTAAAAGAGATTAACCTTGTTTCATGTCTGTTTTCTTTTTGCCCTAAACTGGACACGAAGAAAAGAACCGAAAAGTACAGCATACCAAGATCCATGATGTGAAGAAGCACGCCCTTTTGTGTGTGACTATGAATGTAAAGAAAAAAATAAAGCTAAACATCCAATTAATTTGACAAAGCCCAGATAAATAAAAACAACATAAAACAACTATTTCATGAGAGAACGGGAAATAGATCAGTCAGATACCTAGGTTAAAATGCCATTTTCACTAGAACAGAACTGCAGAAGAAAAAGAGCACGAAGGACCCATGAAACTCAGGATAGATAGCGCCAACAGAGATGATGTGAAAAGCCTTTCGCACAGGGAAAGAAGGAAAAAAGAACCACAAATCTTATCTTCATCATGATAATTGATAATGATCGATCATCATCATCATGGCGCTATCCCTCCTGAGCTTTGCAGATCCTCCAATACTGTACCACAATAGTTTCTCTAAACTCCCTGGAAAGCACGAAGCAAGACTTGGTAGCATACTTATAGGAGGAAACGAAGATCACAACAAACGCTCACGAGGGTTAGACCAAGTAATTAAAAAAAAATGCAGGAAGTTTTGGCTGGGCTGAGGGTATGGTGGTGGATGGACGGATTTTGCTTTGTGTGTAGTTCGGTATTTATAGGCGTAATACCATATATTTTTCCTTTATTTTTTTAAGGTTCTTATTTTAATAGTAATTTGGTTTAGACTGTTTTCTTCATCTCTAAGCTGCCGACTACATTATATATACACACGGTGATAATTGGATGAAGCTCGGCCAAGGCGCCGGAAACCTAGTGTATATATATATATATATATATATGAATATTTCAATGTGCTACGTAGCATATAAATTTGTGTGTTACTGATGGAAAAAGTAGCGTCAATGTTCTGCGACGTTGATTTTTTCAATCTGTATACTTTCTTTTTACCGATTAAAAAAACTGACGTCATAAAAGATTACCGCTACTTTTTCCGTTAATAACACATAAATTTGTGTGTTACGTAACACACATAAGTATTCCTATATATATATATATATATAATACTACGGATTACACTTTATGGAATATTTTAGTTAATAACAATAAATCAAAGTTAACAGTAAGTTGTTGTTTTTTTTAATAAAATAAAATTTAATCAAATACACCTAGGATTTAATTTGTTTATAAAACATATTTTTTAAAAAAAATTTATGGAAGAATTTAATTTTTCTTTAACTAATGATAGTTAAAAATTTAATTGGAGCATTCCATAACACTTCACTATTGTGCGTGTGTGTATATAAATATTATATGTTCCATATGTGTTAATATAGTCCTGATTGTATATTGTCATGTTAATACATACGTAAAATTCACGACTAGTAGACTTTATAATATTAGTTTATTGTAAGGTTGACGATAAACATTATTGGCCTGTGTAATTAATAAATTTCCAAGATAAGATAGTGACTTGATTAAGTTTTTGAACTAATTAAACTATAAGACAAATACTGAAATACAAAATTGTTAACGAAATGTAAATCAGTTAGGTGGGCTTAGTTTGATTTAAGTCTAATCGTTTCTGAAGAAAAGTTTGGTCTGAAACATACCAAACTAATTGAAGGGACAACATGTAAATTAGAGGAAGAATAAAAATAGTAAGAGCCTATATACCTCGCAATATAAATAAATAAATAAATATATA
>JAOXNR010000001.1:3030391-3043053 GCA_028571225.1 Parsonsia alboflavescens | reverse complement strand
ATAAAATTCTATCTAATAAAAGAAGTAAAATTATTGAACAATCCTGATCTTGCACGTTTACTCGTACTGCATCAGAAACGGAATTCGAGATTCGAGAAACGGGATTCGAGACTCGAGAGGAATTTCGAGACACGTGAGAGATTTCGAGATTCGGGATTCGTGATTCGAGACTCAAGAAATGAATTTCTAGACAGAAGGAAATATATATATTTCTGTCGGGTTGAGGAAAATATTCAAGGGTGAGAAAGAGTTTTTTGTCTGACTGCTCGCCAAGCAGATTGTGAAGGAGTCAAAAATATTTTTCTCTCTTTTGTTCAATAGGCAAAACGGTGCTGTTTCAGTTTGGTTGCTAAACCTGATGTTCCATCCTTCCGTTACGGCGTCTTTGAGAGCATGTCTTAAGGCGCCCGATGGAGTGCGCTCTAGTCGAACTGTATAAATATATATATATATACACACACACACACAAAATGTTATAGGTACATTAATGCATTCCGTGATCGTCAAAGTTAACAGTTAACTTTTTTTCATTTAAAAATAATAATAAATTTAAGGCATTATCTATAGAGTTTAGTTTATCCTTTTAAGATATCATATATAAAATATATTTTAAAAAATAATTTTTTTATTAAAGATTTTATTTTTTAAAAATAAAATTAGATAATAACTGCTAACTTTGATCGTTAAAGACTTAATGGTGCATTCCTTCCTTAGTGCACTCTATAGCATTTAAAAATAATAATAAATTTAATTCAGTATCTATAGGGTTTAGTTTATCCTTTTGAGGATATCATATATAACATATATTTATAAAAAATACTTTTTTTATTAAAAATTTTATTTTTTTAAAAATAAAATTAGATATTAATCGTTAACTTTAATCGTTAGAGACTTAACAGTGCACTCCTTTCTTAGTGCATATATATGGGCAATGCCAACCCTTCTGGTGGCCTCAGGAGAGAATTAGAAAGGGATCCTTATAATATGTGTGTTTTTATTTGTTTAACTTTTTGGGTTGCAAAATAATTTATTATAGATTTTCTAGCTTTCGAGTTGTAAATTTATGTATTTGATTGAACTTTTTTCTACTATCAAATCTCTAAATTTGACATCAATATTTTCCCATTTCCTTGAATCATAAATATTTTGGAGACAATCTAATTTATCTTTAGGTGAAGTTTTAATATTTTCTTGATTAAAGTTATGACTACTAATATTTTCTACATTTTCTTGATTAAAATTGAGACTATTTAATATTTTCTACATTTTTATTTGATTTGTCATTATCATCAATATTTATTTTATTTAATAATTTATCTTGTAAAGAAGATTATTTTATTATTTTCTTCTATCAGTTTATGGTCGTGGATGACCTAGCTCTTACGTTATCGGATTCCTCCCAATGCAAACAAAACTTTTATGTTCTTGGAAGGACGCTTTGATCAGGTAAGGAAAGGTTAGTCAAGGTTTCGTTCCTTCTCGAAGGAGATCTTGGGTAAAAAGACAAAAGAGAGTGCTTCCGTCCCACACTTAAAGGCATTGTGTTCAACCTGATTCCAGCTACTTCATCTGTAGGGGTTCAACCTCATCGTCAATATCACCGGAATTTCCTCCGATAGCTCCTTGGTAAGGGTTTTTTTTTTCGGAAAAAAAAAAATTTCATCTAATGAATAGTGTAATGATAGAAATGTCCTCCCATTTTGGTTAGGTCACTGTTGACTTTAAATTCTGGTGACATTTTTTAAGAATTCGATCAAAAGGATCAAAATGGTCAACTCGTAAATTATTTAAGGACTAAACAAGCAAAAAAAAAAAACTTTACTGACTAAAGCTTCTAAATGGATATAGTTTGAAGACTGGATTGACAAATAACTCACAAAATAAAATTCAAATATTAAAAAAATTACTATATCAATTAATAAAATAAAGAAAATAAAAAATCAATAAAAAGAAAAATAATATAAAAGTTATAGAATAATAAAACTTGATTACACTTTCCTTAAGAACGGGATACTTGCAATAAAAAAGTGAAAGTGAGTGATAAAATTAAAAAAGAATTACGCTTTTTTTAATATTTATTTTTTAGTATGATTTAATTAACAAAAAATATTATATAATATATATATAAAATAGTATTATTAGGGATCTTTTAGGGCTCGGGATTTCAGGCAACTGCCTAATTCACCAAATGACTGTTAGGATATATATAAAGGGTCTTTTCGTGTATATATATATATATATATATTGTCTTTTCGTGTTTAATTATAGAGTTTGGCTTTGTCTTTGTTTGCCATTGTTGCCTTCCGTTTTTGCCAAACTTTTGTCTTTGTTTGCCATTTGTTGACTCCTGTTTTTGCCAAACTTCCATTGTGGAATCGACAGTATTTATGGATAGAAAATATCAATCTTCATTATTTGAAAATCAAGGATATGTGAAATTGGGTGAGCTAAGATTTTGATGACCTTTTTTAAGTTGGAGTTGTCTTGTTCCAACCTTAAAAGCTCTACCTGTTGATATTGAGGTCTGATTGGGGGTAGGCAATACTCTTTATCTAACAAATATTTCTTCTATTACAAATTTTTTAGAGCAAAACAATAAAACAATGATAATAAAGTGATAAAAGGGGTCAAATTTACATATTTCTTTTAAAGTAATAATAATAATAAATTTTTTTTTATGTGACATATATTTTGGAGAGGAAGAAATAAGTCCAAACATTTTCTTGTTTTCTGTAATGTATGTACTTGTGTGAGGATCTTATTCTTTAGTTTTGAGCCCAGTCTATCTTGGGCTTGGAACCCATTCATGTATTCATCAGCTGGCCCAAAAAATTAAAGATCAAAAGCGAAGTAATAAAAGTTCAACAGAGCATTAAAAAAAGATAAAAGGGTTTTTAATCGATTTAATATCAAAAGTTTAAATTAAAATATAATTTGATTCTTTCAATTTTTTTTCAATTGGAACAATTTTTCATATTTTTATAGATAATCCAAATAATTCAAACGTTCATGAATAGTGCTGGTCATGTAAAAAAGGTAAAATCATCATTTTAATTTGAATTCTCAAGGGAAAAAAAAAACGGGATCGGAGACTTTCTTGGAAAGGTAATCTCGGGAACCAGTACAAGACTCTAGAAGCGTTAGCGAAGCCGGAAAAGTGTATTGAATCAGTGAGGAAGACGAGATTTTCTTGTCCTTATGTGAGTTGCAACCGAAACAAGCAGCACAAAAAGTTCAGGCAGTTGAAATCTGCAATTTCTGTGAAGAATCACTTCAAGAGGAGGTTATGAGGTTATACTAATGGGTTTTTCATCAAAGTCTTTAGATGCAGGGATTTTCATTTCCCGTCACTTTTGGCTGGACATTTTAAGTTTTGACACAAATCTTGAGGTGGGTTGTTTGTATCGGCTTTGTATTTCATCTCTGTGTTTTTTTTTATAAAAAAAATTTCACATTTTCTTTTGTTTGTGTGTGTTTGTTTCGGGAGGTTCTTCTTTTCTGTAATGTTTTTTTTTTTTTTTTCTTTTTCTTTTTCTTGCATACATCTCTAAAAATGGGCATCTGAGATTCCTCTTCTATATTTTTCTTGGTTTATTTCAGGCACAATTAGAACAAGTTAAAGAAGATGGATAACTTACAGTGGGGAAACAGAAAGAGATTAAGGTGTGTGAAGGTCAAAGACAAAATCTCATCAGTTTTCCGTAATGGGAAATCCGATTGTGGTGGGGGAGGAAAGGGAGCTGGCTGGTCAAGAAGAGAATGCCACATGCCGGTGGTCATGGATGAAGATGATAGAGACCGAGGTGGTAGAACCGATCCTTTTTTTTTTCAAATTAAAAGAATGATTTTACCCCCTCAGATACGGCCACGTTCTGTGCAAGTGATCACGACTGTTGTATAAGTGGTCGAAAATTTACAATCGAACACATAAGTATCGTTATGATTAAAAAAAATACTTTAAAAATCAAATTATTTTTTTGTCTAAATTTATAGAATCAAATCGATTAGAAAATCAAAACAAAACGAGCGGAAAAAAAAGAAAACAAATTGTGTTGGTTGCTTGTTTCCCTTTCCCGGTTCGGATTCCTGTACACTGATAAAAATTTTATTTATAATTTATAATTATTTTTTAAAATATTTTTTTATATATTAAAATTTAATAAGATAAATTAAATATTAAAAAAAATTGATTTTTTTAAAGAACAGATGTTAAATTTTTATTAATATAAAATAATGATAAATAATTATATTATAAGAAATCCTAAATCCCTTTTCCCTAATGAAAATTAGATTATATTTTATCTCTTATATAAATTAATTGATGAAGGATAAAAAGATAAATATATTGACTTTGGATAAAAGCAAATTTAAAACTCCATTGAACAAAGACTTGGCTAAAACTCTTATCTCCTTTAGTATGTTCCAATTCAATCATTTATGTACGTTCTTAAAAATATTCCCAATCAACTAAAATATTTTAAACTAATTAGATTTCTAAACTCCAGAAAATTATGTTTGAGATAGTTAGGATAATCCATTTTTTATAGTACTAAAAAATTGTAAAAAAACAATTTATTATTAAAAAAAATAAAGAATAAAAACTAAAGGCGGATAGAAGAAGAACAAAGATTCGAAAAATGTGGCTAAGATTGCTTTCTCTCGTCCCTTCCTGGGAAAAATGAAACACCGGTTAGAAAACTAATGCAGCAATCAAAAAGGGATTTTGTAATTAAGAAACAACATCAGAAGTTCGACGGAGATTGATTTCATAGCACAACAATGGCTTCCTTGTTTGCTGTAAACTGTTCGTCGCCTATCCAACCTCCTTCTTCACAGTCACAGCAACGGAAAGTAGCAGAAACTCCATCCTTTTCTACTTCTACTGCACGAAGCTTAAAGCCTATAGTCGTGGATGGCGACCCGCCCACTTTTGTCTCCGCCCCTGGTAGAAGAATTGTGGCTGGTTCGTTTTCTTTTCCTCTGGTTGCTGTTTTCTGACCCTTCTGATTTTGCTTTATATCTGCATTTTGTTCTTTTGTGGAATCTTTACTCAAGCAGCAAGTGAAGTAGTTGAATCAATTCTCTCTTTTGGCTGTTATGGAAGTGTAATTTAATTTTTGGCCCAAGAGCCAAGAATCCGATGATGATTATGAATTATGATCATCAAGGCCTAAAAGTTATATATTTTGTAGTTAGAAACTAATTTTTACTGGGGTCTTCAGACAACCATTTTGGTGTCTTTGGTAAGATTGGAAAAAGTGGTAGTGATATATAGATAAGCCTAAAATGAGATAAAATTTTACACTGTAACTGATGTAGCTGGTAAGCTAGTCTTACGCCATATAACGTTAACCTGTATAATCCCGATTTCACTCTAGGCCATCAGCTGTGTTCTATTCTAAACTTGTTAACCTGGATGACCCTTGATGCCAAGAAGTGATGCAAGAGCAATTTTAGCTGGCCAAAGAATTTTATTTATTTAATTTTGTTGTTGTGAGTTAATCGTTAGAAGTTTCTCGTCAGTAATTATGGTCATCTAAAGCAAACATCTGCATATTATGAGCTGAGGATGGAATGTGATTGGTGAAAATCTTCACAGAAATGGGATGGGTTCTTTCTAGGGAAAATTTTTCTTTTTCTTATAAATTCTTTGTTCACAATGTTTCATTAGCCTTTAGCGTGATGATTTTTTAATGTCAATTTCTAATTTGGTTTCCAGTTGGAGATTTGCATGGAGATCTACGTAAAACAAGATCTGCACTTGAGATTGCTGGTGTTCTCAGTTCTGACGGTCGGGACATGTGGATTGGTGGAGAAACTGTATGTTCTTACATCCATATGCATATCCATAGTGTTGAGGCACACATTAGCAACCATCCCTGAATTCCTGAAATTTAAGACCCTAGAGTAGGGAACTGAATGACTTCAATTGTGAATGATATTACTCTTTTTGGCATTTTTGACAAATTGTCTTTTCATAAACCAGGTACTGATTCAGCTGGGAGATATACTTGACAGGGGTGAAGATGAAATTGCTATATTGTCGTTGTTGAGGTCGCTGGATATCCAGGCAAATGCGAATGGTGGAGCTGTTTTTCAGGTTTCTATTTGATTTGGCATTCTTGAACGACTTACTATTCTGTTCAATAGAATGTGTGATCCATAGATGAGTAACAATTTAAGATATAAACATCTCTGTACGTCGAAGATATTAATGTTGGATACTCAAGAACCCTCATCATTTCCACAATAATCCATGCATACTAATGACAGAACTTTCTAATGATCCTGCTAATTTCCCTAGTTTTACCAACGAAAGGATGGTGTTTTTGAATTACAGGTAAATGGAAATCATGAAACAATGAATGTGGAAGGGGATTTCAGGTATGCTGATTCTGGAGCATTTGATGAGTGCTCAGCCTTTCTGGAGCACTGGGTAGAATGTGAACATAACTGGGAGGAGGCTTTTGTTAGTTGGATTGGTGTATCGGAAAGGTTGAAAGAGGATCGAAAGATGTCTAAAAGTTACTGGGGTCCATTGAATTTGGTAAAGGTAAGTTCTATATCTTTTTGAGAACTGAACTCTGACTTTTTCCATTATGTGGGGAAAAATCTATGGAAGTGAAAGATAGAAGATGATGTTAATGCTTTGAGTCTAATATTTCTATTACTTAAAGGTCTCTATATTGAATCTTCTTCCTTATGGATTACAGACAAGGTTGATTTTGGCTTGGACTGATCATTGTGTATCTAGTTTGAAAGGACTTTTATTCAATGTAGTTGTTAAGAAATGTTTGAATTTCTACCTGAAGTATATGGTACGAACAAAAAGATGTTTTCCCTGGTTGTTGGTTGGGGAGGGGGTAAAAGAAAATGTAAGAAGTGGTCTGTACTTTTCTTTTACCTAGAATTATATTCTGGAGCCTAACTTTTTTACTCTGCAACATACCAGTTATCCATGCGAAATTACGTCATGTTTTTTCTTGATGTCTATTGTTTTTTCAGTTTCCTTATTTATTAAATCATCAAATTATTAGACAGAGGCAAAAGGGGGTGATTGCAAGATCTATCCTTCTGAGACAAGGGGGTCTACTGGCATCTGAACTGGCAAAACATGCTGTTGCTCTCAAGGTTGATGATTGGGTCTTCTGTCATGGTGGCCTCCTTCCCCACCACGGTAAATTTTTGCTCTCCCATTCCAATAACTCTACTATTTATTGACAATGGATGTAATGGATGTGTGTGGAATTGCAGTTTCATATGGCATAAAAAGGATGAATAGAGAAGTTTCTCATTGGATGAGAGGTCTCAGTGACACTGATGGTTATCAAGAAATCCCTTTCATTGCCACGAGGGGCTATGATAGTGTTGTTTGGAACCGACTCTATTCTGGAGATATTTCAGATCGGTATGACTATCAAATTGATCAGGTCTGCTTGCATCCTTATTTCATATATATAAAATATATATTCTTAAATACTTTAGCTCTTACCTTGATATAATTTATTATTTTTTTAAAAATAATGTCAAAAACTAAGCCTCTTGTCTTGTGCAAAGATCCATTTTAGGGAGTTCCTAAGCCCTTTTCATATTTTCTACTTCTGACATTGCAATGAGAATTGTGTATTGATATTTTGGTTGCTCTGGATAAAGTAAAGTAATAAATATTTTAAACTTCAGTATTGTTTAAAATTGATTTCACGGTTAATAAAGAATTTAATTGTAATTAGATGTTTCTCTTTGTATCAGATTCAGTCAGCGCTTGAAAAGACATTGCAGGCTCTAGGTGCTAAAGCAATGGTTGTTGGACATACTCCTCAGTCTATGGGAGCAAACTGGTACAATATCTTTTTTTGATGACTCAGTTCATATCTTAAAATTCCTAAATTAGCTATTTTGTCTTGTAGATTGTATTATGGTACGTAATTTCTGCCTCAGAAGGATAATAGATTTTGTGTTCTCTCCCAGATATGGGGAACAGTTCTCATTGTTGCCTATATATGCCAGCCATAGTGACAATGCCATCCCTTTATTTTCTAGTATTTTTATCATTTTTCCTTGTTTCCCATTTTCTTATGCAACTTATTATAATCTGTTTTCTTCCTGTACTAGATGATAAAGAGCCAACCTTTTTCAGTGCTACTCATGTACATTTTTCTACATGAGATGCCTGTCTTAGCAAGTGATGCTTACGTTTCTACTTTCTGATAATTTATGACCATTAATTTGGTGCTGCAGTAAATTCGGTGGCAGGATATGGCGCATTGATGTTGGAATGTCCAGTGGAGTTCTTGATTCAGGACCTGAGGTAATATGTTAAGAAAGTTACTAATATGTTCCACTTTCTTAAGTTCTTTTCTAACTAACCTCTCCCTAGTCAGGTTCTTGAGATAAGAGGCAACAGTGCCAGGGTGATAAGGAGCACAAGAGATAGATTTAATGAACTTCAAGTTGTTGACTGCATGTAGACGTGAGAAGAATCAAGATACTAGAGATAGAAGGTTCTCTAATGTTTGCCTCTTGTGTACTGCTTTCCTCTAAATTCTGGTGGTTTTGGTTCAAGTGAGATATAATCATCGATCTCCCTTATTTGCATGCTAGGAAAGGGAATAAAGCAAAGAACCTTTCTAAGATCAGGGTTTGACCTCAGATGCTTTTAAGATTATAAGTGTTCCCTCCCCTTTGAATGGTTTGCAGGATTTGGTGGGACTTATGCTGCTTTACTTGCATTATGATGGACACTAATCCACCAGTGATTCAAAACACCTGGTGGCCGAGGGCCAGGGGAGAGGAATGTAATGCAAGGGCTTCTGCAAGTCAGAAGAAACAACCAATCATTATTGAATTCACACTGGCTTCACATAGAGTGAAATGGAAGCCACTGAAGCAGAGCTTCAGTTTCACCTATCTATTCATTTTAAGAGATGATGCTGACATTGAAATAGCACATATGGATTATTCCCTCAGTTTTGAGCATATTCTTTGTGTGAAAAAGTTGAAATCTTGAATTTCTTTGTATATTCTGATGGTAATGTTAATCTCTGCAAGAGTAGATGATCATGGCCTCTCTTGCTGCTTACTGTGTTGCTCTTGAATTGCCTTGACTTTAAGCTGATACAGACCATGATTTTGTTTTAAGTAAATGAAACAAAAAAGAATAAAAATACAGTTTAATTTGCGTACTTGAATACTTTTGAGTCTCTTTTTTTGTGAGTAATAGCTTACCAGCATATTGTGCAATTTAACCTGGTCAAGTGATTTGCTGGTCATGTAATGTTTGTGATGAATAAATATCTTGTTGCTTAAGAGAGGGTAACTGAGTCAAATAAAATATGAAAAAGAAGAAAGAATGAAAATGCAAATGGTAACTTATTAGGAGTAGTTGCATTCAAGGTTTCCTCAAAGGGGAATTTTAAGGTTCAATTATGATTGTTTTCATCTTACAATTTTACTTAAAAACTTTATGTGAAGTCACATGGAAGAAATGCATCTTTTCTTTGAATTTTTAATCCTGACGTATGAATCATTGTCTTCACTGAACAGTTTGGGCTGAAATTGTGGCAATTAGGTTTAAATCTCCTATAATTTTATAGAAATGTTCGGTGTGTATTGGAGTTCAATCCATATGTATTCACGACGATGAAAGATAAGTTTCGGTACTATTATTATACTTTTGAAAAGCTATATACCAATTTAACAACAATTTTTTATTATCAAGAGATTATCAGGACCTATAAATTGCAATTTTTGGCGCTGTAAAAATGAGGAATGCACTACAAGGTCTCGGTTTAAGGTTTCCACAAAAAGGAAAGTTCTGGAGCAACGAGATCGCATTAGGGAAAACGATGATCTTTCAGGAGTTGGTGAAAACCGAAGCCAACTCCAACGTTAAAACTGATGACTTGATTTTCCCACCTAGATATCTTCGTGAACTCCGCTAACCAACAAGTACCACTGCCTCAGCAGCTATGCTTTCACCATATAAGATTCGTCAAAGCTAAATGCAAACTTTCTTCCACAACTCTCTCTTTGGTTTTCGCTTCAGTTCCACCATTTCTTCTGCGCGATTTTGCACTCCCACGCTCTGTGAATCAATACACATTTCCACAAACACCATGAGTGCACCTTCCTCGGGGCTACCTTCTTCTGTTTCTGTCAACAAGAAGCTAGTTTTTGGATCTTCACAATCTTTCGGGTCTTGCAATTCTTTGGGTTTTAAGAATGGGATTCGCGGATTTAGTCTTAAAAATCTTGATAAATCGAGGGTTTTTATGAGCGTTGCTGTTAGATTTCAAACTACTGTGGATGATGCCTTGTTTAAAGATTATAGGCCCAGCTGCGCTTTCCTGTTTCCTGGCCAGGTCAGATATTCTGCATCTCTAAATTCATAGTTATTCTTTTGGCCCACAATAGATTAAATTTCTTCGCTTTAGGTGGATTAGAGTTTAATTTTGTTGAACTGCAGTATTTCTAATTTGATAGATGAGTCTGATATCGTAGTTGTTATTCTCAATAGTGCTTATATTGTTTATATTTGGAGATAATTAAGTAATGAATGAGCTATGCTTAAGCTGCAGAAAGGTGATTGTAAGTGGAATTTTCTGTGAATCTATTAGCTTGAACTGAGTGGTTTTGCTAAATTACAATGTTGTTGTAATGTGATTCTAATTTGTTGCACAATTTGGATTCTTATCCTCATTTCTTGTTGCTTGTTGGACTTCTACCCTTAGCAAAACTTTAGGCCAACCCAGTGATAAGTAGTTCTATTTGTCATTATAGTCTAATGTGATACATGAACTTTTGATAAGGTACATATGTGGGCAAATTCATTATGAAATATGAAAGACATGATAATATTTGTTACTTTTCTGTAGGTTTGGTGCTTTGCATGTTACTACTTACTTCAGCTGAGGAGTTCTTTTAGCTCATGGTATCTGCATGTAACTGTAGGGTGCACAAGCTGTTGGCATGGGTGCAGAGGCTCAGAAGGTGCCCGCTGCAGCTGAGTTATACAAGAAAGCAAATGAAATCTTGGGGTAGATCCAAAAAATCCCTTTTTCCTTCCTAGACTGCACTAGCTTGATTTGAGTTTGCTTGCCTTTTTTTGTTCCATGGCTTAATTAATGTTTATCCTGCATGAAGGTTTGACCTTTTAGACATTTGCCAAAATGGACCAAAGGATAAACTGGATTCCACTGTTTTGAGCCAGGTATTTTTCCAATATATTCATCTTCTTTCCCTTAACCGTATACCACTGAATATGAAATGGCATGGGACAATCTGTTGTGGCAGCTCAACATTAATTAGAAGCAACTGTCCCTGTTGGAATGCTTTATGCCTCAAAATCAAAATACTGGTATCAGTTAGAGAAATAAGTAAACAAAGAGAGAGAAGGTTGATCACAGAATTTCCTGGTGGCAACTCTTATTTGGCTAAGCTCTTTGTTTCAGGCCAGATCTTGGAAGAAGGCACTTCACTTGATGTGTGCTCTTGAGCCAATATTGCTTCAAACATACAACAATGCAAAGAATATATCATCTGAATTGTTTCTGCCTGACAATTTGGATTTGATCTTAAGATAAATTCTGAATACACAAGCAGAATAAGGAACAAAATTTGTTTTAACAAGTGATGCCAAACTCATTCGTTGTTGAAATTGATGCACTTATAATTGACAAGCTTGGAATAGGCTGATATTTGGTGGGCTGCTTGGAAACAGTCCGCTGATTTAGATGGTTTTTCTAGTCTTTTAAGTTTTTAGGCAGTTTTTTTAAATTTTTATTTTAATGGTGTTTTCGTAATTTTGCGTTTCCTATTACCATTAGGTTTAGGGTTAATACCCTTTGCATTTCCTATTGCTATTAAGTTTAGGGTTAACTATTGCTATTAGGTTTAGAGTTAACACCCTTTGCGTTTCCTATTAGGTTTAGGATTAACACCCTATATAAGTTGTTTTAGGGTCTCATTATAAGCAAGCTATTATTATTTTTGATTTTGATAATCATATCGAGAGAACGATTTTGTTCCTCTATCGAATTTGATAATTCCTGTTTAGCAAGTTTTCTATTACGTTCCGGTATCAATTGGTATCAGAGCACAGGTTACTTGAATTATTTAGTCAGATCCTTGATATCAAAGACCCTCTTTACTATATGTAACCAGTTAATAAACTCATCAGGATGAGTCTTACCGTGAAACTTAGGAATCTCGATTTTCATCCCGAAATGATGAGATAAAGACTGGTTTCCAGGTAGTACTCGATTCCGTCCCTGGCTCAGAACCCCGTAAGGGTTGACGTCCTCCTCTTCATCATCGGATTTATCTTCAAATTCCGCTTCTTCGTGTAGGAACTTCAGGACTACCAGAATTCGCTCCATTACCATAATGGCAAAAAGCTTAGGCGCTTTCAGTGCTTCTTCATGAACTTCTGATCTAGACAACATATTATTCTTCACCTCCTTTCTCAAGTCTGAAGGGCCTAAGGTGATGATTTGGTCATCCTTCTTGAAGGTGTAGGTATTTCTGAAGCCTTCATACTGTGTCTTTATGTCAAACTGCCATGGTCTCCCTAAGAGAATATGACAAGTGTTAAAATATGGGCTTGGACCTAACTCAACCCCAAAAGCTAGCTCAAGGGGGGAGGATTGTCCAAGACCTTATAT
>JAOXNR010000001.1:2997411-3021863 GCA_028571225.1 Parsonsia alboflavescens | reverse complement strand
TACCTGAGCTAATGAGGTTACTATTTTCCTCATTTAAACAAAAAGCATTTAAGTTGGTTGAAGCCATATTGATAAAGTGAGAGGAGGAACAAAAGAAAAAGCACAGTTTGAAGGAGCTTGAAAATCTGGAAATGAAAGAAGATTTGATGAGGCTAGAAAAAGAAAACTCGGAACTAAAGACAGAAAGGTTGAAGGAACATCCTTTGGTCTCCAACCTTTCCGTCTTTAGTTCCGAGTTTTCTTTTTCTAACCTCATCAAATCTTCTTTCATTCTATATTTTCAAACTCCTTCAAACCTTGCTTTTTCTCTAGTTCCTCTTTTGGCTTTATCAATATGGCTTCCAGCCTAACATCCATAAAACTCAATTTTCAAATTCTTAATCCAACCCTCTACCTAACAACAAAGTTTAAAAGTAATATCTTTCTTACATGCTTCGAGCAAACAAAATAAAAAAAATTGGTGGTATAAATGTTGTATATGGGAAAGAAAATTGATGTAACCAGCCTCCAATGAAGAACCACATCTTGTTAGGTCGAGCACCCTCCAAAATGACATCCTGTCTTAGATCTTATCGAAACTGAAAGGTATGTTGGGAGGGATCCATATCTCTACAGTAAAAAAACAAAGGAAATAGTTTATAAAAAAAAAATTCATATAGTTAAACTCGCATTTTCCAAGACACAAGTGGCATATCTCTATGATGTTTTTTTAATCAGAGAATTCTTTATTTTGAGTGTGGAATGTAACACAATAAGTGTTTCTTTGAGACCATGAAGACTGTCACGGGTCCATGTTTCTTTTGTGCACGTGCACAAATGGAGCCATCAGTGCTCTAAGTTCATCTACTGCATCATCGGTATTCTTACCGATCAAACTTCTCAAAGAAGCCCCTCTTTATTTTGCAAGATTGCTTTTCCTTTTAGCATTAGACTTGAAAGTGTCGAGATTGACGTTCTTGAAAATTTTCGATTTACTTGGCATAAAATATTATATAACTCATTAATATTGGAATAGGATGTCTAAGATGGGATTATCTTCCGACCTGTCTAAACCTTTGCCAAACTCTTCTTTAGTAGGCTATTCTGGTAGCTTGTTGTGTGAACCTCATCTAGGTTCAGAGTGCGACACATCTGAAGGAGACCTTGAGATGCCTGACATTCTGAACCTAGATGAAGGTCACATACCGCACAACCAAGATACTGCTTTTGCCATCGAAATTACAGATTTTGAATTCAAATAGGGAAATGATTCGGATGAGGAATCATGTTTACCTGTTTTTACAGTTAATAAAAAATGATATAATTTATTATCAAATTAACACTATATTCACAACAAATTAATTAATTTAGTAGTAATAGACTACTAGCACCAAAGCAATGAGGTTACAAAAGAGAAAGGAAAAAAAAAAAAAAATGAAGCGAAGTATTAGTGATAGTAGCTCAGTTAACACTATGAGTAGCGGTACTACCCACTCTACTAGTCGATGTGGTAGTACATTGTCAGGTAATCAATGATGTCATCACTTGCAAAATATTATCTAAAGTATAAAAATAAAAATATTTATCACTGAAGGTTGGGAGGATCTTGTGGAAGGTCGGGAGGTTATACTAAAGGTCGGGTTTATCAGTTGAAGGTCAGGCTTAATAGTCGAAGGTCGAATAAAGACTTGACAAACTTCAAAATATAATAATAAAAAAATTTTCATCGAAGGTTGAGATAATCCCACTGAGGGTCGGTATTATGGGATTAAGGTCAGTTTTAGCATCTGAAGGTCGAAGAAAGACTTGGCCAACTTTCAACTTTGCAAGTCTTCCTTCGACCTTCGAATGATAAACATGACCTTCAGACCATAATAACGACCTTTAGTGGGAAAATCTTGACCTTTCACCAATTCAACCCAGAAATTCTAATTCCCCAAACCAAAAGTCTCAACATCGTTTTGCATTCAAAGTCTCAACATTTCATAAATCACAAGAACATCCGTCAAAAACAAACCTAAAAAAATACAAAAAAAAACACAAGCAAACTATTCTTGTTCAACTGAAAAAAAAAACCTCAATTCAATTCACACCGCAGCAATCTCATAAATTTCTAATTAACACTCTCATTTCAAAAACAAAGAAATTAAACGTGGGGAAAAGGAAAAAAAAAAAACCTTACCTGTGCATTGTCGGACACAGTGACAGTGGACTTGAAGAAGATAGGAACTAAAATTGTTCTCCGGATCCGGCAATCGGTTTAGCCTGAATCTCCTTCATCTGGTCGACAAGGGAGAAAGCCCGGACTCTTTGATGCGGGGGTGAGCTAGACTAATGGCATGAGACCTTGAAGGAAGTATACATGGCCAGGATTCTCAGACCCCAAGAAAGGAAGATGATGGTCGAGTTGGTAGTGTTGAGTTTTTGGTTTGTTTGAGGGATGGCCAACTTAGAAAATAAGGAAGGAACTTGACCGTTCGATTGCTACCGCTCTTCAAGGAATCAATCGTGCCTTTTCAACTGCTCAACCATGCATGCATGGGTGTCTTTTCAACTGGCCAAGTAGTTGCATCGACCTTCGGTGGATAATACCAACCTTCGAAATTGTACGCCTGAGGTCGGTATTATCCTCTGAAGGTCGAAAAAAGAAATATATCGGTGAAATTGGCTGCCCTTGAGTCGACCTTTGGAGGATAATGCTGACCTTCAAAATTGTATGCTTAAGGTCGGTATAATTATCTGAAGGTCGAAGAAAGACTTTTAACAGGTGAAATTGGCCCAGTCCTTGCATCAACCTTATGCATACAATTTCGACCACATGCATACAATTTCGACCTTCCACTGTTTCAAACTGAAAAAAAGCTTTTTTCCCTCCTTCAAACTCAGATCTCATCTCCCTAGTTGTTTATGTTGCTTGAATTTTTTTTTCCACATTATTCATTCATTATCTATAGGTTTTTTCATATTATTTTTAATTACACAATGTAACCAAAACAAGTAATATTATTTACATAATTTACATGTATCCAAAAAAATACAAACATGTTATAATAAAAAGAAAATCACTGGGATTGTATGTTACTGTACTCCAGCGTGATCAGTGCCATCTCGTCCTTGATGCGCTGGGGTGCATCTGGAGTATCCTCCAATGATGGCATCGTCTTCCCAACAGACCATCTCAACAACTGTGTCATGTAATGTGCAATGTATGCCGCACAACTAGTCGAATTAGGCTGACTCGGGAGGGCTTTAATGCCCAAAAACTCATTTATGAACTTGAGGGGTGGAGTAGCAACTCCCATCTCGGAATAATAGCCAGCCTGTACCAGAAGAAAAGACAACATCCTACAAACTGGATCCATCAACTCCATCCTCCGTGCCTTCACCATTTTATCCCATGTTGGCTTCGGATCATATAGAGTGACTTTCGCCTCTTTTAGTGAGATCTGTATGAGTACCTAGTGACCCTTATAATAACATGACATCAAGACTTACAAATACATTGGGAAATATTAAATTATTTTAAAATGAAATATAACTTAAAAAAAAAAAAAGCGAACAGGTGTTTATTACCTCATCGACCCGCCACTAGGCGACCTCATTGTCATCTTCGATTCCCTTCACCCGACCGATGGAACCATCATTGAACTTGTGGGTCTCAAGCTCCCTTAAGCGGATGCAGAAACGAAAGCGAAATAAAGCATACTCCACAAATTGAGCAATATTTTAACGATATTATATGAACAAAATACTTTATACACTTGATAAAAATTAAACAAAATACTTACGTAGAGATAAGGCTTTACAATGGAGAATCTCCCCGCCATAGGGTAGGCAGTCGGATGGTATGTAATTGCTCTTCAGAGCCCTCTGATGAACTGATCGACTTGAGGGTCCTCCAACTTTTGAGTGCAATCTCGAACGACCCTCAAAAAGTTCCCGTCAAAGGACTGGAATCCCCCCGTCGAGTAGTTGCCACAAAAAAAAAAAAAAAGACCACAAATGTTAGGAAATATTAATAATTACTCTCACATGCTAAAAACGGCATAGTAACTTAATTATGAAGATAAAGCTAAATTGTATTAACAGAATGCATGTAAATACCTCTCCGATTCCCTTGAAGAGCAGAAACTATCCAAGTTGCTCTGGGAACGGGGATTGTCCACTCCAAGAAACACGGAGCCCTCCCCAGACACCCCTCTCGGAACTGCCTCTCTCCCTTTATTTCTTCTGGGCTTCTTCTTTGGGCCCTCAGACTCTATATGATGAGAGGAGTCTGTGAACGGAGACATGAGGCTTGTAGCCCGAACCTTGATTCGAACAACATGTCCTCCCTCCTAAAATAAATTAAAATCCAATTATTAGAACATAAAGAAATTAAATTAAAAACACTTGAACATGACATTTAAATTTGAAAAAAAAAAAAAACTAATTAACGTGTCCAATTAGGTCATGTTTAATGTGAACAACAGCATTGGATACAACACTCCTAGATGGAGCAGGTGTACCCTCCCTCTCAATGGCATCCCCCTCCTCCTACTATTTAAAATAAACTATCTAATAATGAAAATAGGAACATATATGAAATATTCAAAAACACTTAAATGTTTAAACTAACTTGGACAGTCATCTGAACCTCGATTGGAGCTGAAGGATTTGCCACCTCCCTCTCATGGACATTCTCCTCCGACTGTTACTTAAAATAAATTAACTAACTACGTAAATCAGTTTAAGTACGAAATAATCAAAAACACAGAAATGTATTTTAACTAACGTGGTCTGTTGTCCGGACCTCGAATGGAGAATGGAGCAGGTGGGACTGCATCAAACCCAGCACCAATCCACTGCTTCTACTAGTTTCAAGGAAAATAAATAAGATTAATTTCATTACCAATAGCTAACTAATTCAAATGGAACAGCACATACAAACCTGATGTGAAAGAGGAGATCTCTGACCACCCTGCTGCCCCCAGCTTTGTCGATACTCTAGCTCATCCAGTCGCTGAAGGACAACCGTGTGCCGAGCTAGGGCCGCATGCTCTTGCTGCGACCATTCATCCACTTATACAGCTCCACAAAGTGGGCATTGACATGCTTGCTAACTTGGGCATGGACCCGCTACTCAAACTCTCCCAATAGAGTCTTAAGTTGGGCCATCATGTCGTCGCCAGTAGGAGTAGAATGACAGGGCCTCCCAACGCTCTCAGGAGTGTGCTATAATTTTAAATATAAATTATAATAAATATACATATTGAATTGAATGCTTGATTTTAACAAACATGAAAAGATACATCCTCATCCGCCTAATGACCCTTGGATCTCACAGGGGATGGACGTCGCTCCTCGGCATGCTCCTCCTCGTCCTCCTCATCCCTTGGGATCTTGGCTTCCCCAACTCTCGAGGCAGGTGACTAAAAATAAAATAGATATAAAACACAAAATAAATTATCTCTATTTAATTTATAATTTACTAATTCAACTATCATTAGACTAGCCTCTATAATCGCATAGCGGGGTGGCTGTTGTCGGACGACCTACCAAAATGAGCTAGGCTTCGAAGCCCCCCCAACAAATAGGTGGAATATACGGGAGGTCATCAAAATTAGTCCAATAGGGCATCTACCGCTCCTGCTCATCTGGCTCAATGTATGGTGACGAAGCAGATGCCTATGAATATCGTTATTTAGTTTAATGAACATCTGATTTTTTAAAATTTAATTTTTTAAAAAAAAACACAAATGGAAAGGTTGATTGCTTACCCTATCTAATATATGATGCCACTGTACTCTGGAACTAGAGTAAGTCGGCCTTTGGAAAAGAAGGCACCTCGGGTGCTGTGTAGTGCCAAGTCTAGAAGCTCTAACAGGAGCATCAGAGCACAAATACAATCGTAGGACCAGGAAGTGGGCATACATCCAGCACTGAATTGAAAGAAAAACATCAATAAGGACCAAAAGGTAAATATAAATGGTAATAATTCACAAAAAATGGTAGATTTGAAGTCATACCAGTATCACCCAGCCATTACTGTATAAATGCCTCTTCGTCGCCCTAGACATGCCAACAATGGCGTGTTGGAATTCATACTGTGTCATGCTCCATCCCATGGTGCCCTAGGGAAATACCTCAGCCACTGGCAAATCCTCGAGGATGGACCACACGTAATACGGAATGACTGGTGAAGACTCATTTATCAACAGCCAATATCCGACAATGATGCCACAAGCAAGCCTGAGGACATCATCTTACTCCAGCGATCCAACATCCATCGTGCTAAAAATGGCAAAGGCCTGTGTCAGGGTCAGTGGAATGGAAACCAATAATCTATCATGTGCGGAGTGTCTCAACAACTGTCACCCCATAATCCGCTCATCCACCAGGCCAAATCGAAGTCCGGTGATCAGGGTATACTCCTGAGCCCCTAATCGATGTAGTCTATCTCCGATGTGGAACCACATCTCATCGAGGTGAGTATCGAGGAAGTGAACCTCCCGTCTAAGCACATAAGCTGCAGCACGGGCATAAAAACACCCAACATATTGGGGTAGCTCCAGCATGTGTCCAAATGGACCCCTCCTGAATCGCTCCTCTACCCCGTGGCGCTTGACCAAGTCAACTACCTTTGCTATCCACGAATACTTGCAATGAAAACTTATAGTCTTACTGGGAGGCACAACACGGCTATGCTTGAAAGACCATCTCCCTTTAATAGACTCTATATCTTTGCAAATATAAAATAAATAAATAAATAATTTGCTAGATTGACAAGCATATTAAACTAAGCTTTACTTATTCCTAGGTATAATAAATAAAATAAGCTCCAAAACCTTTGTTATCGCATGCAAATATTATTTAAATCATAAAGCAAATTATTTTATAGAAAAACCTATAATGATATATAATTTTTGATGGATTTTGTTAATGATTGAGGAAATGTTGAGACGTTGGCTGTAAAATGTTTAATAAACAGTTGGAAAGGGTTTGGGTTAGCATTTCTGGGTGAATTGGTGGAAGATTAGGATAATTCCACTGAAGGTCGGGAAGATCTACCAAAGGTCGGAGAAAGACTTGGCCAATTTTGAACTTTCCCCAATATTCCTTTGACCTTCAGTAGCTCTTGATCTTTGGTAGATTATCTCGACTTTTGGTGGGATCATCCCGACCTTCCACCAATTCAACCCAAAAAATCTAACCCAACAGATTTTGCAGCCAAAGTCTCAACATTTCCTGAATCATAAACAAAATCCATTAAAAAGAAGCTAAAAAAAATTTTAAAAAACGAAGCAAACAGTTCGTTCGAGTTCAACTGAAAAAAAAACAATTTAATGCACACTACAACAATCTTATAAAATTCTAAATAACACTATCACTTTAAAAGCAAAGAAATTAAACGATCATTGAAGAGGAAACAAAAAGCAATTAAATGACTCAAAAAAAAGAAAAAAAAGAAGAGAACTTACCTGTGGTTGATGTTGGAAGGCGTAGGTGACGGTAGAGTTGAAGAAGGTGACTTGCTACCTTGTTAACTGGTTCTTTGGCTCTGGCCACGACAACGGCAACAACCAAGAATTTATTAAATTTCGAGTTTTTTGTTTGTTTGAGGGATCGGCCGCACCTCGGCGCATAGAAGGAAGAAAATGTATCGTTCGACTTCCACAGGGATGTGGATGTCTTTTCCATTGATCAACCCTTTCAAACCCGAATCCGTACCCATTTGGATACCCAATAAAAATAAATTATCCAATTAGACATTATTGAAATGATTTGAGAAATTGGATATTTTTGAAAATTTTAACAAAAAATTGTTCCAAAAATAGAATGGGCTCCGAAGCGCTTAGATTTCACTCGTTGGGATGAGGCGTGGAACGGACCCTAATCCTTCCTGGTAGCGCAGTGTTCTTCACAGCCAATGCACCAGCCGGGAATCGAACCCTGTACCCTGGCAGGATAGTATTCGACCACTAGGCTACTAGTGCTTGATGTTTTAGAAATTTTGCTAATTTTTCTTATTATTAGTTCTTAGCTTCTTCACTTCGACGTCGCTTGTTGAGCAACCCATGTCCAGAAAGAGAGATTCAGAGCCGTTTTTCCTTTTGGTTGACTGCAACGGCTGAGAAGAATCCAAGCGGGAAATGGCGACTCACATTTTCAAGCCTTCTATATCTCAGAGTTACCAATACTTCCATTTTTACTCACCCAAGGTAGAGGGGAAATACAGTCTCCCCACAAGGAGGACTACTTCAGTTAATTGCACATCGTCTGCTTCCGATCCAACTCTTGGGTAACTATAATTGCCTTCTCCATTTCTTGCTTTGCACAATTCTATTTCTCTTCAATCCTATTCTTATTTCATCTTATTTCAGACAACAATTGTCCTTGTCTGTTGGAACCCATGTTATTCCACATCCCAAGAAGGTAGGTATAATTTTACAATGTTCAAAGTAATTGCCTATTTTAGTAAAAAATTTTTATCTTGCTGCTTTGTACTAGAGGTTTTAGGTTTTGGTTGGTTTTGAAGGTTGAGAAGGGTGGTGAAGATGCATTCTTTGTGAGCAGCCACAATGGGGGAGTTATTGCCGTTGCTGATGGAGTCTCTGGGTAAGATTTTGGGTGTTTAGTATGACATGGAAATTAAACTTAATTTGTTCATGTATCTGTTTCTGTGAAACCCGTCTCATATCGGGAATTTGTAAGATGTATTGACATATCGAGGACGGTTGCTAAGTAGTTGGCATGGGTGCTTTCAGTTCATAGTCGTATTTTGGGCTCGAGGGTCCGGCCAGCTGATTTTCTCATGATCTATTTATTCGATTCAACCTTGGTATAACATCCAGAGAAGTGCCTAATCCAGACAAGTTGACTTTCAAATGTTGTCTAACCTAGAAACTTCAAACAATGTATGTTCTTGCCTTCTAGTTCCTATTAATTTCCTCACTCTTACGTAATTCTTGGCAGTTGGGCTGAACAAGATGTGAATCCTGCACTGTTCTCTCGAGAATTGATATCTAATGCTTCTTCTTTAGTAGGGGATCAGGAGGTATGTCTATTGTATTTATGTGATGTGGATTGTTGACCATTTACTTAGTCCCATTCCATGTCATACTTTAAACCCTACATTTCATGTCTGGAGTGCTCTTAGACAATGTTGTTCAGATCTAGGAGAGAACAGAAGATTTAAAACCAACTATTCGTACTAAAGCATTATCTCTTGCACCTTCATCCTTTATACTAATTTTTCATTGCTCTACTTCCTAACAATTTATGTCTATTCAGAAGATAAAATATCTTGGTTCTACTTATCCGAAAACTGAATTTGAATGTCATTTTCATATTGAAATGGATTTGATAGGTCAACTTTGATCCTCAGACTCTCATTAAGAAAGCACATGCAACTACATCTTCTGTTGGTTCAGCCACAGTGTACAGTCTTCTGAAACTTCCTTTAATACACTCATGCTGATTTAGGCTCCTAATTTCTCAATCTTAAGTGGAGTGCTCAAAGTAACATACTCTACTTTCTGTTTGATCCATCAGAATAGTTGCAATGTTGGAAAGAAATGGCCTTCTAAAGATTGCAAGTGTAGGGGACTGTGGACTGAGGATTGTTAGAAAAGGTCAACGGCATTTATTTCTGGTTTTCTCCAACATACTGTATCAAAGTTCATCTTTATTTTCAACAGAGAAATCTTGTTTGTTTGCTGGACATAGGTCAAATAGTTTTCACCACATCTCCCCGGGAACATTATTTTGATTGTCCATACCAATTGAGCTCAGAGGCTGTCGGTCAAACTTTTATTGACGCCACGGTATGAAGATCCATGCATCAAGCAATTTAAGAAATATTGACAAAGAATGCACCCTGTTTCTTGTCTAAACTCTCTTCCCTTGATTCTCCTACATTGATTATTACCATTTTAATTTGGGCGAACGGTAACTTCTTGAGCACGTTTGAAAAGGCCAACTGTTTACCCAGCAATAATGTCTATGGTGCTCTCCAGCCTTAAATATTTAGAATCAAAGCATGGGATCTTTTCCTACTTTTTCATACATTACGGCAGGTCCTTTTTTCTTATCCCATGATGAGATTGAATTTTGTATGCTTTTTTTCAATCTTACAACTTGGAGGAAAAGGATTCCAACATTGCCATATAGGAATCATCTTGTCTGTGAAGAATAAAATACCTCTAAATATCACATCTTTTCTGTATTGCATAGTCTGAAGACAACTAAAACTCTCTTTTCATTTGTTAATATTTAGCTACTATGATCCTAAAACAGGTCTCATGTGTGGAACTGATGAAAGGAGACTTTATTGTGATGGGTTCAGATGGTCTTTTCGATAATGTTTTCGACTCTGAAGTTGTTTCAACAGTTGCAGCAAGTAGTGATGTTGCTGATACTGGTAAACTTCTTAGGGGAACAAATGTTCAAATATTGGCTCACCTGTTTCTGGAGCTTTCTAACTGGTTTTGTGCTTGTTGCTAGCAAAGGCATTAGCGAATTTAGCTCACAATCATTCCCTGGATTTCTACTTTGACTCTCCCTATTCACTGGAAGCCAGAGCTAGGGTTGGTATAAGTTGGATTCGATCTATATCTGTGGTAGTGGTACCAGACATATCATCAATGATAAGATTTCATGTTGATGTGCAGGGTTTCGATGTCCCTTGGTATAAGAAAGTTTTTGGGATGAAGTTGACAGGTAAAAGGCATTACGGGCCCTCAATTGTCCGTCCTCCTTATCCAGGAATGCATGGTTAACCATTGTTTCTTCTCCTGCTCTTAACAGGTGGAAAGCTTGACGATATCACTGTTGTTGTTGGGCGGGTGGAGGGACCCTCAAGCCTACGTTAATGCCCCAAAAATATCGCAGTTGGTTAGGCATTGCTCAATCAGATTGTCTATAAGAATGGGGTGCATTCTTGATCTCATCACATGAGTATAAATTACTGCTTGGATGCCTTTTCCCTTCCTGAAGAATGAAACTGAAAAGTCCAATTCCAATTCAGTGTCTTCATATAGTTCAAAGAATGTACTGCCACTCGATACATCATTTTGTATACTTTTGTCCTGTAAAATGTGTGAATACAGCTCTTCCTCCTAGAGGACTTGCGGAATTACACCGCCACCATTGTCATGTAATGCTTTATTGTGGAATCTATAAGAATATCATACATTGCTTACATACCGGGATTCCTGTTTTATGTATGTTCAAGAGGGGAAGTGGAGGACTTGTCCATTTCTAAACATTCCTTCTCTATTCTACTTTTTACTCTTTTCTCATAGAAAGGATCGAGGAGAACGGTAAAGGGACAATGGTATACAGTACAAAAACAAATGCAGAGAAGGTAAAGTTGATAGTTGTAGATAACTGCAAAATTGACCTTTTATTAAATAGGAAAATCTGTATGGGGGACAACGTAGACAATACAGGAAAATTTTCTAGGTTGATCAGCAACAATCTATAAGAAGTAAGAACTTATTAATGCTGAAAATATACAACACATAAGAATAAATATACTGGCTAAAATGCCAATAGTGCCTGAGTTTCTGAATCTGACCCAGAAAACAAAACCAGACCAAGCATGAAATTCGCTTGCTCATGGTGTGTGCTAACTCTTCCTTCAGCATGTAAAAATCTTGCCAGCCAAGCATGAGAGAGTACAACAAATAGAAATGCAGAGTATGGTACAACTCTACTAGGAACCCTCCTCAAGTAACTCTACCATCACTTTGACTAGTGTTCACTCCGTGGAAGAAAGATTTTGCAGCTTCATACGTAGACCAACAAATTGCAGCAGCAGGGGCATGGAAGAGCATCCTAGGCATCCATCCTCTCATGAGACCGCCATATCCATCTTTCTTTACTATTGTATGAAGAACATCACCAATTGAACTACTTGAAAATCGGTCACATCCACAGACACCCTGTGAAACAACAAATTAGAATCTTAAAAGGATGACATAATTCAGAATACATATAAATAATTTGATGCCAATGTGTCCAGAATCTACACTCAAATGAGATCATTATCAAAGTTTGATATGGACCTTTGCATGGCATTATTTAGGTATATGCAATTCATCTACATCTCGCTGAATTCATTACTTTCCATGAAAAGTAGGACAAAGGGTAGAGATTCACGTAGTTTCTAAAATACAAATAGGTCAACCTGCAAAAATGAGATTCTCGTAATTCCTCTATTAGTGAAGCACAAATGATAAAGTTTAGAGAAGTCAACAACTTCATAAAGCAAGACAAATCTGCCAAATGGCTGTTCAACCATAGCATCTTATTTTTCTCTTCCCAGCCAAAAACAACCCAATAGAAAAAGATACCCAAAAAATACAGAATGTGCAACAAAAAGAAAAATAACTGAAGTACAAAAGCTGGAACTCTGTTGTCACAAGGGAAAGAGCGAATTGATCAACTACTACCATCATAACCATTCCGGTCAGACTTTACACAGAATCTAGTCAATACAAACAATGTATGGTGAATTTTCAATTACATAGGTTTCAGAAAAAGGATGTATTTCCTATGGAGCACCCTCCAACTACAACCATCCACACCTATCAAAATTTTTCACAGGGTTCATAAAGAGCAAAGAAATCAATAATAAATAGCTTTTCATAAATATTTAAACTGCAAAAGCCACTTGTCTACTTCCTTAACAATAAAGCATTGGATTAACAATTAACTAATGAGGATCGGACAAGAGGGAGCTGAGTTTTACAATGATTTCAAGCATAAAGCAGCATTTCCATCCCCACCCCAAATTGCGATCTGCAGCACACCCTCATAAAAGGCGAATTAGAGGAATATCACAAATTATATCATGCTGTACTTTACAGTTGAATGTTAAAATGAGAAGAACCAAGTTGTGGAAGGATGATGCAATTAGGATATTCAGGTTATTCATTAGTTACACCATAAAACTCTCCTCGAAGAGTGTATTCAACAAAATATGAAAAATTAAACCAACAAGTTACCACAGCAATTAGTTCTTCCAGAAAGTACTAGTGTGTCTGGGTGGAAGCATATTTATTTCCCCACTTATTAAACCGCATAAAAAATAAAGTCAACCTTCTGATTTCCAGAATAAACATTTGGGCCAAATTATTAGACAGAGTCCTTTAAGCTCACAAGACATATTACACAACCCATTATCTAAATTAAATGCCATACGATTTCCTTTTGGCGTTTATTAAAAAAAAAAAAGGAAAAAAATATGAGGCGATTCTAACTCTAAATTTCCACCATGCCTCACTTTAAGAAAAAAAGGTCTGTTATAATGACATGAATTTCGTAATAATCCATTACAGGAACATTAAAGAGTGGAAAGGTCTCCTAACCTTTGTGCATTGCTTACTCAATTAGAAAAGTATATTTCAAGTTCATCAACAGCCCCTCAATATGGGACATTAACCACGTGACAAAATACCCCTAAGCTAAAAAAAAATGCGCACATTAATCAAATGAAACTTATCAACTGCAAAAGTTCTCTCCAATTCCTCACCACGGAGATCATCAAGAAACTCACATCTCCTTCTCAACTATCAATCGTTTTCTGTTAAATCACAGAAATTTTACATGTGTAAGATACCTACGTCTAAGAAGCAATAAGGTGGCTATATTCTGGTGAACTTGGATCCAGAGAGCATGTAGTTTTATACTCTTATTCACTCAAATGTTGCAAGATGGTAGAAGACTTGCCATGTTTAATCAAACACTTAAAAATCGTCAGAACACTAATGTTTTTCTGACCAAAACTAGATGAACAAGTATTCGCATTTAAAGCAAACAAAGGAATAAAATATCTCAGGCACAGGATCTCAAGAGCTCTTTGTGTTGCAAGAATATAATTGCAACCAACATAGACAACTACAGACTAACTTACAAAGAACAGAAGAAAAAAGCAACTCACAAAACCACTAATTATAGGCTTGAACGATGGAATCTTGCAATCAACCGATTCTTGACAATGATCTTCATTTTAGCTTCTTCTACACTTATAACGCATCAACTTCATAAAAAAGCTTCATTCTAGACTCTGAGAATTTCTTATTGTTCACTGACAAACCCTGAGCTTATCAATGTTAACAGGAAAAGGCATGGTTTTTTCTACTGCACAACAACTTTTGGGATACCAACTGCTACTTAGGCACCTGTTCCACCCCCCCCCCCCCCCCAACACGAACATGGCTCAAGTTAAAAAGTTAAAAATTAATTACCTTATTACTAGTTAGGACCATGAACCCAAGATGTATGGAAAGAAATAGCAAGTTCTCCAGGTGTATAAAGCACACTATTATAGATGACTAAGAAAATTGACAAGAAAACTACAAAGTGAAAACGTGGTATTTGGAATACAAATGCAATGACTTAACCCACTCGATGAAACATTGAAACCCATGAACAAATGGCATTGCCGAAAGTAAACATGGGACCATGTGGCTTTAAGATGCAAAAATGAACAATGATCAAGTTAAACTTCGGAGAATGTTGGCAGGTTGCTTTAAATGCAAAAGAAAGAATGATCAACTTCAGCTTCGCATAAAACAGTTTAAGACAAACACATAATTTACAATGTATCCACAGATCCAAATGTCAGTCATCATCAAACCATAGGTAGAGACCAGTGGAATGATTAGCTTTTAACAAAACAGAGTTGGAAAACCAAATTGAGCCAATACCTGACATTGAAGCTGTGTCTTAACAACATCCAGTGGCGTTGTGACCAATCCTCCCAATGCTCCAGCTGCGGCACCAGCAGTAGCATGAACCACAACTCTCTCATCACTTGCACTATCTGGTGAGACCTCCATTAGCCCCCTTTTGGCCGCCTCATAGGTTGCAAAATGAACAGCTGTATATGGGGCATTCATAACCACTGTAGTCTTATAAGAAGCATAAAACGCCCTAATTCCCTCCTCCCTCAACACTCTCTTTACGCAGTCCAATACACCACTATATGGACTATTACTCAATTGCAACCTCTGTTTCACCAAATCCATGGGCGTAAACACTGCATCGCTTGCTACAGTAGCAAACACCCCGGACGCCGCATGGGCCACCGGATTATTAGGATTTCCGCCGGAAAAAGATTTCTTACAAGCTTCATAAACAGAGAAGTAAACCGCATGAGCGGGGCCTGCCCCAAGACCCATGGCAGCTATCCCGCGGTAAAAGCCGGAAGGACCTTCAGTTTTCAAAATAGACCGAATGGCCTGATTGAGACCGGCGTGTTTCAACGGACACGAACCGAGAGCTTGCATCTGGGTCTTGACTGTATCTACAGGAAACATGGCCATATGTTCAACCATGCCGGCGATAGAGCCGGCAATCATGAACTGCCAAAAGTGAAGACCGTCGTGTACCGGAACCGCCACAGCGGTTACCGGGTGATAATCAGGGGGTTGAACTATCGGTATCAAGTCGGGTTTCTGAAATTTTGCTGCGGCATCGGTTCTAGTAGTGGTGGCCATAGAAGCCGAGAGTTACAATTCGATAATTGGGTAACCTGGGATTTCTGCAAAAGGACGCGGATACGGGTCCGGGTTAGGATATCGGTATTCGCAAAGTCGGTTGCACAAATCACTGCCATACAAGAGACAGGATTTTTTAGCTAGGTTGAAGGCGACGATGAGATAGAGATTAAAAACATGCGTGATATTTTGACTTTTTGGCGATGAATGGTCCAGTGGAAGCAGTCCAACTAGGAAGAGAAGAATTTCTGTAATGGCGGATTCCGACAGGGTTTTGGAGAAGGCGTAATTAGGGTTTCCCAGATTTCCGGGGTTACCCAAATTAGCCAATTTAAATTTTCTTTCGTCTGGTTCTGGTAGTTTTCCTTACGTGCTCTTCCTTCATTTCTTTTTATTTTCTGGAGTTTTTTTAAAATTTTCTTTTGAGTTTTTTTGTACGAAGTTCTGAAGTAGAATTAAAGACAGGGAAAATCACCTTTCTCTAGTGGAAGCAGGGACCAACATTATACATTTTCTTTTTTTCAACTAGATACCAAAAAAATGGTCAGTGCGATGAAATTACCTTTGGAAAAAAATGTGGCATGTGCAAATCTCGTGCTGAATTTGAGAGAGTTATGTTAGAAAATAGATGCAAGTACATGGATACATGGGTTGGGGAAAATTTGATCCTTCGTCTGAACTATTTTTTATATCGTTAAATAAAATAATATAAAATTTTCAATTTAAATAAAATATATTTTTTTTAAATTTTATTAATAAAATATATCTACAAAAGTATATTTACATATTTATTATTGATAATGTATAATATAGTATAGAATAAGGATTAAAATATTAAAAAAGGATGAATGCCTATAAAATGCTTAGGATTCCAGTTGAAAGAAAAGAAACAAATTTTTGATACCATATGTAGTGTTGGTCCTAGCTTGTACGACGTAGATGATTTTCCCTTAGAAACAATTGCTTGTGCCTTGAGGGACACTTCAATGGATCGAACGGTGAGCTCTTTTATTAAGATATATGTAAACTGAATCGGATATCGTTAAAAAAAAAGAATTGTGTTATTGTTCTTCATATTTTTTTGTTACTCTCTTTATTAAAACTTGAAAGTCTTTACTTCTATTTTAAATTGTTTGGAATTGAATGTTCTATTTTTTAAATACTTATATTTTTAATTCAAAGTCTCATTAAAATTTCATTTATTTTAGGATTTTTATCCACTTACTAAAAGATCCTATCATTAGTTGTATCAATATGGAGAAAAAATTGGTAGTAACTTTACAAAAATATTATGCATTCTATATTTTAATCAAATTAAAACAAGACACTTAGCTGTGGACCAAAAAAGTATTACACCTATCCTAATTATTAAAAGCATAAAATTACAAATTTTTTCCTCAAAGTCTTCCCCCTCTCTCGCCCTTTTTTTTTTTTCTTTGTTCATTTCCTTTGAGGCAAGACAACAGAATAGTTTTGAAATAAATAAATAAATATATATATTATATTTAAGGGTTTTATATAAAAAAAAGACATATACTCTTTATATTAAAACTAGTACAGTACCCGTGCATCACATGATCATCAAAATTTAAAAACACATAGATCTCATGTAAAGAAAAATTTATAATTAAATGTTATTGATTTCAAAATACTTGTTGGTGAACTGTATTTATAGTTTCTTGTCTAATATTACCTTTGAATAAATAAAAAAATATTTTTTAAGGGATATATATAAAATAACCATGCACTCATTATATTAAAATAAGTAAACAACAGTTCAAAAAACAAATAAATTTTTAACGTTTAATATACTTTAAAATAAAAAAATTATCTTTAAAATAAAAATTCATTAACATAATAGATAAAAAATAAATATTTAAACTCTCTATTAATTTAAATTAAGGTAAAATGATCAATTTAGTTTCATAACTTTTTTGTTTTGACTATACAGATCCATATCTTTTTTTTTATATATATATCTTTTAGGGTTTCATTACTTTATATCATTTTAGGACCTAATTGGTCAATAATAAAAAATTATAGGATTTAATTGGTCACTGGTAAAAGTTATAGGATCTTAAAAGATTTTTTTTTAAAAAAAAGGACTTGCATGCCCAAACTAAAAAAAATTGATGAGACCTTCAAAGATAAAAAAAAAAAGTTAAAAATAAAAAAAAGTTATGAAACTTAAGTGATCATTTTACTTCCAATTAATTAACAATAAAAGAATCTAGGCATTACACCTTTTTTTTTCTTTTTTTTTTTTTTGTGTGAAAATATAGGTATTACTCTTTGGAAGGTGAAAACTCGTGATTCGTGATTGTGCCAGTGAATCAAGCCGAGGTGTTTGGTTGGGGGAATGAGAATTTCTTTTTTTCTTTTTGGATAAATGGATATTTATTAAACAGAAAATAAATTACACAATTGAATCAATAAAAGAAAGTTGATCGTTCAAACGTAACCAACAATATATGACACCTAACAAAGTAGATAGGCAAGAACTTAAAATATAGAAAATAAACCAAATACATAAGAATATATTATTTGACGCAAACACCCAACTCCAAAGGTCAAAGAAAAGTCAACTTTCTACAATAATTCATGAAGAGCAGCCAACCACAACCCTATGGGGGGTATCAACCGTCTTGAGAAATGCCTAGAATCATCATGAAAGGTTGAAGAAGGATCCAGATCAGGATTGGGTAAACAAAGTTTTTTATTTTTATTTTTTTAAGAAACTTCAAAATCAGGCAGACCTTGAGGTCGTCCGTGTGTGATTGGCAAGAGCAGGTTGGGATTGCCCGAGAAAGTGGTGTTGCCGGATGGTAAAATCTGTGTTAAAGAGGTTTAGGAATGCAAGTATTAAGAGAAGAGAGTCGGGGAGGAGAATTGCTAAGTTTGCAATGGTGAGTAGTCAGTGCCAATAACTTGTGCCCATCAATGCCTATTTTTATGCGAAGAGGATCAAGTTCGTTGCTCGTGAATATTATCCCATGGGAAGCCTTGCTGATTTGCTTACCCGTAAGCTCACTGTTAATTCTTTACTTATTTCTTGATTCTTCACCTTGCAAAATAGGCATCAATAGTGAGAAATTATTAGCTGAGTACCGCAAAGATTCATGGCCAGACACAATTTAAAGAAACTACAAACGGGAATTAGCCAACAAATCAAGGATTTTACCGAAAGTTGTGTCATTTATGTATTTTTTGTGTGTATAATATATGCAAACAAGGGACAGTTCAATCGCCAAGTTGAAAATATTTTTTGAAAGTTTTATTCTGGTTTTAAAATTATGTAAATTTAATAATATAACAACATAAATATACATAAGGGTATATTAGTCTCTCAATTTTAATCATATCCTATTCCGTATCTGTTGAAATTAACCAAACAATAATAATCATGATTCCAATTCTATCTAATCAAATAAAAGAATAGATTTTGAAAATTCCAATTCCATTCCCTAAATATTCTATTCCAGCCAACCAAACACCCAGTAAGCGAGAAGAAAAACGAAAATTCATAAATTAGATCTATTGGTGTACGTAAAGGTATTCATAAAGGTTGGCCCAATTCAAGTCTAAAAATTAAGCGTCAAAATTCAATTGTAACTTGATGTTAAGGCCGAATCTTTTATTAGATATTTGTATATTACTCCTTATTACATTAATAAAATATTAATAAAAATCTTATTTGTGATTTTTAATAATTATCTTTTAATATATTTTAATATTAAAACCTAAACTTAATCTTTTAAAGACGAGTGTTAAATTTCTATTGGTGTAATAAGAAGTGCACACAATTGTATTAACAGAGATCTTGAACCACTTTAAAGGGCACGACCATCAACCGTTCAATTCTTTTTTCTTTTCTTTTTTTAATTTAAAATTTTAATTATTACTCATGTCTAACTATTAAATATATTGCATAACATATTTATCAAGTATAAAATATATTATATGTTTAGATTTTAAAGTTATAAAGTTGCAATAATATTTATAAAATTATTTATAAATATACATTATCATGACTTATAATTAATCGAAATAGACAAGAGTAATGGATTAGTTTTCACTAATTATTACTAATAGAAAAAAATTCAGATTAAGTGCATTATAACAGATTTTGAAAAATAATCTTAATCTCCTCAATGATTGAAATTATCAAACTCCATTTTTTCTTAAGAATTGTCAATTTAGTACATAAAGTTTTGATCAAAATCAAAATTGTATCCATTATTTTTTTTCCTGCTAATGAAGTATCTAAACAACTTTCAGACGTTTAAGTTAATACATTACCATACATTTCCGACTAAAATAGTATGTGCCGGTCATATTAATATTTAAAGTTAAGCCTAAATTTAGGATTGATACCCATTATTTTTTCTTTCATCGAAAAGTACCCAAATAACTTGCTACCTGAAAGTTGTTGAGTACTTAATTGGGAAAAGTGAAAAATAACATTTATGAATCATAACTTTTAGCAAAACTTTAGCTACCAAATCAAAGGTTGCACCCTCAAAAAAATTAATCCGTAACCACCACATGCTATCTTGGTCGGAAATACATCAAAAGCATTAATTTGGATGTGCGAAAGTTATTTGGGTACTTAGTTGGCAAGAAAAAAAACAATGAGTACCAATATTGACTTTGATTAGAACTTTAATTATCAAATTGATAATTTTCCCTTGTTATTTCCTTTTTCTATTCTTGACCCAACACCAACCCAACCCTTTTCGGTCATTGATAACCTTTGGCTCATAGTATTTTTTTTTTTCCACAAAGGAATAAAAGAAAAATATATTAAACTTAAATCAAATCTTCTTAGGAAGCACATAATACAAAAGGGAACTTTTCATTGAAGCAAAAACAATCTCTATCCAAAGAACGATCATGTTCAGCTAACAAATGTTTTGAGACATTTTTCATTCACTGAACATTCAAAAAACCTATAAAAGAATCTCTTGACGTTTACTTTTAATGTGGTTAAAGAAAGCCTTTTGCTCATAGTTGAAGAATCCAAAAAACCTTCAAAATTATGGAATACAATTTTGTATACCCAATCCTTAAAAAACAGGGACTGAGTTGGGTGACCTGTAGTCGAGGCTCCACCTTTTTAAAAGATACTTGTTTTACTCCTTTCCAATTTAAATGAGTCACTTTAACTTGTTTAAAAACTAAGAATTGCATTTGACTTTAATAAAATTGTCACTCTATAAATCTTTTTCATTGACATAATTATTGATGGGACTTGAGTGTATGCAAATCTTTAAATTAAATAGGTTGTTGTTCTTAATTTTAAGAATAACATATTCAATTGAAGACATTTCAAAATAAAAAATGGACATTCAAATCATAATACACATGAAGGTTGCCTGACGATATCGCCTAAACATGGAAGTGGCAAACTGGACAGAAGCATCTAGCCCATGAAACCTCAAAGGCAAACTCTTCAAATTTCCAAGCTCAATTCAGGATTGTGCAAAAGCTAAGCATTTGATTTCCACATTCAGTACAATTAATGTTAATGATCATCATCAAGCTGCTAATATTGAGAAAGTTTCCCATCTTAACAATTCTGAATAGGCAAAATGATCAATTTAATTCCATAATTTTTTTTTTTTGGATTATTAGGTTCATTATCTTCTTTTTTTTTTTTCAAATCTTTGAAGGTCCCATAATTTTTTTGTTTTGATTATGCAAGTCCATATCTTTTATCTTTAAGGTTTCATAACGTTTAACGTTTTATCGGTGACCAACTAAATCAAAAAATGATATAAAGTTACGGGACTTTAAATATATATATATATATATCTATCTTTATACAGTCGGGTTAAGGTGTGCGCTGTCACACACCCGCATGTGTGCCTCAGACAGAATAACATCTTTTTGGTATAAAAAAAAAAATTGTCAAGAACCAGAGCGGAGCGAGACAAGCGTAGCCACCAAAGCTCTCCTCCACTCTTTGCATTGTATTTGGAACTAGACATCGGGAATCCCTTCAACAAATCAACAAAAAAGAAAAAGGAAAAAGAGAAAGATGCTGGTCAATAGCAGTGGCCAAATCAATAGTCCTTGAGGGGATCTCAAACTTCATCGGATCGGGAACTAACACAAACTGGAACTAGACATCGACAACCACCTTTCATGTCCTTCTACTGCCGTAACCAAAAACAAAACCCCCCGAAATCTCCACCACCAACTGCCGTAACCAAACCACCAAACCCATCAATGCGCCGTCTCCTACACTACGGCAGATCGGCCATTGCCATCACTTACTGTCATAACCAAACCCAAACCCCCACTAATGTCATCTCCTACACCATGGTAGATTGCCACCACCTACTGCAGTAACCAAACCCAAACCCAAACCCCCGCCACCACCCGTTGCTTAGATCAATTCCAAATCCATTGCCCTTGGCCGCTCACTCACAACCAATTTCACTTCCTGGTTCTCAATTTCTCAATTCCTTGCTGAATGGTTCTCAGACCCTTTGCCCCAACACCCATCTTGTTCTACTCCTTCAGTAGACCTTGCAAAGTGAGATTCGGATTTGCCCCCAACCCCACTTAATGACCTTGAAGATTTTTTTTTTTTTTTTTTTGGTTTAATCCAAATCGAAATGACATCGTTCCCTTTTTGGCACATAGGAGGGTGGAGTGTGAATTAGCACATCTTAGCTGAATTACATATAAATATATATATATATATATATATATATTTATAGTTTTGCTACCATATTCGATGTCACTCACAATAGTGAGTGCTGAAAATAGAGAGCAATTAATGGTAATGAAGTTTGAAAACACTTCAATGAAACAACGTGGTTTTAGCTCCTGGGATTCATAAAAATAAAAAGGACAAAACGAAGGGGGCAAAAAGCTTCCGGGACACTCACTGCCCTTTCTCTCTTCTTCGACAACATCTACCAATCCTTCTTCTTCCTCAGCCTAAAACTATTTTTGCCGGTAGTCTCTCCCCCTGTGGCGCACAACTCAGGCAAATTTACTAACTTCTGTAACAGATTTGCTCTCCTTTCTTCTACCCAATTTGTTCTCTAACCAAATCCACAATCCCAGGATAGATCTGTCCTGCCCATATCTCCAAGCCCTTGCCTTCTAAACCCACCTTCCGATTACCAACGCTGCCGCCTAGATTTGGCAGCTCTGCTTTCTACCTCCGCTTCAAAGCTCTTGGTTAGCCGCTCGAGGTTCTATATTGTGGATGTGCTGGAAGGGAATACCGAGAAGGACACACGTCTCTTCGCTGATATCGTCGTTAAGTTGAATCTATAGAAGTTGACTTCTATTACCGAAGCCATGGCACGAAAATCTCACGGCGGTGGTAGTTCTAGCAACAACGAGGGTTGTTCGTTAGGTGATTTGTGCCTTTGTGAATGACATTTGAAAAATAGAAACTTTATCGGTGTTCTCTTTTCTTTCTTGATTTTTCAGTTGGATCCCCCTCCCCGGCCCATTTTTCTTTTCCATTGGAAGAAAGAATTGCTCTTTTTCCTTTTGGGATTTGGATAAAAACTACTAGAAACCATGATTCTCGTTTTCAAGAATGGAACCATTTTAGAATTGGTGAGTGGATATTGGGGGCATTAATGTACACAAGTGTTAAGTCAATTTCCTTTCTTTCGGACAAATTGGATTGGATACATTTCTTTGTTCTTGCTCTATTGCGGTTGGAAAGATAGAAGCTTTTTGCTCCCTTCTTCTTTTTTTTTTTAATTTTATTTTTTAAATTTTTAATTTTGAATATCAGAGGCTAAACAACATCGTTTTAATGAAGTGTTTTCAAACTTCATAATCGTTAATTGCTTTTCGTTTTCCGCACTCTCTACTAGGGGAGACATCGCACACGGTAGCAAAACTGGTATATATATATTTATAGATAGTCTATAACGCGCACTCCCGTTAACCACTTAACAGACGTTCTTGTTATTTGAACTCCAAAGCTTTTTCGGTTCGGAGATCACTTGCACTCTCAAAGTCTCTCCAAGCCTGCTGAAGATTGTGAGAACTCGAAAGAGAAGCTGAATCTTCTGGGTTAAGAAGCACGAAATAGAAGCTTAATCTCGACTTTCTGTTAAGCAAAACAGGAGCTCGTTTTCGCGGCACTATCTCGGTTTCTTACCCATCTGAAGGAATCTTCCCGTGGAGCCATTTCATCTTGTTCGGTTTGAACCCATCTGAAGGAATATGTGGTGAAGAAATCGGAACCCATCTGAGTGTGAGAAGCAGTCCTGAAGTCTAAGCCACGAACCATCGCGAAGTCTGATTTGTGCCGTTGAGCTTCTACAACAAAACCGAACGGAAGGCAGAGTCTGAGAAGGTGAAGAAATCGCCGGAGCTGAGAAGGCAGAGTCTGAACGGAACCCATTTGAGGTTGCCGGAGCTACTCCACTGTCGAACCTGACTCCACGGTTCTTGCTGAATCTTGGAGAAGGTGAGTTCCCGACCTTGACCTCGTCCCTTCTTTGGGATTTTTTTGACATTATTACTGCTAAGGAAATTAGGGCTTTAGATTGTGCTTTTTTGTTTTGCTTGGGATTACAGTCCTGATGAGACTGATTTGAGGTTTAAAAAAAAAAAAATTTATGTTTCAGAATGTATTTGGATGCCAGATTTCCGAAACTAAACCCAGCATACATGGTTGTGTAGTTGGAATCCATGAAATTCTTTTGGCTATCTATTTCTGAAAATCTCGAGTGCCAATTCACATTTACCTTCATATGGTGGATATCGTCCTTATTGTTTTTTTTTCTGCCTTTCAACTGCATGCGCCATGGAGATTCTCTTTCTAGTTCTGTACATAGCTATGTTTTTTATTCGCTAATGCTTAGAGTGTTCTTACAGTATATAATGTTCTACAGACGGACCATTTGGTCTAATTATCATATGTGACTAACATCCTAGTAAAAGCATTGTTGTGATTAGTACTCCTTTGACTGTTAATGATATCTCCTTATAATGGAA
>JAOXNR010000001.1:2957372-2997311 GCA_028571225.1 Parsonsia alboflavescens | reverse complement strand
TGTTCTAATATAATTAACAATAAGTGAAGATTTGTAATAAGTAATTGAGTAAAAGCTTATTTACAAATATAACCCTGAGCAACTACCTATAGGGTCGGCTAGAGGCAGCAGTGATGGGTATTCCACATTCGATACCCTAGTTATAATGCTTCAATTAAAGCTCTCTATACCACTCTCTCTTTAGAAAATAACCTATCCCCAACAATCTCGACTCGGGCTTAGCTATAAACTAACTTGGGAAGAAATGGATCGAACACGAGAGGCTACATTCTTAGGTCATTCTTAAACGACTTCAAGTTATTAAACAACTACCAATCCTCCTATGATTTGATTTACGTTGATTTAGATGACAAGGAACGGAGAAGATGCCCACCCAAATTAAGGGAAGAAGCACTAAGCTCAGTGAGATGATGGAAGATGGAAATGGTGGAGCTGATTCTTCATTGCCTAAAGCCTCTCAATAACAATAATTCATATCCAGAAAAAATACTCACTGTATGTTTAAACATGGAATGAATAATTGCCTCAACCACATATTTCTTGAGTGGTGATATAAATTAAAAAGGCAACCGATGCAACTTTCCGGCTAATTTCCCGGAGTTGACTTCCTAATCCCAAGAAGCCAGTCAACATTTACATTTGATGATTTTGGGCAGATCTGAGCTAAGGCGGGGTTGGGCGGAAGTTTAAGCAGTTTCCAATGGAGTCAAGAGGAGGTGTTACTGGAGAACATGATCGGCGCTAGTCGATGCCGGTTGGCCAATCAACATGGCTGCTGTAGACAAACTTGGCGTCGTCGTCTATTGTGGACAATTAATCATTTTATTTAAATAATAATAATAAAAAAAAGACAAATGATGACATGGATATTTGTGACTAATTTGACATGTAAAACATAGCTGATATGCCAGACAAGTAATGGCTACCAGGATAGACCACCATAAGATGGCTTAAATGCCAAAAAAAAGTAAATTTTAATGATTAAATTAATTAATTTAATAATTAAATTGAAAAAAGTATCAAGTTTAATTATCATTTTGATGCTTTAAGCCTGTTATTTTTTCCCTTCAAATTGAAAAGAAAAATATGTAATTATTAAATTTTTATTTTAATAAATTTTATAGAAAATTTTATCCTAAACCATGACAATCCTGTAAGTTTTAACTAATTAAGAAAAACATTCAATTCTGAACCAATATAAAAATTCAATTTTAGAGAAAATATATTTTATTTCCATTTTATGCCTAGATTTATTAAACTGTAAAAGCTCATTAAGCTGTCATTAAACAGAGGCAATAAAACACACAATAATATCAAAATATGCACTTTCCCGATTTAGGAGCAGAGAAGAAAAACACGGCATTAGCGAATAATTACGCACCTGATTCCTTGAATTGGGGATCTTCTTTGCGAAGAATATAGTCATGTCACAAAGAGAACCGGGTGGCCGGCGTAGTCCAAAAGGAAGCCACCGGAATATTCCTCCGCTTTCCCATCATCACAGCCCAAATTAAGTCCGAATCCGACAGAATAATTCTACGCTCAGACAGATTAATGTGATCTAGGAGATGGTCAACCTCAGGTTCCATATTTGTCATAACGGCTTGACCGAAGGCTAAGAGATCCCTAGCACGGACTTTCTCCGAAGGAATGACATTCGGTACCGTAGCTAAGTGGAAGTTCTCCGGCTAGGATTCGGAGCTGAGGAGGTCGCCCCACTCTTCGGTGACTACGTACGTTACGGTGACGGTGGGTTGAGTCAAAGCTATGCGTTTACAGAAGTGCAACAAACGATTGATGTGACCTCTAGCCGGCAATGGTATTGCAATTATGTCGATCCTGTTGCCGGAATTTGCTGCATCGATTCTCTCCGTTTCCATCTTCTGGCGAAACAAGCTGAAGTCAAAATTCCTAATGCCAATAGAGGTATGTAGTGCTAGTGGGTTTAGTATTACTTCTTCCAATTTAGAATTTTAAAAAGAAAATCAATTCTTATTCCCTCCCTTTTGTTCCTTGCATTTGTCATATCTTCTCTATATAAACAGGACGGTAATATGCGCTCCAACTGTTAACGGAATTTTTATTACAGTGTTCATATAATCAATCAAGTGGAGCAAAAATTTCATTACGATAACGGTTGGAACGCACATTAAGATACGAATCACCTTAACAAATCCGATAAACAGGATATTAAAAAAATAAATAAATAAAAATCGAATATAGTTGTTGGCCTTGGGTTTGCTGAGAAAAGGTGTTTTGTTTTTCACCAATAAGGAGAGACTAGAGAGAAAGACAACTGAATTTACTGACGGTGGTCGGTATTTAATAATTTTTTTAGAAGAGCTATCCTATATTTATATTCAACCTTTACTTTTCAAAAATTTTGATCCTTAATATATATATATATATATATATATATTTTTTTTTAATCTCTAAATAATTTTTGATTAGATATTTTAATTCTTTTGATAGGATTCTTTAAAAAAATCATCTGATTTTATAGTCAACGGTGTCCTGAGCAAAATAGGAAGGGTATTGTAGTCATTATACTATTCATCAGTCAAAATTTTAGAATTTAACCTTTCATCTTTTGGATGTTTTGATTTTTAATTTTTTTTTTACTTTTTTAATCCCTAAATAATTTTTCATTTGAATATCTTGATCCTTTTGACTGCATTATTTTAAAAAATCATCAGATTTTATAGTCAATAAAGATCTAAGAAAAATAGGAAGGATATTATAGTCATTACGCTATTCATCAGATAAAATTTCAAGACATAAAATTTTGCCTTTTGAAAGGTTTGGTCCCTAACATTTTTTATTTTTTTGACCTTTTTAATCCTTAAATAATTTTTATTTGGATATTTGGTCCTTCTGATCTGATTTTTTTAAAAAATCATCGGAATTTATAATCAATAATCACCTAACCAATTTAATTTAGATATTATTGTCACTTTACTATTCAAACACAATTTGTTCCCGGGGGTATCAATTTTTCTCTTACCTAAAGGACCTTGGGCAATCCGTTCTTGATTTCACCACAAAGGACACGGACTCAAATTCTCAGCACGTTTGGATGCGAAGAGAGCCAAAAGTCCACAAATGTTGCTAACAAAAAGCAACGACAAGCAAAGAGTAACCTATAAAAGATTCTTCTCGGTCCCATCTCCCCCTATTCATTCGTAAAGCTTTTCAATTGACGGGTAAAACAGCTTCTTAGCAAAAAGGCTTACTTGTAAATATATTAGCTCTTTTTATGGAATAAGCAATGTCATCTTCATTCATAATAGTTGGTCGAATGGTCATCATTTCCCCTACGATTTAAACTTAGAAGAACCAGAGTTTCTCCTTTTATGTACCGTAGATAATGATTAACCAGAAACTGAGATGATATAAAGAGGAATTTTAGGTGGCCCTTTGTTGGATTCTAGTGGAAGGCTATGGTTGTAGCTTTGTAAATTCATTTCTTTTTCCAACCAGAAATGTTTCAAAAAATTATTTCAATTCTTTTTTTTTTTCTGAAAAAAATTATATTTAAATAGTAAAATGACCACTATACATTCATTAAATTGATTAGATGACCATTGACTATAAATTCTAATGATTTTTATGAAAAATCCGGCCAAAAAAAATCAAAATATTCAAATGAAAATTATTTAAGGATTAAAAAGATTTTTAAAAAAAATATTAGGGACAAAAACTTTCCAAAGGCAAAAGGTTAAGTTCTGAAAATTTTTCCTGATGAATAGAGTGTAATGACTATAAAATCTTTCCTATTTTGCTCAAATCCAGTTGACAACAAAATTCAATGATTTTTTTTTAAGAATCTGGTCAAAATGATCAAAATATCAACCGAAAATTATTTAGGGATTAAAAAGGTTAAAAAAAAAAGAGTTAAGGACTAAAGCTTCCAAAAGGTGAAAAATTGAGTTTTGAAATATACAATAACTCTTTTTTAAAAAAACATATAGGTACTACTATTTCCTCATTTTTAAATGCAAGCTATGATCTGATTTTTTTTTTATAATATAAATTGTTTATAATAAATAATACATATTTATATATTTTTTAAGTCTTATCATTTATCTAATATTTTCTTATATTTATTGTGGAAAAAAAATAGAATAGTAATTATAAGTAAGAGGAATAAAGGATATTTTACCGGTAACATTGCTATTTTTTAAAAAAAAATTATTTACATAAAACATATGCTACTTCTAAAATGAAATTGAACGTCTATAACACTTTATTTTAAGGGGACGTGTATCCACTAACTTATGAGTCTCCTTTCTTATTCTTAAAAAAAAAAAATGATAATTTATCGAGTTAAATTAAGATAAAGGACACTTGTTAATTTATATAAAAATTAAAAATGAACACCTTATTTCATAGAGGTATAATATTTGAAAATTTGTTTTACTCTTTACGTTCAGAATTAAATGCGTTAATTTGATTAACATGCATTTTATGGAAAAAAAGTATGACTCCGTGCATTTTTAAATTGTAATGTAAATTTTTTTATTTAGTTTAGAAAATAAGACATTTATTTTTGCATTGCTTAGAATGAAATATGCGACATTCAATATAAGATAAAGAAAATATTACGCTTATGTAATTCTTCACGCGAAGAGTAATGAAGAATGGGAACACTTTGGCTCTCCCCCTACCAAATTAAATATTTTATGTAATATATACTCCTTTCAAGTGAAATTGAATGTTTCACTTTTACTTTTACTTCCACAAATTTTAGGAAAATTAATTGACTTAGTTCATTTTACACATAACAATATTAATTTCTTAAGAAAATTTTAATAAATTTATAAAATGAGACATTCGTTTAAGGACAATTCAAAATAGAAACGTAGATATTCAATTTCAAATGAAGGGAGTATCTCCTAGTTGTCCCTTCGAAACATCCTAAATCTCGATTTTAAATCCCACCAATACCCTAGTTAAAATATTTTACTATTTAAGGAAATCCTGTAATATAATATAAAGCCCACCTGGTATAAAAAAATAAAAACAAAAAAACAAAAGGAAAAAGGTTTGCAAGGGTAGTGGATATCGTGGTAGAGATATTTTCATTGCACGACAAATTTTCAGAAAACGAAGTTAAAACAGAGACACCACTTCATCATCGACAACTTTGCTTTGTTGAGATATTTCTTTTTCTGCTGCTCTTTCACTAATTAGAAAATATCTTCTCTGCTGGAACCCTTTTCACAAACCGACCCTGCAAAACTATTGTTAAATTTTTTTCGTGCTCTAAAAGTTTAAATAGAAAATAAATTGAACAAGAGATCTCCGGCTACTCTGATACCATATCAAATTTCTATCATTTTAACAGTTTAAACTCTTGGAGAGGGTTTGAATTTATACAGTTAATGGTTATTAATTAATTATATGCAGGATTTCTGTAGAAATGAAGATTAATATGTATAGCTAACTAACCTTGAGTCTTGGTCTTTTGTCAGCATTGAGTTTGCGTATTTGATATCTTATCTTCTTCAAGAACAGCCTACTCTGACGCTTTTCTCTGTATCTTAACACACTGGCTTCCCTTCTTTTTCTCTCTTCTTCCATCACCGGCACTACTTCTACTGCACTCTGCACATCATTGAAATCATGCATCAACTTTATTATATATATATACATATATGATTAATTAATTTCATATGCAGTCATTTTATCAATATTAAGGTAAACTACCTATAACTAACTTATAGTCTAATAATGGGAGGAGGATAAATAAAGAGGGATAAACTTACATGTGCATTATTATTTGCAGAAAGAAATGAAGAATCATCTGCAAAGGGTGTCCTGTCAGACCATTCATCCAAGACTTGTTGATAATTCAAGCTTAAATTCAAAGACAGCTTCTTTTCATCATCTTCTTCTTCTTCAAGAAATGGACAACAATAAACCTCTTCTTCTTCTTGCTTGATGCTAAAGTGGCCATTTTCAGGATGATGATGATGATAATCTTCTTGAGAGAAACTTCTGCATCTGTTCTGTAATTGCCTATCATCACCAAAATCCCCTTCTCCCATCGCTGCTGAAAAGCCATCCAAACCCATATTGAGATCCCACTTCAATCGCCCAAAGTTTTCTCCATCTTGCAAGTACTCATCCATAATAATAATCTTCTTTTTTCTTGTAAAACCAGAGAACTCTTCAAAGACAGCTTCTTTTCGACTATGAAGAGGGAACCCTTTTGATGAGAGGGAGTCATAGTGGTGTTGTGTGGCACCTTATCCTTTTTGTTTTGGGCCCCCTTTTAATCCTCCTTGGAAGTTGGAAAGATCAAAAGAAAAAGGCAAAGCGATTGTTGTCCGCTTCTAATATTCTTCTTCGTTCTTTTCTTGATCCGTCAATTTTAATATTCATTTATCAACAACTTCTCTATTATTATGTCATGAATGAATGAATATCACAACTTTAAAAAGGTTCCACCGATGCTAGACCACTAAGTGATTGTAAATAGAGGATTATGTCTCAATTGGACTTGGAGAGAACTTACCCTTTAACCTACACTTGATACAGGAATCGAAGTCGCACTCTACGTACATATGCGAGATTGATATTATACCGACTCTCACCAAGTTTACCGTTAAGTTATATCCTTGAAGAATTTTAACCCAATAAAATAATTTGGACGGATGGTGGTTCGTGCAACAATCATATTCAAATTGAATTTGGATTTGTTTTATGTGAATATACTCTAAAAATTCAAATTTATTGCTCTTAAACAAAGAGTAATTAAATAATAAAAATAGATAATTGTAGAAAAAATGAAAAATGAAAAATAAAATTTTACTATTTATAAAATACTATCTACATCTTATACAGATAGTTCATATTTCTTTTTTTGTCTATCCCAAATTATAGTCCAATTTCTTTTCTGAGAAGAGGCAGTTATGAATTAAAAGACTAAATTACTCTCATTAATTCTTTATTGATATCTATTACTTTCAATTCCAATATACTCCCCTAAATATTCCTATGAATTGAATGCAAGGTATAAAAGTAAAATTACCCCTAAAATGATTAGCTTAACTACATTAATTACTTTTCTTAATATGTGTAAAAAAGGAACGTAGACTATCTTTATGGGAAGTAATTAGAAAAGAGTAAATAAAGTTATGATATGATTAATATAAATATTTTGCAATTATAAAAAAATTATAAATCACAATCATTAAAATATTATTATTTAAAGCAAGGGTTTTGGTTGCTGGGTCTCTCTCTTTCTCTTTCTCTGGCTTTCCTTCTACAAGATTTGGGTGGATGCGGCTGCCACCTCAATGAGAGTAGGCGCGAGGGGTGACAAGTCTTTCTTTAAAGCAGAGATAAGCAGAATAGAGACGCCTCCGATCTCAACAAGAGCAGAGCAAAGAGAGTTGGATCTGTGTTGGGTGGTGGTGGGAATGGCAGATTAGAGATGGTGGTGGGTGAGGGGGTTGGTGGAAATGTTGGGTGTGGGTGTTTTCTGTTGTGCGCCTATGTTGGGTGGTGATGGAAATGGCAAAGCAGAGGGGGTTAGATTTGTGTTGGGTGGTGGAATGGCAGGGAAGCTAGTGGTGGAACGATGCGGTGTTGGAATGGTGGTGGTGGAACAATGCATTGTGTCCCTAGTCTCTCTACCACAGCATGTGTTTTTTTTTTTTTTGAAACGAACCATCATCTTTTCTTGGCGCACACAGCATGCGATATGCGATGTTGCACTCAGCAGAAAAACTATATAAATAAATATATATATATATATATATTTATATTTATATATATATGGAAATGTTATAAAATGCTACGAAACATATCTTCTAGAGTGCTCTAGTTAAATCTTTAACGATCAACTATCTTTTATTTTTAAAAAAGTAAAATAAAATTTAATCATGTATCTCTATAGCTTAGTTTATCCTTTTAAAATTTAATTCATAAAAAATATTTAAAAAAATAATTTTTTATAGAAGATATTATTTTTTTATAATAACTGATGATTAACTTTGATCATTAGAGAATTAATTGGAGTAATCTATAAGATATGTTCCATAGCAGTAACTGTGCAACGGTATCAAAACAACAAAGTTTCGATCTGAGCATTTTTTTTTGTAACATCAAATCGACATTGTTTTGGAGACGTCACACAGCAGAAAGTTTCAATATATAAATATATTTTTATATATTATATAATTTGCACATGAACGGCTAAATCTTACTTCTCTTGTTAAACCTTACAACAGATGCTGCCCGTCCAAGGCCCATTGGTCCATTGGAGAATTAGATTCATCATTTAAGTTTCTGTGGTTGGGCTTCCAACTTTTAGTTAATTTCCGGTCAAGAGTCAGAATCTGAACCTGTTCAGTGGGCTCAAGACACCTTTCTCCGGCCCGAAAACAATTTGCCTATTACGTTCACAGGTTTCGTATCTATTCTTACACGTGACGACATGATTTTGGGATTCCCCTTGAACCACGTATCCGCAAAGAGTACAGATACATTTTGTTTTGAGTCTTATAAATAATAACAATGCTTACGTGTATTGATATAAACTATAAGTTTCATATATTAAAATATTAATCAAGTCCATGATGGAGGTTATTATATCGTTGAACATGTATAAAATAGGATATATGTACACCAACATGGTTCAAAATCAAAACTACACCAATCAAAAGGATAATGGTCGAATTTCCTATTACACATCTATATATCTTTCTTATCATGTTACATCAGTAAAAATTTAATATGTAATCTAAAAGATCAAATATTTCAAATGTTTAGTTCATTGGTTTAATATATAAAATATATTAAAAAGATAATAATTAAAACTTACACGTAAGATTTTTATTAATGTAACAGATAGTAATACATGTATAATCGGAGATTCGAAACCAATAATTGCACTTATCTCCCTACCTTTATCAATCAATCTATGCCTCAAGGTTTCTAAAAACAATTTCTCTCAACCACTTTGAGTGGAGATGATAATAAATAGCAATTTGCAAAATTGAGAGTTGATCGATATTTATAAATTTTACAATATTAAATTATATAGAATTGCAGAAATTGTAACTTCTTAAAAATTCATACTATTTAGGAGCTAATAATTTAAGATTATAAGATAGAGAGCTAGACAGAATTTTCTAAACAATTTAGTAAAATGTTTAAATTCTTTAAATATAGTTTTTTCTTTGTCCTTTTTAATAGTTAATTAGCTTGTGAAGTTTGCTAATCATCGGTTATGCGCACTGGCTAATACTCTTCAGTAGGCGTCTCACTTGCCGCCAGTGACCATGGTCAAAACCTCTATTGGGAGAAAGTTATTATGAAAGACAAATTTCATAATATCGAACGAACCTGATAAGCCTGATGATATGGAAGTTTTGTCTATATATTCTCTCTTCCGGCCCCATTAAAAAAAAAATTTCAGAACTCCAACTGAAAAAAGGTGTGTTTAATTTCAACCCCAAAGTACTTGATTATATTTTAAAAATAATTGATCGTTAATTTTAATCATTAGAGATTTAATTGGAGTACTTTATAAGGTGTGCTCCATAGCACATACATTCTCTCTCTCTCTCTCTATATATATATATCTATATCAGAAATGATGGTGTATGCTACGTAGCATACAGAATTTTTGTACTATTGATTAAAACGATATCATTTTGACCATACACGGTTTTGAAAACTTGATCAAAACAAAGTCATTTTGATCAGTAACACACAAATTCTGTGTACTATATAGCATACAACAACATTCCTGATATAAATATAAATATATTTTTATATATATATATATATATATATATGTCATTCCACATTGCATATATCACATCATGAGGCATTTAATTTTTGAATTACATAAGAAAAAGGAGGATCAAAATGGAAGTCATCCAACTAAATCACTCATCACTCACTCAACTTTAACAGTATCAGCAACTAGGAAATATATACATGTATGTATACAAAATCACAATCAATCAAGCTCCATTAATGATCAAAAGCAAGTGGCTTCTCTACTTGTGGCTTGATTTTGTATCGTGTCACGAGACAAAGTGACTATGTTAACATTATTTTTCTGCCTGCCAAAAGTCTAAAGAAAGTGCCAAATTTATATCTCAGTTCGTGAACCTACCTTTCTCCTACAGTTCCAAAATATAAATCCAATCATATATATTATATTTTAACAAAAATATTATTTTGAGTACTGGAGTTCACAGTATGATAAGCTCTCCCGTATGTATTATGGGATTGACGATGAATTGAATTACACACATAAGCCTATCATATATGGTGGGATACGGCACCCATCATAGCATTCCTATAGAATCTTTCATGTATGACAATAATAATATATTTACTTGGTTCGTAATTGAATGTTTCAATATTTTGATTTAGAAAATTATTCCTTCAAGGAGATCTCATTGGGTAGAATGATGAATGCCCAAATCATAGATATCGAGTTTTAATCTCACCAACACCTTTCAGAGAAAATTAATAAGTGTATTTCACTTTCATAGAATTGTTGATTTATCATTCTCATCAAATCTAAATTAATGGTTGTAGTTTTGGAAAATGGTTGTAAATCCTTGATTATTAATGAGGTTGTTAGTGTGACTTTATATTAAAAAATTTTATTTATTTTTAAATTTGAGACTTTTAATTTTAGACAAATTAAAATGGAAATAGAACATTGAATTGCGAAAGGAGGCAATATCAAATAAAGGGTAACAAGGTTTTTAAATTTGAGAATTTACATAAACTAGGACGAGGCCATGCAAACTCGAATAGTAAACTTGTCGCTAAATTTTTATACATATTATATTATATATGTATTAAATAATTAATATAGGTGAAATAAAATAATACACCAATAATTATGTAACAATCCATATTAAACTATCAAAGTTCAAAGTCCTATTTTTTGCAGCACCGTCTTCACCACCAAACACCTTGGTTCTTTCTTCTTTCAAAGATTCGTTCTTCTTAGTGAAATTCTTTGTTTGAAACTTGGAAGAAAGAGTTGAGGATTTAAGATTTAAAGTTTTGACTTAAAAGTAGAAGAATAAATATGAGATTTGGAGAAGAAAGGAAGAGGTTTTAATGAATCGGTTATTGGTGGAATGAAAATAACTCTTAAATAGCTTATTTGGTTAAATTTTAGAATAGTAATGGGTCGGTTAATTACCAAACAGATTTAATGGGTTAGAATTATTTAACTAAAAAATTAGAGATTTTTCTAGACTCGATGGACTTGGTAGAATTGATCGATTTTATTGAATTCACCGAATAACTCGTATATTAAACAATTTTAACTTACTTTGATTTTGAAGCAATTTTATATGATTACAGGTAGAATACTAAAAAATTCGAAAGAGTTTAACTTGAGATTTAACAACTTGAGTTGTAAGGTTGAAAGCAAATGTGAAACAAATAAGAATATCAAATCAAAAATATATTGGAAGTGACATATATTGGGGCCGTCGGCTCTATATATCGTGTATAAAGATTGAAGTTTAAAGTCAACAGAAGTCCACATTACAAGGCAATTAGGCTTTCACCCTGGAAGTCTGTTTAATTGTATATATAGAAATAATCTGACTGAGGTATCTCTCTTCAAATTTTGAGGGCTCGAGGTTAAAGCTTCCAAACCAAAAGGCAGAATTATATAACTTGAGAAACCATATAAGAGAGTTGCCTGCTAACTTCTAATTAGATATTGAAATTCAAACCCTTTTTGTATTATGTTGTAGAAAAATTAATAGGGTATTGTAATTAGATATTGAAAGTTGCTTAACTTCTAATCAGATATTGAGTATTGTAAATGGAATTTCTTTTTTTTTTTTTTTTTACATACAAATTTATTGGGTCTCATGCTTATGGGAGTTTAATCTGTGTGCTTGCCAAAGTTTGGAATTTAAACTGAATTGGTCAAGAAACCCACTATAATTCAATTGGTTCAACTGATCTGACCAATCTAAAGGTCAATAGGTTCCTATATTTATTCGTTAAATGTTGAATTCTAATTATATATAAATGCTATAGTGGGCACAGTAATCCTGTTATAATGTTTACAGTTACCCATTAAAAATGGGCAAGTGTTAAAAATTTAATAAAGAGTCAACTCCTTCAAGACAAAAGTCTTTTATAAAAAAAATTATTTTCAAGTTTTAAAGTTATATATCAAAGTACTTAGGGTTTAATTTATTTTTAAGGTTTTAGTTTATTAAATATATTTAAAAATATAATTTTTTTATAAATGATTAAAAAAAGGTTATGTCTCTGTTAAAGTTTTTAACAGTTGTTCAGCTATGCTATAGACTACAGTTAAATCTCTAAAGGTCAATTTTTTTTTTAAAAAAAAAAAAAATAATTATTAGGGTTTAATTTATTTTTTTGGGGATTAATTTATAAAAAATATTTGAAAAAATAATTTTTTATAAAAGAATTTTTTTTTCTTTAACAACTATTGTTATCTTTGACCATTATATTTATATATATATATATATATATATACACACACGTATGAGCTCAAAATAGAAACGCATTGGAAAGGGATAAAAAGAAACGTAAACAAAATTTTAAAATAAAGTAACTAAAATCCTCTAATATATATATATATATATATATTAGTATGTGCTTGACTGTGCACACTAATGAGTGCAACAAGTTAGTCAACTAATGGTCAAATTTAATGATTTCCATTTTTTTTTTAAACAATTTATTAAAATTTAATCAAGTGCCCCTAGGGTTTAGTTTATCCTTTTAGGGTTTAGTTTTATCCTTTTAGGATTTAAGGATTTAGTTTATTCTTTTAGGATTTAGTTTATCCTCTTATGATTTAGTTTACCGTTAGTTGACTAACTACTGTACTCATTAGTGTATACGGTCAAGCACACACTATCATTCCTCTATATATATATAAATATATATATATATTTTGTCACTTTATTTATTGCATCGTCTAGCTAGTTATTTGAGTTTCTATTTGAGAGGAAATATCGTTCACATTGCTATTATGAACCGACTTGCCATCTCTTTTTCTTCGATAATGTCTTGAATTTGTATTAAAACAGAATCGAATCTTCAAATACATAATTTTATACAACCTACTACTGCATCAAATTAATTAATCTGGTATTCACGTGGCCATTGAAATTGCACACAAACGGATAGGTTTTGTGTCACTCTAAAACGTACATTGACATATTTTTAGCACCGTGATTTTCAGTTCAATTATCCCCCAATACGTACTTCAATTTTGCAAGTTCACCAAGGTTGAAATGTATGCGTAAATTATTAGCTCTGTAAAAAGGATTAAAATAAAAACATGCTTGCTGTTGGTACTGGTACTCCAATGGTGGCGTACCAAATTAGGTAGGGGTCATATTTTGATGATTGACAACTAATATAAAACGAGGTAGGAGAGCATAGGGGATTTACATTGAGAACCACATCTCCCCATATAAAAAAATAGTACCGTAGAATTGGAATTGAAATATCAATGAAGCAAATGCTAACCGCTACTTCACTCCTACTCCATCCACTTTTCACATGCTACCGTTGACTAATAACTTCCCCCTTTCATACCTATTATACTTCTTCTTCTTCTTGTTTTGTTTTCTTTTTTTTGCAGCCATATATTATGAAGCAGGTTTTTAACATGATCTTCAATAACCCGTTCATGTATACGAAGACAGAAATGGAGAAGAAGAAGAAGATTAATAAAACGCTAATTAATTAACCGGCGGCGTTAGGTTAAAAAAACATGCAAGAGAGAGAGACAAATAATAATTATGTCCAGAGAGACTCTCTCTTAAGAGGGTCTTGAATTACACAGGTGCTGGAAGAAGCAAAGCTAAGATACTGTTGTAGGTTACTGAAGTTAGAAGTGGACAAGAGAAGTGACGATTTGTCATCTGTTGATGGGTCCATTATCTGGGACGTCGTAGTTGTAGGCAAGGCTGCCGACTCCTGTTGCTGCTGCATCTGGATGCATAGTATCTCTGCTTGTGCCACTGCTAACTGCATCTGTAACTGAGAAACTTGATTCTGTAAGTAGGAGATTGCACCGACGCAACCATAAACTGGGTCTCTCATTCTTGCGTTTGCTTCATACACTAAGCTGCTCACCGCATCTCCCCTCTGATGAATTGGAAGCTCCTGGTGATCAAGAAAGTGACAAACAAACAAAGAATGCAATGATTAAATGATACATCGAATATATATTTTCAAATTATAACAAAGGGGAAATAATGGAGTATTAATTAATTACCTGCAACATTTTGCTAACGTTACTAGCACCAAAGACTTTGTGGACAATGGCAAACTTATGAGGATCATCAGGAGGAAAATACGGGGCGAAGATGCAGTCTTTGGCGCAACGCCGCCTCAACAGTTTGCAGGAAGCACATGGAGAACTACCTCCCATGGCAAGAACCCAAGAACAAACTAGTTCAAATATGCAAAGGAAGATGAGCAGATGTAAATTATAAAGAAACAAACCACAGCAAGCAAGAAGAAAGGTGTGTAGTTTGGAAGAGAATGAGATGGTGTGGACGTCTATTTATAATCGATAGTTTTGAGTTAGGCCTTGGCTTATTAGAATGGATCAACAAATAAAATATTACTACTGTTTAAACAAGGATTAATTGGTTCATAAAATACTATTAAAAGTAGAATGAGGGAAATGGAGAGAACCTTTTGGATGTTACGGGACTTGAAAAGAGGAACCCCATGAACACTCTGCTGCCTCCATTTGCTTGAGTTTTGATTTTACGTTTCTAGCCTTCTACATATTAATTAATTATTATTATAACAAAGGCCAGCTGAGCAATGACAAACAGGGGCAACAAGGTCCATGCAATTGCTGATGATATATAAGAGTTGAAAAGAATATATATCACCATTCTGAATGCAAGGGCAAAGAAGTTGACCACCGCCACGGTGCTTGATAGGTCGGCCATCTAGCTATTCGCACTTGTTGAGTTTCCACGTTCCCAGTTTGACCCTTACGATGCATTTTCTACTTCATGCAAAAGAGTACAATAATTTAAAGAAAATAATAATTTTTATGGTAACTAATAGTATATTTAAGAGACAAAGTGCAATAAATTTACAAGAGACAGACCAAGATTAGGGTTTTATGAATTTCAATATGGTTCGCAAAACCCTAGCCCTAATGGAACGGGAAGTTGGGTTCGACGTGAATGTTTGTTGGCGGACATTCACATGCCAACATAAATTTGATTCTAAAACTTAGAGAACCTCTAATATATCCTATTATCTGATCAAAGGTCACAATTCTCATACTGATATTATTTACATTATTATTTTTAGAATATTTTACCAACTGAAGAGAAAGGTTGGATTAAAAAAAACTCAACAATATATATGGACCATGGATACTGTCGCCGTAATGATTTTCTCGTGGGTCATAAATCTTGCATAAAACATGGAAATGGATGTTATTTGACTTATATAAGATAAATTAGACAACACCGTTTTCATGAAAGACGAAACGGTGGGAAATATCATGATAAATAATTGGTCATTGTGAGAAGCTGTCTTCCTCATCCCTTGGGAGGAAAATTACAGAGCGAAAAATCAATGCTATATTAATCGAAAGGGTTTTTAACTGATTTGATCAAACAAGTTTGAGTTAAAAAACAATTCAATTCCTTAAGGTTTTTTTTCAATCATAAAAGTCCTTCACGTTTTTACGAACAGTCGAAACGGTCCAAACCACTAATTTCCGACTACTCACACGACGGAGATGGGCATGTGACCCGCACATGACCACTTCAGAGGGGTAAAAATATCATTTTTATTGTTCTGATTGAAAAAAGAAAAAAAAAAAAACTTGGCAAACATCAGTTTCGATAATCACGTCGAATAACACCTGTGCTAACTTAGCCCCACTCCAGCCTCTTCTGCTATCACCATGAACAGCCGGAGATACTTCCACTATTTCTCCACCCACACCCTATCTGCAGGTGCAACGACGGATTTACTGTCAACTTTGTCCTCCACTACCTATAATCCGAATATTTCTAGGGACAAATTTGGATAGAGGATAAGTAACTTCAGATTGCAAAAACAATAAAGGAAAAGGGTAAAATGTATACTTTAGGATGACAGAACAAAAAACTTATTTGACAGTGAGGTTTGGTGCTAGATTCATTCTCATTGTTGTCTACGGAAAAAGGGCCACAGCACTTTTGAAGAGCTTTAGAAATTTTGAAGTCCACAGAGGTAGTTCCACAAGTAACGTGTTCCTCAACTTAGGAAATTGAAGGCAAGCTTGGTGTGCCCCTCCGTATGAGGATGCGGTTCTCAAAGCAGAGGAAGTCACCGTCGGAGATAGCCCCGATGCTAACTTGGCCTACCACATGGCACTGTGAGCCGAAGAATCTCAATTCAGGAAATTGAAGGGTAAGCTTGGTTTGGGTTTGCCGGAGGGGAGCAAAAGGTTTTGTTTTTTGCTTTTTTCAAGTAGAATAATGAAAATGACATTTTTACCCCTTTGAAATGGTCATGTGCAGGTCACATGTCCATCTTCATCGTATGAATGGTCAGAAATTAATAATTTGAATCATTCCGACTGTCCATAAAAACATGGAAAGACCATTATACCTGAAAAAAAAAAACTTAAGGGACTAAATCCTTCTATTTTGTTAAGTGTAAATAGGTTCAAATCGTTCTCTGTCAACTTAAATTTTTAGAGCTGTTAAAAATTTGACATGCTATAGTATCAAAACAAGAGGTCTTACTTTGGAACCAATTGGAGATTTAACATCTTTAGGGGTATTATCCTTCCATCACGAGTTATCCATTGCCCAGATCCAAAAATTCAATCTTATCCTTCTAAACATATCAAGAAAAATATTATCATTGAATTCATATGAGTATTTTAATCTAAAATATATATATTACTTCCTTCATTATTCAGAATTGAATATTCACATTTTTATTTTGAGATATTCAGAAATTAATATCTCATTTCCTAAATTAATTAAAATTTTATTATAAAATTAATATCGTTAAGTTTAAAATGAATTAATTTTCTTAAAATATATGTTAAAAGAATAAAGGGAGTAATTACTAAAACAATCATTGTCTTAATTAATTGTTCCGCAACCTTAAATGTGATCTAAACCGAAATGGAGGGAGTATATATATCTTCATTTTTTCTCAACACCAACAGAGACAATTTAGATTCATCCACCTACTTTTTGCCAAAGATATAACTTGTCCTAAAAATAGTGGTAAAGCGTTATGATTCAATTAATCGCGAATCGAGTATTTTGTAACATCTAAATGAAACTAAATTATATTTAAAACATCTCTATTTTATTATTATTAGTGAGTAGTATTTGGATCAGACTAATGGACGTACTCTGATTATTCCATACTCCATCAACAAGAATCCAAATTCAATGTAAAGAACCAATTCTCTCATTTATATTAGACCAAAGTAATTGTAAAATAACTAAAAGTGATTGGGCCCCCAGGGGCATAGCTTAGCGTTAAACTTCGTAAAAGTTGATACAGTATCAGTCTAACCTTTATATGAAAGGTGCGAGTTCGATTTCTATCAAGTATAGGGATTAGCTTGGGCACATCTCCAGATTTACCTCCTCCACGTGATGATTAGTTCAGGCACATGAGTTCGATTCCTGTCAAGCGCAAGGGTTAGTTTAGGCACATTTCTCAATTTATCACCTCCACGTGATGGTTAGCTTAGGCACATCTCCTAATTTACTACCCTCCTGATTTACTACCTTCATGTGGTGGTTAGTTCAGGCACATCTCCTGATTTACTACCTACACGTGGTTTAAAGACAGGAACGTGTGGAACAATTATTTGGTGGGATTCACCTTTTTTTAACTAAAAGTGATTAGATATTTAGATTTTAGAACACGTCAATATCCCCAGCCTATATAGCCCAAAGTACACGGTATATGGCCAATAAGTAGAATTGAGCAAAATGAACTAGTCTCCCTTTTTAGGCAAGGCACCCACCCAACCTTCCATCAATAAACTACTACTACTACTAAGGGAGACCTTCAATGGAAGGTACATGATGCTTTCCTATCATCTGCTGTCCCTCTAACAACTATGAGAATTCATCACCAAATAAAACTGAAAAACACAAATCAATCACAAGCTGCAATTGCGTTGTCTATCAAGATGATTTTTAAAACCGAGCAGAGCAATGGCCGTGTTGCTCCAAAAGGGTGCAGGGGATTCTGAACACAGGTTCTAAAAATATAATACTACTAACATAAATAATAGGGGTAATTAAAGAAACAATACGACAACAGTAACAACAACCCACCATGGGAATTAATGAGAAACAGTAAATGAGATCCGACATGAAGCTGAAATCTAAAGAAAACTTAAAAGAAACTAAATTTCAGACGATCAAAAATTCAACAAGGTACGTAGAGACTTGGATTTATTTTTATATCTTACTAAAAATTTTTTAAACAAGGGGTCACATGCATATGTGATAAGATTAAGTACGACATTAATTAAGCATGCATCTGATTCACCATTATGTAGCAATTGGCATGGAAGCAAAAAGATTCTTCACACTGATCAGTTTGTAAATGTATTATGTAAATTAAGAAGACTTCAAATTAAATCTCTCTCTCTCCTTCTGTATACTGATACTACTTGATTTCCTTTGTAGTGGGCTGTGGGTTATGCATCACGAGGCTTCTGAACTGATTCTCCTAAATTATGAGTGTTGTAGTGCCATAAGATCGATTTCCACACTCTTGCATTTAATGCTTTCCACATGATTCCAAGCTTCTAATCTTCTATTCCGAGGAAAAAAGCTCTCTTTTCCTAGTAGTCATAGCAATTCTATATTTATACTTTAATAGTTTTTTAACTAAGAGTACACTTGGTTTTCTAGTAATAAGTCAGTCCTAGCTAGTCCTCACGAAACTCTTTTGGACTCCACCGTTCGCCGTTTCAAAAAGTAACTAACCTTTCATGTTATAACTTCGCAATTAGTGAGAGAAAAAATTAAATAAAGAATAATATTAGAAAAATTATTACCGTCCTTTCATCCAGAAATGAATATCTCTTATTCTATTTTAAGTTGTCCAGAATTAAATGTCTCGTTTAAAAATTTTATTAAAAAAAATGGACAATGCAATATTTTAATAATCTAAGTCAAACTTTTTTATTAAAATATGTTCAAATTAAACTACAACATTCAATTCTAGATAGAGATAGTATAATTATATGCTACTTCCTCTATTACTAAATATAAGTCATTTTAACTAACTTTTTTTTGTTTATAAGTCATTATTGTTAGTTAATTAGATATTTAATGATATTTTTTTTATATTACCCTATAATAATGTATAGTGAAATAATGTTTAAATTTTTAAAAGGACAATGAGAGATATTTTAGGTAGAAAAAAAAATTACCTTAAATTTTATAAAATGATAACTAATGATTTATATTTAGCGATAGATGAAGTAATAATTATGAAATGATTCATATTTTTAATAATAAAAAATACTAACAACCTATATTTTGAGAAAGAATATATACTTTTAATCACTAAAAGACAACACTCCACCTCTAGCCCCTTCCTGCCACTGTAAAATATAAATATAAGGTTCTTTTACAAACTAATTAACTAAATCAGAAGAAAAATGCATATATGATAACTTTATCATGTTTTGCCATGCAATATAGACATAAATCTTTAACATCCAAATATTAGAAAATAAAAATGAATACACTAAATAAATATGAAACTAAATTCAAATAAAGAAATATACACTCTAGTCCCTAATTATAAGTCATTTGTAGTAATTTTATCAATATTAAGATAAAAAAATTTTATATAAAAAAAAAAAGTCTCTATAGAATATAACATCAAGAAAAAAAGAGAGAAAAATATTTTATTATGATAATGTTGAATATTGTGAAATGAGTAAACTATTCATTAAACTACTAATGGATCCAGAGTTACATATTTGTACTTCATTTCTCATTACACAAATAAAATATTAATAAAAAAATCTTATTCATAATTTTTTATTTTTTATCATATTAAAAACTAAAAAAATAAATTAAATCTTAGGAAACTTGATCTTTTAATGTGTTAAATATCTAATGATGTACAGGAAGTGTTACATAAATGTTCCTAACCCCACTAATGACTAAAAAAAAAAAAGCCTGAGCCCAAATACTTAAAAATTGAGACAGAAGAGTAGTATTTACTAAAATCTTTGTGTAATGTTGGTATATACACTAAATCTACACGTATGAATACATAATACTCTACCTCACCGCAAGACGCGTTCTTTTGGGTTTGATTTGAATTCTCGCGTTTCAAACCGCCTAGGCTCATAGGAAGAAAAAGACAATTAATGTAGACAGGAAGAGAACCTTGTAAAAGTTAGTTTAATGTGTTTGCGTGTTTTTCAAAATGAAGTGCGGATTACTATTAGGGAAAAACAGACATCTTCACCGTCTTAGAGAAAATAAAAACATACGAGCTCCGATGTGTGTACATTAAATGCGCGCTTTGTGATACGGAAGATTCCATTATTGGGATATGGATGTTTTCTTCAAATTCGGAAAATTTGGTGGCGACTGAAATTTGGAGCAATCTTTGACAAAATACTTAGCAACTTCTATACCGGAAAAGTCTTGAGATTCTCACTTTACCTCAGGTCCCATTTTTCACCCCTCTTTGCGCTTTTCGATGCAAACATGTCTATATGACAACACTACAAGTACTCAAGAAAAATGCATGCACGAACAAGGCTTTAAAGGGTAATTGCAAGATAACAGTAGAACTTACAAAAAAAAAAAACAGTTATCGATCAATCTATTCTTCAAATTATATCCTTCCGAAAGTTTTGATTCCTAAAGTTTTTTTTTTTTAATCTGTTTAGTTCTTAAACAATATACATTCGATCATTTTGATTGAATTCTTCATAAATTTAATCAGAATTTAGAGTTATTTTGATCAATTAAATAATCAAACTATACCCACATGCTTCATTTTACTTGACCTTGTCATTCATCGACTGGATTGACCAAAATGAGTAAAAATTCTAGTGAAATTTGTAAAGAATTTGATTAAAAGGATCAAAATGACCAAACTGTAAATTGTTTAAAAACTAAATAAGCCCAAAAAAAAAAAAACTTTAGGAACCAAAACTTCTAGAAGAATATAGTTTCAAGATTATATTGACCAATAACTCAAGAAACAGATAACGGAAGGGAGAAAAAAATTCAAATGAAAGTGAAACTTGATACCCCAAGTACTAAAATATTTTCTTGACTATACCAAGTCCCAAACAAATATAACCACAATATTAGCCTTACAGTAACAAGATCTAAACGAATATTTAAAATTATTTTAGAACAAAGATAATATGCATGCACCATGAAACTAAAATAATTCTTTGAGAATGATATCAATGAAAAAATTACAAGTCATATACAGCCATTTTGCAGTAGTATTTAATTAGTCAAGTAACTTTATTAGTAGTATTTTCCTTATAATCTAAAAAAAAAAAAAAAAAAAGAAAACATAAACCAAAAAACTCTAGTATTAGTTTTATCTTCCTATGAATTTTTCTACAGCTTGTCTAACCCTATCACATTGAATTAATGTTCAAAAAAATTAACCATCTTGAGATTAAAGGAATAATTTAACATCCCAGTATTTGTATAGTAAAACAATTTTCTTTTTCCTTTTTTTTTTTAAAAAAAAGAAAGAAATATAAAAAAGAAGACAAACCACACCTAATGCTGCTAATTAAAGCATCTTTTCTCATGCAGAATTAATTGCAGATTCTTGGTGAGGTATAAATTACGTCATCAGATTATTAAAACCAAGCGAATACAAGATGAGTACTGGTTCACAAGGTTCACTATGCAGGACTACGCTGGAAACTGTTGTATGTTTCCAGCCTGATTGTGCCCGCTGTGATTTTGTGCCCAAACCCGTTGTAGGGCCAGTGGGCCACTACCCACATGAAACCTTCTTTCATGACAATCGAGCCAGGAAATTCACAACGGTTCTTAAGACCGTAAAGATGCATTATATAATCCAACACGTTGCAGCAATAGTATAGCTAATGATGCTTCGATTTCTTTAGAAGTTTCTTTAAATAGTAATCTTCATTGCAAGCAACCAAGAAACCTGATAGAACGGTATTATTCTCTTTACCTTATTGGCATGATATGAGTGCCACTTTCATCAAACGATCCTTTGTTGCTAGTCCATATGGAAATATTGGATCATTCAAGATCCTGTATCCAAAATGAATAACAAAGATGGTTAATAAATCACAGAAGGAGAGAACAAGGACGAAGAATCAGATTTTGAGATCATTTGAGGTAACCCGTTGTAGACACTGATGTTCTCGCAATTTTCGCCCATTTCGTCTTTTAATTCCATTTCTGTGCAAAGAGCTTCCTGAAGGTGGCTTTTCAATGCAGACAGAAGCTTGCCCACTTAGCTGCCGGACTGTTCTCTTCTTCTTCATGTGTTCTGCTGCATGAACCTGAACTGGATCGCTTTTAAATAGCATTAATATACAACAATTAAGAATCCATAAAGGAATTAGAAAGATAATTGAGTTCCAAATATAATCCACTGGAACTGGGAAAGCATGAGGGTTCGAACTATTGTCAAAATAGACTAAAACTTCCAAAAGTGTGCATGTTGATCATGCTTCAGTGGGATTTCCAGAAGAACGGTACTGCCTATCAGAACAGATAACTCCAGATTGCTCAAAGTTGCCTGTACTAATTAGTGTTTGCAAATTGCAAGTAACTAGACAACCTTTATGCAATTCCTGGTCAACAAATGCAAAAGGACATAAGCTACAGATCACGCAATCAAATAATCTTAAGTGGCTAGAACTCGATCGATTTTGATGACAATCAAGTAGAAGTGCAGTAGTAATCCTTTTGACACAGTTTAGAGAATTTGAGATCAACAGTTTCGGAAGCATCTTCATAATTCAGAAGATACAGCTAATTGATATTAATTTGATTGGATGTGCAGGTTGGTTAACATCTAAAAGCTAGTCCAATTGAACACGACAGGTTGGTTAACATTTAAAAGCAGGACTAGCCCACGAACCTTACATCCAATAAAAGAACTTGCTTCTAACTGCATAATCTGACTGATTGTTCATCCTGTTTAAAAATATCTTCCAATCCAAATAAATGTAAATAAACTGAGAAGTGAAAGATTTGTTAACAGAATGATGTCTGCATATAGATATCAAAGTTCAGAACTAAGATTCCACTGGACTTAACTAACATGTCTATTTTGGTATAGAAGCCAGCCACAACCAGTATGATCATTGGCTAAGAAGGGGTCATAGAGAATGAAGTGTATGCCTTCTGGCTCTGAGCAGTATTGCCCAACCATGCCAATTTCGAAAATTCAAATACCCACTATCTTCAAGGGAAAATCCGTAAAAAGTTTGTAAGTACTTCAGATACACAAGACCTCTACCACCTACGTTTAAAAAAACTAACTTTTTCAGCAGATCAATTTGCCAAATCAAAGTTGCACCAGCATTGTCTAATCAATGAGATTCATGAATCTTCTCAAGAACATAGGTCATACCAGATTGTAAGGAAGCTAACATCATAGAAACCTCACAGAGCCTTTTGATTTTCTCAATAACATGTATCCGATGGGTGTGATTATTTTCAGGGTTCATACTACTGCTCAAAGGAGCACATGATAGTGCCCTTTCACATGCCTGGAGAAACAAATGTCACATTCCAAATTAGAATTAATGACAGAAAGTAACAGAATGAAAACAGGGGAAAAACAGAAGAAAGTTGGGTATTTATACTTTCACATGCTTTCAACAGCAAAGTGAGGCTCGGAAAGAGCAGATATTCTCAAGTTATACGATTGAGCAAATATTAGGGCAAGATACTCAAAATGGATTGATTTCCCGATATATATCATTTAAGGACTTAGCAGAAACAAGTATGTGTTTAGTGACTTATTTGAACATGGAATAAAAACAGATATTCAATTCTTAGAACAAAAGCCATCCTTTCAACAGAGGACAGCAGAAAAACTTGTCAAGTATTGCATTGATTATCAATTTAAACACTATCATTATGCATATAAAAAATACACATTAAGAATAAAAAGCAACAATAACAAATGGATTGAATTCCATTTTACAAAAGCCAAAATTTCAGCAACTTGTATCACATGAGTAAAAACTTGGCAATCTTATGAAAGAAACTAAACAATTCAATTAAATCCTGCAAGAGCAGTGTCAGAGGCTACTAAAGAAAATGACTTCAGGTCAGACACCCAAAAGTCGAATTCGGCATTTTAAACTACTCAAGACTTAATCACGGCTGCCCTAACATATTTTACAGATTGGTTAACTGATTCATGTATGCGCAACATAAACATGTAATTGACAGCAGAAAATTATTTGGCAAATCCAATAAAATTATTTGCAAGAGATATTTTGATGGCAACTAATGGTCAGAACTTAACCAAAAAGGTGACAAATCACACGGGAACCTTATCTCTGACTCATTCAGTAGGGACTAGGCAGGCACACCATCCAAAAGTACTCATTACCTTTCTCGCAACCAAATAAAACCCATGATCTAGTGCTTGCTGAGCAAAGCCTAGCCATTCACTGGGCAAAACCTCAAGCCTTGTGTCGCTAGTAGCCTTTTGATCTCGCATGATCAGTGCTTCATATCTCAGGGCCAAACAACTCTGTTGAAATTAAATTGCACAATTATCATTTATACGACTTTTTTCTTTCTTTGGTGGACCAAAGAATCAAGTTCCAATTTGTGAGCAAGCATTTGACGACAGAAGAAATTCTAAACAAGAAGCTTGAGCTAGCAATTACATCATCATCTGTTACAAATCACGCATACCTTTACACATGGTAACACTCTCATACTTCAAACTTTCATTAACTTTTTTTTTTAAAAAAAAAAAAAATGCAAATTAGATTTACTGTAACAATCAATCAATTTATGGTCAGGTTCCACTAACTTGTACGCATATAATGCCGTCAATTATGACAGATGGTTAAGACGTATGATCAATTGGGATACCATTTCCCTAATAGTATGAAATTCATGATGTAAATTTCCTATAGCTCAGATGTACCTCAACGTCACCAATAAGAGCAAAAGCACGAACGAAAAACTCAGCGATCATCAGCTTGTGATCAACAGATTTCCCCGCTATTTCACGAATAACACAGAGAGATTCACGTCTCATGAATTCCCTCAATGCAATTCCGACTTCAAGCGTTGATTTAACGTCTTTAGAAGACAAAGTAGATTCTAGAATTCGAACGGTTTCATCGTTGAATCTGCACAAAACGGAAAACCAAAAGAAATGGAGCAGTAACGACAAGTGTAATTCCAGTAGTAGAAATCGGAAGCAAGAAGGAAATCTACTGGGGATGAAGGAAATATTCTACCTTCGACTTTGAATTTGAGAGCAAAAGAGGGAAATTTGTAGCGAGACCGCTGCGGACATTTTTGCCTCTTCAGTTTGCAGATTTTACCCGGGGCTGAGGAGACGTGCGCACTTGTTATTTTATTTTTCTAGCAAAAGGGTTATGGTCACTTAATAACAATAATAATAATAATAACCACAGCTTAGTAAAATTAAAATTTATTTTAAAAAATGGTTTATTTCCTAATAAAGAGATGATACTATATATAATTTCTAATTATATATTTTAAGCAGTGGTAGAGAAAAAAAAAAAAACTAAATTAAAAAAGATTTTTAAAATGTGGTTCAAATAAATGTGTTCGGAAAATGTAATACAATAAGAATTTCTCCTAAATATGTGTATGTTGAAAAATACATATAGCGCTGAATGATCTACAGGATAAACATAATGGTCTCGGTTTCGGAAGCAAGGTGAGTTCTGGTATATATAATGTATATAGTGGATCTAAGGGTAATGCTTATGTAGGTGTTGGGATGATTTTTGATGTTACGGGGAATCTACAGAATAACAATCAGCAGATTAATTTTGATAATGGATTGGGTTCCAATAAAAAAAATTTCAACTTCTAGTACAAACGGTGTTGAGTTGTGTAAAAATGAACCTGTCTTGGAGCTAAGTGGCTTGAACTTGGATTTAAGTGGTTCGGCAACTAAGAAAGGGGATTCAGGCACTGTGATGTATTTAAATAATCAAATTCACAAAGTGAATATCCGAGCTAGTGTAAGATCAAATGGGACAATACATTTGAATATGGATGCATTGCAGATGGATTTTTGGTGGTTGGAATACTGTTATGAATCCGTTGAATGTGGAGTTATATTTGGATGTAATAGGATGTATTTGTGATTAGAGTCAATTAAGTAAAGCTAAAACTGTAAGTTTTTCAATCCAACTTAAATGGTTTGGGGTTAGATTTAACCGACAAGAAAAATTCAAGTTTTGATTTTGGTGTGTAGCAATTGCTATGGAGAGAAATAACGACCGGAAGGTTTGGGTATGAATTGAGATGGATATAAATTTTTCAATGGTATTGGATAAAATTGAGTTTGAGATTTGGAAAAAAATTTTTTAAAAAAAATATGGGTTGATGAACAATGATTCGTTAAATATACCCATAGAATAAAATAATAAAAAAATAATTCCGATCAAATTGGTAAAAAAATTCATTTTCAAGATAAATGAATTTAATCGGTCGTTCAAAAATAAACTAATTAAGAGATCCCAAAAGATTTTTTTTTTAAAAAAAAAAGTACGTGTACGGTTAATCAAAATAGTCGGGGGACTAATTTTACCAATTTTGCCAAACTAAAATTTTGCAAGCTTTGAAGAGAAATTATTTTGAGGCGACTGGCGACACTACTGTGTCGCCGCAATACGTCCAACTTATCGTCCACATTAGCAACTTGATCGAGCTAATTTAAGCGTTAAGTAGAATCAATCAACCTTCTTCGTGAATGGCCGATCGGAACGACCCGTATCTCCGACAACGCCATACTCATGCTGCCCTAATTGACCACCCCGGCGTCTTCCATCGGCGGGCTCAGACAATTGGTCGAGCCCATCTCGCTGCTTTAATGGAGGCCCAAGAACGGGAGATTCAATCCCTCCTCCTCGATAACCAGCGATTAGCTGCTACGCACGTTGCCCTTAAGCAGCAGCTGGCTGCCGCCGATCAGGAGCTCCGACACCTCTCGTCTATCGCGGCCACCGTTAAGGCCGAGAGTGATGCACGGGTTCGGGAAGTCTACGAGAAGTCGCTTAGCGCTGAGGCGGAGCTCCGTTCTTTCGACGAACAGGGGGCTGATTTGGTTCAGGTGAGGACTGATATTCAGAATATGACAGTGGACCGTAAAGAGTTTACTGCGAAGTTGCGGGAAATCAATGAAGAACTTGCCGTGGTTCGCACGGAGTTGGAACAATTGCCTGCAGTTGAAGCAGAAATTGAGACCATGCACAAGGAAATACAGAGAGGAAGGTATGCTTTTAATTAAAAACTTATTTCTAATGCAGATGCTTAGGTACGAGTATAGGTCTGAAATGGTATCTGATAATTTCTAACCAGAATATAACAATGAATTAAACCTACACCTTATTGGACATTACATTGTCTAGGAACTTAACAATGCGGCTCCTGTTGAAGATAAGAAGGAAATCATAAATTTATTGTTTGTCATGAAGTTTTCTTCTCTATTATTGATCATGCTGCTAATGCCTTTTCAAGCTCTGGGTTTCTTTATTAGTATTAATCATGCTGTTTATGGCACTTCTGCATAGGCATGGCCGCATGGGTGACATTATTCACAATTTTTCTGCATCAATATTCACTGAATCCCATATCACTTTGTTCCTTCTATTGTGAAATGGTGCCAAGGAATAAAGAATCGAATGTGAGAATAAAATCATAAGAAAAGAACAGCCATAGAAAAAGGAAGAATGTTAACCTTATGTAATGAAGATCTGAGTAATCTAAACTGACAGCCAACCAAAAGAGCAACCACATGGGTTCTTTGACAACCTATACATGACAGGAAATAAAGACTATTCTAGTAGGATAAACATAATTGTGCCTAACACAATTTCTTGAATATCACCTATTTATCAGTTAATTAAATTCAAATTATCTATCAAATATTGATGCATTATTTCATGGGTGGTTATTTTCACAAGCAGGGCTGCTATTGAATGTGAAAAGAAGATGCAGGCAAAGAACCATGAACAGAGCCAATTAATTAAGAAACATATTGTTTCTATGGCTCATGAAATTCAGAAATTACAAGATGAGCTTGCAAAAGCAGATAAGCGAGCTAGGGAAGCTGCTACAGCCACCACTGCAGCTACTGCAGGTAATGTGGACTTTTAGAATCTTTCTTGCTCTTCCGATCTGTCTAATAGCCTTGTCCTGCACTGCTCGGTAAAATGTGCACAACTTAAATGCTAACGTGCATTCTTATAGTGGCTTTCGGGGCTTGTTTTGTTTCAGGTATTGCTTATGCTGGGGGTTATGTATACCCTGCAGCTGGATATGGTGGGCCTTTATATTCTAATTACTTACCCATGTCACAGGTGTAGTAACTATTTCCTCAATGACAAATCTAATTGAAAAGAAATTTGACTTTCAAGTTTTGAGTTTATACCTACCACAAGTGATTGTCCATGTACAAGAAGTTCGAGTTACCTACACCTATGCATGAATTATAAGTCTATTCTCTGGAGATTACTGGCCCAGCCCTATGTCAGACAATAATGCTTTATTAAGGATGATGCGTATTATTACTTCACAATATAACTGGAAAACTTTCAAAAGAGTAAGTAATGATTTTGTGCTTAATGCTCATCTTCTCATGACTTGACAATCTGTTTCGCTTCACTTGCATTGTTTCTGGTACCTGTCTATATAGACAAGTAGACGCATGCTAACAAAAGGCTAAATAGAAGATTCTATTTGTAGTTTGATGCCTTTTGGAGCTCTAATTTATGTACTCTTCATTATTTTGTATGTCAACGTGTGGTTCAATAGGGGAAGTTATGCGGGAAAGATAATGCATGTGTTAACGAAATTATATCACTTTATCATCTTTCACACCCTTCCAAGAAGTACTGACATCAGATAAGAATATTTCCTCTGTAATACCTGCCAAATTATCATGGCTAAGCAAAGAATTATCCTCTCATCCTTTTCATCTCCACCTTACCAGATATGTCTGTTCTCTTCATTTGCTAATCTTCATTGGATTGAAAAACACCTCTTGTGGCATGAGGACTAAGTTTCTTCTTTGAGATTTTCTTTTTAGTCTTGAGGGACTAACTCCCAAAACGATTTTCCGAAGTCAAACAGACACAATCCTCAATTAAAATTGCATTTTCAGACATCTATTCCCCTTTGTGAAGGTACAGAACATGGAAGTACCTGGAGTAGGAGAATGCTTAGCAATTAGAATTTATAATAGATCAGGCACAGCAGTTGACTGTATATCTAGATGCACCCACGACCACCAGAACCATTATGGACATGACTCTTGACAAAAGCTACAACTGGCTAAGCACCAGGACACTAGGCATTACGTATCCTTTCATATATTGAGCTGCAAATGCGGGCTGTATGTCCATCTCCAGCTTCAACCCCTATGTGCATCTTATTTATAGCAATCTCTTATCTCTTTAGGGATGGTTAGGCACAAATTCAATTGCCAACAGCATCTCCTCTTTAATATTGTGGCACTTTTCATGCCTCTATAACTCCTCTCTTCATTTCTATCTTGAATGCTTTATTCAATTTCAGATATTATGACATAACCTGTCCATTTGCTTAAATTGTGAGATTGTTTATTCCTTCCTTTTGATCACTCTTTCTCCTGCTCTTTCACTGCAATGTTGTGTGGGTGAAAAATGTGCAGGTTTCACTCGTGTCACAAAAATAGGTACAGATGAAAATATATTGTTCATCAAAGGAAATATATTGCCTTTTTTTGTTAACTTAGTAAATTAAGGCAAAAAGTAGAACATGAAAAATTTGCATGAGAGTTGCTATTGGCAGTGATGGCACCATTGAATCTAATCTTTAGTTTCACTGATGAAGAGTGTATATTACAATGTCTTTCAGGTCCACATTGTTACAGATGGGAATGCCCTGTATGATGCCACCCATGGTCTGCAACATGCTTCTAACCCACGTGGGTAGTCTTTCTTTCTGAACTTGAGAGCTCAACTTTGAAGTTTGGCATCATGATTTACCATTTAGGATGCTTGAGTGGTGTGAAGCTGAAGTAACAACACTGATGCCATTGAATCCAAAAGATCATTTCACCAGCTAACAGGACTCTGCGAACAAGTACCAGTTTCCAACTCCTAGTGCTGAGATACAAGCAAACAGGAAGTGGCCTCTGGGGCTTCTTGTCAAACTTTCGATGTGCTTGTCTTCCTTGTTGGGATTGTGTCCTCCCGTACTGCCATCTAGAACAACACAGGTCAGAAGTAAATTCTTATCAACTTGCTGAGACCTTAAGCATGATTATTTGTGTTTTATATTGCTCCAGTTATCAGTGCAGAAGCATTGAATTGGTAGCCCAATCCAGCTTTTATGTAGGGTTTTATGGATTTCCAGGGTACAAGTTCCCAGTGAATGGCCGGACAATGGTGGGACTTACTACTTTAGAATTTTAATCTAATGAACGTAAAGAAACACTCAACCCCGCCAAATTGATGTATATAAATCAGAATCTCACATGTATATTTAGGATCTTTGGCTTACAAAACTTCAGTAGTAGTATTTGACCAGAACTTCAGCGGGATTAGACGTTCAACTTTTTCAACAGTTAAGCCTTGTTAACTTAGGCTTAACTTAGTAGTAAGCAATAAGATTAGAAGGTTCCAAACTTGAGACACCATGACACGATGAGGATATATGAAATGTTCACTTTTGATTCTCGAAGAGGTATAAGGAGGAGAAATTTTTGGATACATCATGTCATCATATTGATTCGATCCATTAGGACTTTTCCATATGGTATCCATTCCGTCAAATTATGAAATAAATTTAACACTTTTATAATCATTGCCTTCTTCCTTTGACACTTTCCTTCCATTTTACTCCCAACACTTGTGAAACCGAAGAAATTTCTGATGGCTGGAATACATGTAAGCCGACAACTCTGCCTTGCCCATCCAATACAAAACCAGTTGGGGGTTTTGAAGGCCCTTCATCCTTTTTCAATTCCTGAGGTGACAGGTTTCTTTTCTTCCGAAGGATTTTCTTCTTTGGCAGAAATTTTTTTGAATAATTCTCTTCCACCTCTGATTGGGCATTATCATTAATGGTTTGTATAAGATGTTAGGAAAATGAGTTATGCTTATAAACTATTTGATGAAATAACTAAGAGGAAACTACCATCCTGCTTTCAAGGTGAAAAAATCAAGATAAGAGTTTTCTTAAAAGAAAAGCCTAAAATGGATGAATTTATTTATGGAGTCTGGTGGTCAAATCTGAGGACTAAAATCCTCAGTTTTCAGGGAAAGACTTGAAGAGGCTGTCTGAAAGACCATGAGGACTCAGAAGGGAAGGTTCGAAGAGCTATTAGGCCTCTGGAACTTTATTTTTTTAAGATGTGAGTTGATTTTATTGATTCAAAAATTTCTTCTATTTCTTAAAAATTTTATGGAGCAAAATGGAATGAAACGAGTTCAGAGGAAGAAGACAAGAATGTCAATGGCATTAAATTAATTGTTCATTTTAATATGGCAAGAATGCCATGTGGAGAAGTTTGCACCAAATCACTAGTATGTTATGATGAAGTAGTTGTATACGAAAATATATATTTTATATGAAATGGAAGAGAAAAGAAAAAAAACCTTTTCTGAAGCATGTTGGCCTTCAATTGCCTGAACGGTGGATGGATCTCAAGGTGAAAATGCATTTTGTTCTGTAAATAAAAAGGGTAAATATTTTTGGAAGTCCCTGAACTTTTTAAAAATCTAATTTTAACCTTTCAATTATAAATCATTTGATTTAAACCCCTTAATAATGAAAAGTTACAAAAAATGATCCTTGCATCCATTTTGGACGTTAAATCCTAATGGAAGAAGTCCATATGTCATTTAAGTGTTGAATTCCAAGGATATTTTGATCCTTTGATTTTTTGTTTTTTTTTTTCTCTCTTCTTCCTCTTCTTAACCACCTGCGCCTATGTTTCTTTGATCTTTCTGGCTAGATCCACCCCTTACCCATCCAGTTACCATTGCTCCAGATCAAACGCAATAATAATCCACCACCCCAATCAACGCCAACTCTGCCCTTTTTGCATAGGCCATTTTTGAAGGTGATGGTGGTGGCTTCTGGAATCAATATCCAGCTAATCACCCTAACTTTCACTTCAACATTGAAAATCCCAAGTTTCACGCACAGTTTGAGAACGGGACGCCCTTTGAGAGACCAAGGAATTCAGAGATCAACCCATCAAATTTTGCACCATGCCCATCTACTTTTTCTTCCAGGATGAATACTCTAAATGTTCCATAAAAGTAAGATATTTTACAAAACTGCCAAGTTTAATGAAGGAAATTGCAAGAATGGGGAGCAGTGTGCCTTTGCTCATGGACTGTAGGATTTAATAGAACCTTCACCACATTGGCAAGAACTTGTTTGTGAAAAATTTCCAAAGGATGACAATCAAGGGTTATGAATCCGGTAGAGACAGTCGATGGTTGTGCAGCAATGGATTTCACAGACAATGGATGGAGTAGCTGGATTTGGAAGAAGAGGTCGACTGTCAATGGGTTGGGCAATAGTGGTCGGGAGCACCTATAGAAGACAAAGAAGAAAAGGAAGAGGAAGAAGAGGGGAAAAAAAATACATGAGTGAAACAAGAATCCCTTCCTTTAGGATTTAAAGTCCAAAATGGTCGGGAGGATCATTTCTTATTAGTTTTTATTGTTGAAGAGCTTAAATTATATGATTTATAATTAAAAAGTTAAAACCAAATTTTTGAAAAGTTCATAAACTTCCAAAAATATTTACCCAAATAAAAAATTCAAACAAATTGACATGTGCTTCAAATTTTGTATTCGAATATTTACCTAGATTTATTTAGTCATGTGATTCATCTTTTTCAGACAACGTAATTAGACTTGCATTTTTTGAGATTCACACAGGAAGGACAAAACCAGATTTTGTAGACAACCCTCATCTTTGGTCAACACAAATTACAAATCGGAATATCGGATCCGAAAAGATACGCCTTTACAACCAGGCTTTTATCAATTCAAGATATTTCTTTAGCACTAACGGCAATCTATACATTACAAAATCATTCAACCATTCAACCGTTGAGTTGGGAGTGTTGTCAGGATGCCCATTTAAAGCATCAGTAAGATGTTGAATCATCTCTAATGTTAGTTGTTGTTGATCTACACTTATGCAAGTAGATTCCACAGGTTGATTATAATCATGCTCCAAGGACTCTAGAAATCCAAAGAGCATCTCTTCCAACCAAGTTCTTAATCAAATTTTGCAATACTCCATTGATTCAAGAAAGAATCACACCACTAATTCTTGATATTGATCAGAGAAATAATAGTAGGTTGACATTGGAAGAGCAATATAAGTTAAAAATTGATTCTGCGCCACTGTTTCAAATCCCTCCCAAAGTAGGTATTGGATAAACCTTCGTCATCCACTGGAAGCTTTCTGAAAAAGTTCAAGTCCAAAATGCACTTTCTTGGTTGAGAACAAATTCCATAGACCAAAATTATGGGACTTCCCCTAAGTGGAGCTATCCAATGTGCACAAACTCAAAGCACAATAAATCACCCTGATTGACTAGAAAATACAACCAGAGCTAATTAACAACCTACACCTAGCCATCCAAAATAATAACAGAAACAAAAAGGCAGAACATATCCGAGGCACAAACTCAACTGCATGCAGCCCATCCCAACATAGAAGTGGAGAGAAACTCTGCTAAATACTTGGTTTTGGTGAAGATGCAAACATGCAACTAACATGCAAGCAAATCCATGAAATGCATTCACTTGAACGAGGTTAACATAACTACGCAATGATTAAAAAGCAGCACTCACCTGACAATTTCAACCTACCTTAGCAGCAATTTGGAGATTATCCACTTCCCTCTATAAAAACATTCACACAGTTCAAATTAATCTGTAGCTTAAGTAAGAGAGAACCCACCAGCTAGTAGACAAAAACAAGAGGAGAAAAAGGTATTGCTCAAAGCAAATGAACAACCTACCTCTTAATCTCCAGTTAGGGAACAGGGAACAAATCCGCGAACGGAAAAAACACTAAAACCCATCCCATCATAAAATTTAGTACATATATGCTCAGATCCAGTTCAGTATGGGCGTGAACGGTTTCCACCATGATAATTTCTATCAGGTCCTGAACCTCCTCCATCTCTGTAGTTATCTCTACGTCTATCACCTCCATAGCCACCTCTACCACCTCTGTAAAAAAAGAACCAATCAGGACAATGGATAACATAAAATTCAGAAAGAGGGACATCATATAGTGGCTTAGCCTACAATTACAAATGGAAAGGGAAAAGGCAGTTTAGGTAATAAGAAACTCTAACTTATAAAGAATGTGAGACATTGTGGACAAGGTCTGAAAAGAACACAACTAATTAGCTAATCCCTTGAGTTAGGCCAATCATGGGATAGTTAAACATAAAAATTTGTATACATTATAAGCATAATTATGCTACAAATTGGTGTAACTAAGAAACAAAAAAATAGAGACAACATATATCATGGAGTTCCCATTCCATATGCAACTCGGAATATGGAAAAATAGAATGGATACAGCAGTGAGTAAAGTAGATAAGAGAACCAGGTCAAACAGCAGCCAATTTCCTTATGGCCAAGCTATACAGATAAGATAACACATCCCATAGGATAAGCATATTTATAAATAATGAGCTATATAATAAATATTCCAGATGAAAGCTAGCAAACAACTGGATTTGCCTAAAAATGTTAAACAGGTACCCTTAAAGAGGTGTGGTAACAGTTGTTTAGATAAGGAGAACATCCAGTATTAATGAATCATTCCATTGACAACAAAAGCCATAAACTCGAAAAAAATATCCTGATTTTCTTTTCAAAGGCATGGAAAACATTCTACCGAATCACAGGAGGAACAAGAAGTCAGAACAATAAGTTACAGAATAGAAATTCAAAGCCAACAGACAAAATGTTCTAGACAAGCTACCTATGAGTAAAGAAGTTCAAGAGATCAGAGACAGGAAATAAACAGATGAAAATATTATACAACAGATCAAAATACAGCAGAGATAAGCAGATCAATTCCACTTAAGTCAACTGAGTTGCATGCCCAAAGACATAGCCAACTTTTGACCAGGAACCAGTATCCTGTAAACCATGTTAAAGTGACATCCAAAGCAAAGGGATTAAAAAACGTAAAGACAGGCAGAGCACACACAAATTTGACAAATCCAAGTAAAATGAGTCTCAAACAAGCTACACTGCACAACATACCCACAAAACATAACAAAACAAAACAAAAAGTAATTAATAATTTCAGGCTTTCAACCTTGATATAGCAAATATATCACTTTGTACTTCTTTAAAACAAAATATGTAGAATCACAAACACATGGCCCTCTAGTAACCTCACACTGATGAGGACTGGTAAGGAATGAAGATAATAGTGCCAAACTTGAAAATTTCAAGCTATAAAATGCAACCAGATGAGACTAGAATATTGTAGAAGAAAAAATACCCATATCCATATTGAGGAGCTTTTGGTGCAGATTTCTCAGCCATTGCCACACTGATTTTATAACCTCTGATTTCATGATCTGCAAAAATAAATAAATAAAAAAGTTAAAAATGAGTACCACGGATAAGTATCGAACAGCCACAACTAAAGAATAATAGGGAGGTCCAGGATAATACTATTGAAAAACCCGCCAGCAGAGTGTGCTGCAGATGGGTCTTCATAAGACAAAACTGCATCTCCTTTGTTCTTTCCTTGTTCATCTGTGTACAGTTTTATACTCCAGGGCCACTGGTCCTTATAGCCTCGTTTCTGTTTAATCCTTGCAACCTGGCAAGAGAGAAGGGCAACTTTTATTCCCCTGCACCAATATAGTTTCTGAAATAGATCTTTATGCAAGTTTATGAAACTCATCCAGTAACCATTATGCATTTACTAGAATCTGCTAATTGAAAAGAAGGTTGACAATAGCAAATAATCAGCTCTTCTAGCAGGTAAGATGGATAACATCTGGGGACCAAATATTTAAACTAATATCCCCTAAATGGAGAACTAGAATTTGGAAAGTAAGATGATGGCTTTCACCAGAAAATTTGTACCATGTCCAACCATAAGTGAAATTTACTTATTTTCACCAGAATAATAGTACCATATCCAACCATATATGAACGTCGAAACCATATGAGAATAAGCCAAAAGAAATTTGTTTATTACTTGTCCAATGCTTCCAAAAAGTTCCTGAAGCTCTTCAATGGTCACATCCGGAGGCAAGTTTGAAATGTAAATTCTTGAGTTGTCACAGGAATCCCCACAATTTTCATCACACTGCTTGACTTTTTCTGGAGCCTCGGCTGCCACACCACTATAACCCCCTGGATTCCGGGGTCCGCTACCATATCCACCACCGGCAGGTCCACCTCTTCCTCCACTACCACGAGCTTCAGCAACAGCATCACCACTATAACTGGGAGGTGCACCATATGATGGAGGATATGATGCAGACCCACCAGTGTAGCTTGCAGGAGGAACCGCATCAGGTGCATAATTTGGAGGTGGACCATAGTTTCCACCAGGACCCCCATAAGATTGGCCAACAGGAGGAACCTGCGCATAACTACTGTCATCTCTACCTTGACCATACCCACCACCTCTATTGCCTCCACCAACTCTTCCTCCATTATAATTATCACCCCGTCCTCCCCGATTACTTCCATACCCCCCATCATTGCCACCTCTATTATAACTACCACCACCTCTGTCACCACGATCACCAGCACCAGCAGCAGGGAGAGCACCACATTTGTTACACTTATCTCTTCTAGCAAAGTTCAAATTCCCACAGCTACAACCAGATATGCAAAATCAATTGAATCACCAAGCACAAAAATCCATAAATTCACGTCTTTTAGTTTTTCTTTCAATAAAAATTGACCAGTACTAATAGAGAAAAAGAAAGCTGAATATAAAATTTAAGAAATTTAAATGACAAAGCGATTAAGATGCAAATCAAACATCCGAAAATATTATAATCGTAACAAACATATTCCACAAAAATAGAGATCTGAGCAGTCACCTTGGGTTAGGGCAACGCCAATCACCTTCCCTTCCGTTTCCACCACCGCGACCGCCTCCTCTGCCTCCACCACGACCTCCGCGGTCTCCCCCTTGGTATCCTCCTCGGTCGCCGCTTTGGTATCCACCACCACCTAAGAGTGAAGGATTAACACAAGAATTTATCCAAAATAACAATTTACTTTAACAAAATCGGAAATTCAGAAGGTAAAATTACCTCTGTTCTGCGAACTACCACCACCGTAACCTCCACTTCCACCTCTGCCTCCTCCTCCACGACCGCCTCCTCTGCTGCCACCACCACCGCCATATCCTCCTCCAAAGCCACCATCTCCGCCACCGGAGCCTCCATAGCCGCCGCTGCCATAGCTGCCTCCGTAACCTCCTCCGCCCATGGGCGGTGGAGCAGATCCGTCACCGTCTTGGCCGTACATGCTCGATAGCTTAACACGTCTAGAAAAATAGAAAGAGAACGAGAAAGAAATCCGCGCAGAATTATGGATTAGGGTATGCTATCGCCTTTATATATATCCCCAAACACTCCTCCGGAGATATTTGTTAACAATCATTTATGTTTCCAGTTAATCATAAGAGTTTATTTCTGGTGCTATCGCGTCCAGAGGAGTAAATGAGACCAAAATATTTGGGTTTAGTTCAATAAAGTCTGTATTAGACTCATTTTAAATTAGTTTGGACTCGATTCGAGTTAACTCTTTTATTAAAGGAATCAAATCAAATCCTTATATATTCATAGGACTATCAATTTAGGCTTGGGTCCATCAGGCTCCATGTAGGCTTATTAGGCTTGATTAATTGATTTATATATGGAAATAATGATAATCTGATAATTCATAGCAGAAGAGAAATGTGAATAATGCTTTAAAATATATGGGAGTCCATAAGATTTAATATGTGATCCCTTTAAAATTTCATGTGTTAAGAGTTATATGGTTTGAGACCGAGACTAGGGCTGGGGTTGGGACTGGGGCTAGGATGGGCCAGCCCAATTGATAAGTCTAAATATATATATATATATATATATATATATATATAAAATAATTTATTTACATATCATAGGATGTAATACGGTTTTGCTAAGACACTCCAATTGTTACCGTAATGGAATTCTTCTTACAGCGCTCATGCAGCCAATCAAGTGGAGCAAGAATTCCGTTATGATAACAGTTGGAGAGCGCCTTGACAAATCCGTGATGTAATATATTTATTATATAATTTTTTTAAATTGCATTTAGTGATTCTGATAGGAATGGATATCAAAGATATATTGTTTATCTTTATTTTTAATACAATTTTTTAAAAGTATCCTTTCCCAATTCCCAGGCTCCCCAACTCCCTGACTCGCCTATTTTTCTTTTGCTTTACTTTATTATATGCATTCCTTTTCCTTACTCCAATTATTATTTTTTTTATCGTTTCTTTCTTTCCAGCAGCAGCCCAAGTCCCAATCCTAAGTATTCTCTATTTCTCTTGACACTTCTCTCCCAAGAACCCTCTTCCTAGTGCTGTCGTGGCCACCATATCTTCATCCTCCCAATCCAACACAACCCATCATCTTTCTTGTACACAACCCATCATCTTATTGCCACTGACTGTTGTGTTGCAGATTAATTCATATTTTATTTTATTTTCTCTATGGATTTGTAGAACATAGATTTTCTTTAGTATTTGTGTGATGTGTTTCATATCACTGAATCACTCACCACAAACTGGTTGACAGTATTTAGAAATAACTTAATTCAACAAGTGAGATAGATCATTATGGAGTGACTAAATCAGTTTTGCAAAGCAATGAAAAAGATCAAAATTAGTCCCATATCCACATCCTTCCCCTCTCCCCTCCGACCATTCTACAAACAGGTCTTGTCAATTTTTAACATTTTACGAACAACAAAATTAGGGATTTCGCACTAAATGACAAGTATAAGATGACATTAGAGCTTATGAAGACCTCTATCATGAGATAGAATGAAATAGCTGCCATGTTTCTTCCTCTCCAGTTCAATCCTTTCTTGCTACAACACTCTTCCTCTAATAAGCAAAAATGACTGTTTAGCAACGGTTAATTCTTGATATAAGAACCATTTGAGTTGGGTATATCAAGTTCTAGTGTCAGCTAACACCTGACAAATACATGCCTTTGTATCAAATTTCAGTGAGAAACTTACATGTGATGACGTTTTAGCAATTGATTCTTGAAGAAATCTGATGTTTTTTACTGCCTTCATATCCTCAAGGGATAATTTTGTTGGATTCAAAAGTTCTGAGATTAGTAATATAAATATAAATAAAAATAAATAAATAAATAAATAAATATATATATATATATAGTGATTTGCTAAGGAGCGCTCCGGAGCTCGCCTTAATGTGCGCTCCAACCGTTACCGTAACGGAATTCTTGCTCCTCTTGGATGGCTGCATGAGCACTGTAGCTAGAATTCCGTTACGGTAACGGTTGGAGCACGCATTAAAGCTCGTTCCAAAGCGCACCTTAGCAAAACCGTATATATATATATATATATATATATATATATATAAATGTTAATATGTGTTTGACCGT
>JAOXNR010000001.1:2935117-2957272 GCA_028571225.1 Parsonsia alboflavescens | reverse complement strand
TAATTCAGTAAAGAAATAAACTGCTTAAGCAAAACAAAGATAAAATTAAAAACGTACAAGAAAATTTGAAGGGAAAAAAAAAACAACACTGCAGATATGATAATTAGAATTAAGATTTTTAATTAAAGTTATCATATGTCCAAATTTCTGGGAGACACGTATAGAATTATTGTTCAGGTGTTAGGTTATGTGGCTTTTGTATTATCTTTTATATATTACTCTTTTTATCGAAATTGAATGTTTCATTTTAATTTACATAAATTTTAAGAAATATGATTGACTTAGTTCATTTTAAATATTTTTATATTAATTTTCTAAAGAAAATTTTAAATAATATTAAAAAATAAGGCATTTATTTTCGGACAACTTAAAATACAAATAATGGCATTCATTTTTGGATGATTGAAGTTGTTTTTTTGTTTTTACTCACCCCTCCCCTAACATTTCCTATATAACCCAATCCTAGAAATCAATTTCCCTACTTATCTTCGTTGCATCTCGAGACCTCTTGATATATTAAGTGCCGCTTACTAACAAGCTAAGTTATAAGTTTGACATTACTATTATCAGTTACTAAATAATATAATGCTTTTTAAGAATGATAAGTTTTAATTATAATCAACAAGTTTATATGTTCATTTAGAAAATTAGAGATAAAGAGATGATCATTGGTATTTGAAAATTCTGAATGGTATAAATTTTTATTTAAGAACTGAAATTACAACAAAAAAGTATTTTTCAAAAGCATATTTTAATTAAATAAAAAATTAAATTGAAATGATCATTTATTTAACTTGAATTCTTTCACTTCATGATTTAAACATCCTTTTTCCTGTAAATAGTATGATCTTTATATTTTCTTTTCACCTAGACATTTGAAGTATGAAAAGATAAATATAAAATGGAAGATACACATATGTATTAATATTATCATATAAAATGGAAGATACACATATGTATTAATATTATCATATAAAATGGAAGATACACATATGTATTAATATTATCATATATAATCATTATCTATCAGAAAGACTCTCTTGTGCTACGTAGCACAGAAATTGTATGCTATTGCTCAAAACGATGTCGTTTTGGGTAGGAGCGATTTTGAAAAAAAATTGGGGCAAATCTCCCGATACCTGTTTCTCCTTCTCTCTCTCTCTTCGTCTCAATCTCTCATTCTCTCCATCTATAATGCTCTCTCCTCTCTCTCTCTCTCTCTCCTTCTCTCTGTCTTCCGATGGTGCCTCTGATTGTCGATGGTGGGTGCGGTGTTGGTGTTTTTGGAGGGCTATCGAGACAAAGCTGGTATAGATGAAGAAAGGTGGGGCCACCAGGACCTTCTCTCTCTATCCTTCTGCTGAGAGGCCACCATGACGAGATGACGCTGGTGTGGGGTGGGGTGCGAGAGTTAGGTGTGGTATGGGTGGTTGATTTTGCAGGGGGTGGGGTGATGCGATTCTCTAATTTACAGGGTGTGGGGTTCTCTGAATTGCATGTGGTGGTGGTGTGCGGGTTTGAGGGGTGATGGAGGTTGATTTTGCAAGGGGTGGAGTGTGGGGTTCTCTGATTTGAAGGTAGTGGTGATGTGTGGGTTTGAGGGGTGATAAAGGACGTGAGAGAAAGAAATAGGTTTTGAAGGTGGTGAAGATCAACTTGGTGCTTCTCTGCTAGTTCAAAATCGCTCTTGCCAAGTGTTTTTTTTTTTTTTTCAAAATCGTTCCTACCCAAAACGATATCGTTTTGAGCAATAGCACACAAAATTCCCTTTTCTATGTAGCACAAGGGAGTCTTTTTGTATCATCTATATCTATATTTAAAATATACTCTCAAATTATAAAAGTTCAATTTTTATTCATCTCTCATTTCATTGATATGTCACCTCTACAAATAAATTTATTTCACACTATAATTTTTTAGAAAACAAACCACTATAATTAAACAAATCTAATATACTATACAAAATCAAAGACATCTACTAATTAGGTGACAACTCATTTGATTAGAATGCTATAAATTACATGTTTTTGTGATTTGGATGCACTAGAGTATTTTGACATTTTTTAAAAGTCTTTTTTTTAATTATCTATTGACCTTTAGCTTGACTATTTAGTTTTTCTAAAAGAAATTATTTTATTTTTTAGAAAACATAAAACATTCATGGTTAAAAAATTAAAAACACACTCCAAGAAGGCTCTTCAATTTCTAAAAAAAAAGAATTTTAATAAAACAAAATATTTATTAATAAAATTAAAATTTGGAATGACGAAATTATCATAAAAAAAGAATATGTTTTCGAAATATAAAAATTTTAAATTAAAATGTTCAATAATTTAGTTTAAAGAATCTAAATTAATGACCTTTTTTTATAATTGTCATGGATAATACTTCAGTTGCATATATTATTTATAACTCATACGATTAAAAAGATTAATATACAATAAATATTTATCGAAATGTTCATTACTTTTTAAGTCTTTGAGTGTTATTTCAAATATAAAATATAAAATAATTAAAAATATCACTAATAAAAATATTCTAATATATCAATAAGTAAATATTACTATAATAATCATTAAAATTTAATATTTAAATAATATTGTATATATTGCTCAATTCGCGACATTCATCTAGTATAATGAATTGAGAAGAACTTCAAGTAGCACCTTTAGCATTCGTTTATCTTTTAAAGTTTTCAACTCATATTTCTTTATATTCTTCTATATTCATTGAACAATTGCCTTATTTTTGTAAAAACAAACCCCCCCCCCCCCCCCCATTATCTTAATTATTAAAAGAGAAAGAAATATGAAAAAGTGAATGTTGCTCTTTTATTATAACAAAAGCACCAAAAAAATAAAAAAATAAAATTATACTGTCTAATTTGACAGCTAAGCAAAGATTTATCACTATTATTATTAGTTTTTATTGCATTTTATTTTTTAAAAAAAAATGTTAAAGAAGAAGGTATCAAATGTAAACAAAGATGGTTTAGAACCTTTAGATTCAAGTGATGGGTGGGGTAAAATAACTCTAGTTAAATTGGTTTTAATTTTTATTATGAGAAAATATTGATTTATGTACGTGAACTATTTATAATTCCCTTATAATATCCCTAAACTTTGTTTTCATTTATTTATATAAATAATGAATTCGTCACATCCTACATTGGAATCAGTTCACTTTTTTACAATTTTTTCACATGAGAGATTTATACCTTACCGTTCAAAGGTAAAATAGTCCTTCTAAGTCTATTTTGTGTTCTAATTCTATATTCTTAGGTTTGAGTTATTCTTGTTGGTGAAATTAGAGATGATAGGGACTTTGGAAATGGGTTCCTTGCTTGGGTTGGGAAATTTCTTTTGCGGATTTAGAATGACTATTTTACCTTTAAACATTTTCAAAAATTTCCCTACCCAAGCAGGGAACCCATTTCCAAAAGTCCCTATCATCTCTAATTTCACCAACAAGAATAACTGACATAAGAATACAGAATGAGAACACAAAATAGATCTAAAAGGACCATTTTGCCCTTGAACGATAAGACACAAGTCTCTCACGTGAGAAAATTAAAAAAAATTGTTTGATTCCGTCGTAGGATGTGGTGATAAGGTAAAAATAAATATACATAAATTTATTATGTATATAAATAGATGAAAATAAAGTTCATAGACATTACAAAGGAATCATAAATAGTTCATGTGCATAAATCAATATTTTCTTTTTTATTATTTTTCAAAATTTAATAGTCTACTCTACATGACCATACATGTAAGTATGAGAGTTGATGGTTCAAAATACTATAAATTCGTTTGACAAAAAGTATAAATATAAGCACGTTGCTCTCCTAGTTTCTAAAGATTTAAATATTGTTATTCAGAGCTGTAATTTGCTCTATTTTTCTTAAATAAAATTACTTTTAATTAACAACTCATCTTAAAGTGTTAAATTTAATAATTTTTTACTTCTTAAATTATACCTCTTTTGTCTTTTAACGGGTATCAATTTGTGGAATAAATTAGAAAAAAGATGCGCTGCAGATCCTTGACACTAGGAAATTGTTGGAATTAAATTAAGAAAAAGAAGAGAGAAAATTCTAGTCACCTACAACTTAATTAATTTTAATTGTAAATAATATATTTTATTTTACATCATATGTGGCTCGAAAGAGTAAAATGGATTACGTTTGATACTATTTACATGTCCTAACAGATCATGTGGTTGTATCCTTAAATTTAATTTATAAAATATATAAAAAAATTATTAAAAATACGTGTAAGTTTTTAAATTAATGTATTAAAGAGTGTCACGTAAAATAAATAAGGTAAGGCATGTAATTTAACTATAGATGTCTTTTTACAAATTTATTATAAATAAGTTACAGAGTTAATCTTAGCCGGCAACGAGAAATAAGGATAATCAGGGAGGGAAAATAAACAAGGCAGAGGACGTCAGGTCATTATCATAACCTCTTAACATGGTAAACATCTGCTGATGCCAAGTAAGTGTTTCTTAGTTTTGGATGGATGTTAGCTGCAGCACCAACAACAGAAGGATAGAATTGCTGGCCATAACTTTGGCAAAATGGTGGATCTCCAACTCCGATGTACCTGTAAATGCCTCTTAAGCTCTGGGAAATAAATGAATGGAATTAGTTTATTTGTTAAGGAATTATTTTTGGTTGGACCTGTGTCATTTCTTGGATTGTTCTATTTTTCCTCCCTACCACGCCATTGTGTTGTGGTGTTTTTGGTGCTAAGAATTAGTGCTTGATATCATGTTCTTCACAGAAGTTGTCGAAGTTTTGATTGTCAAACTATCTTCCATGGTCTCTTCTAAATTTGACAAGATTGATATGTTTCTCTATTTGAATCTATAGACAAAGTTTCTTGAAACTTTCAAAAGCATCAAATTTTTCACGTAAGAAATTAATCCAAGTCAACCTTGAAAAATCATCTACACATACAGGAACATATTTTTTGACCAACACTTTCTATTTAGGTAGGACCAAAGAGATCTATATGTAGTAGTTCCATAAAACTAGAGGTGCATACATGACCCAATTTAATTTGTTTACCTTTTTGACAAGTACCAGGTACCTTTTTTTTTTTCCAATTTATACAATATCTTTGCAGCTTAGTTTGTACAACAAATCATGATTAATGTGTCCCAACTTTTGGTGTCATATCTCGGCTTCTTCTACTTTCAAAATTTGACAAATCTGATCCTCCTTCTTTTCTAGTTTGTCGCAATTATTTTGAGTCCTGATTTCAAATATTACAATATTCCCTGCATTGTCGATGATAAGACATTGATCATCGGTAAAATTAACTTTCAACATAATTGGCTAATTCTAATAAGATTTGCTTTCAATCCTTTAACATATAAAACTTTTGTTAGGGAAGGTATTCCTTCCAAATTAAACACTCCTTTTCCAACAACTTTATTTTTGGCTCCATCTTCATAGGTAACAGTTTCAACAATATAAGACTCATATTTTGATAATGCCTCTTTAATGCCAATCATATGCTGAGAGCACCCACCATCAAGGTACCAACCATTTTTCACATTGACTTTGAAAGATAGATGTACAACATTAGCCTTTGAATCACCTTTTCTTTCACTTTCTAGACTCTTGCAAATCATATGTTGAGACCACCCACTATCAAGGTACTAACCATTTTTCACATTGACTTTGAAAGATAGATGTACAACATTAGCCATTAAATCACCTTTTTCTTTCACTTTCCAGACTCTTGCATTGATATTGTTTTTGTTACTCCTTTTAGGGCAATTTCTCCAGATGTGACATGTATTAGAACAAAAATTGCAAGTATACAATACCTTACTAATAGCATATTTGTGAGTCATTTTGTTGATAGTCTTTTGAATCTTGTAATTTTAAACTTCTATCAAGATATCATTCAGCAGTTGAAGACGCTTTATGTAACCATGAGCATCCTTTAACATTTCTTGATTTACCTCATTTCTCAATATTTTCTTGCCTAGTTTATCTTCAAGTTGTTCATTTTGTCTCCTTAACTTAATTGTCTCAATTTTTGCATCATGTATTTCCTTGACCTGTTTTACAAAATTACAAGATGTTAGATTAAGAGACACTTTTGAGTTTTCTAGAGTTACCTCTACATTTTTAGATTGGATCAACTCAATTTCTAAGCATTCTCGTTCATCTCCATTATGGTCAAGCACTCCACAAAAGACATGTTAGATCATCATGTCTGATCATCATCATGATTGTTCTCATTGCCATGACTATAGACAACATTGTTAGATCTATTTTTCTTGAGGGTGTTGACACATTCAAATTGCATGTAACCATAACTTCCACACTCATAATAGAAAACTCCTTTTGATTTATTTTTGTTGTTAGCATTTCTTCTCTCTAGACCTATCTTTTTGTCAACGTCATTTGAATGATTGTTGTCACTTTGACTTGCATTGACTTTGTCAACATTCATCATTCTTTGAAACTGATTTCCTCAATTGAATTATTTAAATTTTCTAGCAAATTTTTGAATAAAAAGAATCATATCTTGATCATCAATTTCTAAATCATCAAAATTTGTACCTTCAACTTTGAGAGCAAGATCTCTATTTTTCTTCTTAGGTGGAATGCTCATCTCAAAAGTCTGCAATGAACCCATGAGTTCCTCTAACTTCATCTTTGACAAAACTTTTACCACTACTATTTCAGTTACTTTGGAAAGAAATCTAGGAGGCAACGATCTCAAAACTTTTTTCACCTGCTTTTCTTTTGGATTTGTTTCACCAACTTGAACAGATTGGTTAGTGATGTTATGTATTTTACTATAGAATACCTCAATTGTGTTATCCTCATGCATCTTCAATCCCTCAAATTTAGTAGTGAGGATATCCAATTTTGATTTTCGAACAACAATAATACCTTCATACATGACGTTGAGAATGTCCCAAGCCTCCTTTGTTGTTGAACATGTACAAATCATTTTGAATTGATCTATTTTGGTAGCACAAAAGATGTTTTTGAGAGCTTTGGCCATAGATTTTTCTTTTCCAATCCAATCTTCTGTAGGCTTTGGATTGATACCTCCATCTTCAGTTTGGATAGTTGGATGTTCTCATTCGATTTGAATGAAGTCACGAGCATGTTGTGGAGACAAACATCTCCATCCTTGCTTTCCAAAAGAGATAATTTCCACTATTCAACAAAGGTGGTCTTAACACAAATCCTCCTTCTTTATTAAGATCTATGATTTCTTACCCACGATCACACCTATTGTGTTCAAGTAAAATTGAGTGTTCGTGCCCTAATATTGAATGTAAATCTCTTTAGCAGGATATAAATTGAAAAACAACTTATTCAAGAATTAGTGTCAAGTGAAGCGTGTGCCAAGTGTTTAACAGTAAAACTCAATAAATAAAAGTAATAAATAACAAGTGAATACAAAAGTTTGTTTACGCAATTCGACAATGCCTACATCTGCTGGATCATTCCTTGATCTAATCCACTCAATCCCAGTCTTAAATCTTACAAGAGATACAGATTGTTTTATAACCAAACAACTTTTATGAAATACTTCTCACACAACTTCGCCTTGTTGGCATATCTCTCACTATCTTGTATTGGTGTCAAAACACACTTTGACAATAGATATAAACTTTGACAACTTGTCACACCAAAGTTTCTCACTTTTGTTTTCAATCACCATTATCTCAGTTTCGTACCTATCTTCCCTTTTCGAATCATTAATTTATAGAGTCTTGTATATTGCTGTTTGAAATCAAACCTCCTTGAGTTTATCTAGCCTTTGAGATCATCTTTTAAAAGAGCCATAATTCTATCAATCTCAATACATCTTCTTTGAATTTAGATATCCTTTGAAAACTTTTCCATGCCTTGATTTTATTTGTTGATGGTCTTTAAATGCTTTTCTTTAAGCTTGAGATCATTAATCAGAGATTTCTTGGATAAAAGACAATTCCAAGATTTTAGGATAAATTGGTTCATATCTAATATTATCTTTACAAAACCAAATCTAATGAAGGTGGGAACATTACAAAAAACAAAGCAAGACTGATGGCTCAAGAATATACACAAGTAGAAGGAATTGACTTTGAGGAGACATTTGTTTTAGTAGCACGAATTAAAGCAATTCGATTGTTGCTGACAGCGGCAAGTACTAAAGAATTCAAGTTACATCAGATGGAGGTCAAGAGTGCTTTTCTAAATGGATTCTTGATAGAAGAAGCATATATTGAACAACTAACTGGTTCTATTGATCCTAACTTTCCAAATCATGTTTTTACATTAAAGAAAATATAATATGATTTAAAACAAGCACCACATTCTTGGTATGAAAGGCTAACATCATTTCTTTTTTAGAGAGGATATAAGAGAAAGGGAATTGACAAAAGTTTATTTGTCAAAAATAGCAACAATGATATTATGATGGCTCAAATCTATGTTGATGACATAGTTTTTAGATCAACATCAGTTACAATGACTAATGAATTTGTTGATCTTATGCATGGTGAATTTGAAATGAGCATGGTAGGGGAATTAACCCCCCCCCCCCCTTGTTTTTCTTTTGTTTACGGGTTAAACAAACAAAGGATGACATATTTGTGTGTCAAACCAAATACGCACACAATCTCGTCATGAAGTTTGAGATGGAGAGTGCAAGACAAGTAAGTACCTATTGGTGTTGACACAAAATTGACCAAACCTGAGAAAGAAAAATTAGTTGATCGAAGCATGATTAGAGGGCTGCTTTACTCGACAGCAAGCAGACCAAACATTTAGAGCCGGCAAGCGGGTTCAAGGCTCGATTTAGCACGGGTGTGCTAGGTTGGGATAGGGTTGAAGATCGAAAGAAGAGACTCGGGATGGGCTAGGTTGTGTGAGGGTCGGACCGAGCCTGCTCATGGGCTAGATCAACAAAATCATTAGTTATTGTTGCTGATGTTGATCGGAAAACTATGTCATTAACATAGATTTGAGCCACCATAATATCATTGCTATTCTTTTTGACATATGAAGTTTTGTTGGCTCTTCCTCTCTTGTATCCTCTTTGTAAAGGAAATGATATTACCTTTTTGTACCAAACATATGATGCTTGCTTTAAGCCATATAATACTTTCTTTAATTTATAAACATGATCGGCTAAGTTAGGATTGATAAAACTAGTTGGTTGTTCAACAAATTCTTCTTCTATCAAGAATCCATTTAGAAAAGTGCTCTTGACATCCATATGATGTAACTTGAAATCTTTAGCACATGTTACTACCAGCAACAATCGAATTGACTCAAGTCTTGCTACTAGAGCAAAAGCCTCCTCAATGTCGATTCCTTCTACTTGTGTATATCATCGAACCACTAGTCTTGCTTTGTTCCTGTAATGTTCCCACTTTCATCAAATTTGATTTTGTAAAGATAATCTTGGATGTGCCTTGATTTATCCTAAAATCTTGGAATTGTCCTTTATCCAAGAAATCTGTGATTGGCGATCTCAAGGCTTAAGGAAAAGCATTCAAAGACAATCAACAAAAGAAATCAAGGCATGAAAAAGTCCTCAACGGTATCTAAATTCAAGGAAGATGGGCTAATATTGACGGAATTATGATTTTTTGAAAAGAAGAACTCAACGGCTAACTAAACTCAAAGGGATTTCTAGAGCTCCTGCCATTGAATCCACCCATCCTAAGTAGACGAGTAAGGTTTTCTAGTATAGTATAGATGGGCGCTAACGCTTTTCGCTTTGGAGTTCCATCCAGTGCGAGAACCACGAGATTTGTGGCATATTCCAAAAGACATACACTGGTCTGGGGTCAATCGAGGGAACAACCACAACCTTACGCTTCACTTCGCTAACCTATCGCGTTCAAGCGGGCTCTTTTCGACATGGACGTAGGTAAGAGTTCAACATGGAAGGCTGGGCTAGGCTAATTCATGAATTGAATCATGACTAAATAAGCAATTTCAAACTTGGCTTGGGGCATCACACAATAATAAAGCAGCAGAAGTTTGATTTCAAACTGTTATATACAAGACTCTATGAAAGAATTCGAAAAAGGAAGATGGGTATGAAATTGAGATAATGATGATTGAGAACAAAAGTGAGAAACTTTGGTGTGACAAGTTGTCAAAGTTTATATCTACTGTCAAAGTGTGCTTTGACACCAATACAAGATAATGAGAGATATGCCAACAAAGCGAAGTTGTGTGAGAAGTCTTTCAAAAAAGTTGTTTGGGTGTAAAACAATTAGTATCTCTTTTAAGATTCAAGATCGGGATTGAGTGGATTAGATAAATGATTCTGCAGACGTAGGCATTGTTGAATTGCGTAAACAACCCTTTGCTGTTATTTGTTATTTTTTACTTTTATTTATTGAGCTTTACTGTCTAACACTTACTCCTCATTTCATTTGACACTAATTCCTGATTAAGTTATTTTTAAGATTATATCCTCCAAAAGAGATTTAGGACAAGAATTTCAAATTTACAATACCAAAGTAATGTTGCACTTGCACAACATTAGATTCAAAAATGCCTAATGAATGAAGGGAATGCTCTTCTTAACTAATAGTGTAAGTCTCTTTGAAGGGAATGAAGGACATTATTTTAATTCACACTGTTTGAATATCAATCGGAAAACCATTTATCCACCCCTTAGTAGAAGGGGAACCTCTCCCCACTTGATCTATATATACATAATTATGGCAATTCCCAGTTGCAGTTGGTGCAGTTCCCCATTTCACTTGAATTTCTTGCAAAACATTAATATCAAAAGAAATCGACGGAGAACTTTTTTGGTGCAATTAAATGCGAAAAGGCATCACAACATAAGTTTTCATAGCACAACCAACAAGATTAAAAAGTTCGAGTTTGAGAATGATTTAGGCAAATAATCGAAATTGGAAATTTGTCTCTTTTTCAGGGATGGTGTATGCTAACTTGAAAAATCAACCATAACGGAGCAAGGCCTGTCAATTCTGTCAGTCAGTGTTGAATCTCACATTTAAGGTCTGTAAATAGATTTTATTTACTCTGACCCTTTGGGGCATAAGGGGGAGAGGAAGCCAAAAGTTGCCCTTTGGTATTTTCTTTAGTGTTCTTTTTTCCATGTATTTCTCTTGATTGGTTTTTGTCGATGGAGTTTTTATTTATGGGACTATGGTAGTTCATTATTTTGCAGCTTTTATTGTAAAGTGAGGTTCAAGGTCAGTTTTTGCACTCAGCAATTGGCAAACTTCTGTTTTCCGATCTTCCCTGTAGTCATTGGCGGTTCCTCAAGAGTCAAAACAGCTTGGAGCTGCCTGCGGAAATTTCCTCGACTTTTCATCTTGAAAGAAGAAAACACAATAGAAATACTTCCAGTCACATTGTTTTGAAATTATAGCATGGTCCTGTTTCTGGTAGATTAATGCCACTTGAGTAACTGCTAGTTACAGAGTCCTGAGTAGTCCTTTCAGATGAACAGGAGGGACACTATAATGCCTAATGTTGCCATAAAGAGTCAAAAAGATTTTATAGAAGAATATGTCAGTAGAAGAGAATTGGTTAAATAGGCCATTTAAGGTCCGAATGGTCTCATAATTTTCTGGAGATTGCTGGTCAGAGGTCATTTAAATGAATAATGGGATGTTTGGTTCATTAGAACTGTAATTCCATTCATGATCAATTCCAAGAAATTATGTGTATTTCTTATGGAATTGATCATGAATGGAATCACAATTCCATTGAACCAAACACCACATAAGTTTATTTGCAAATTTTATTATTCCAGTAAGAATAGAAAAGAATCATTTATTTCCAGAAAAAGAAAGTGTCATGCTTGCAACAAAAAACAATAAATTCAACAAAAAAACATACCCTAAACTAACACCTGGACACATGAGAGCAGGGAGCAAGGATGTATAACAAATCAAATGACCTGCATGCCTCCAGAGTCAAATGACCACTAACAAATCACACCCTAGCCTAATCTAACAGCATAACAGGAGGCATTACACCCATTCTCTTCCTTGAAATAGCTTTGCTTGGTTAATGTTTTATCATTTTAACAACCATACATCTAAAAGAGTATATCTCTTATCAAGCCCCCAGGGGTATAGACGAGCTGATAAGACTGATGTGACTTTTGGTTAACTCCAACGACAGGCGGAGGTTCGAAACCCTTGGGCGTAGAACATGGGCATTAAATTGCCACCTGTTGCGTCCTCTCCATCTATCCTCTGCCAGTTCGTGCACATCTCTGATTTATATCCCGCTGGCATGAGTGGCCTTATTGTGACTAGTGGAAGGGATTTCGCCCGTAAGGGACTTTCCCCTTAATCCAAAGAGTATATCTCTTATCAACTTCCACAAGATTGAACAACAAACTTTGCACCTGATAATTGAATTGGTAAGGTTTGAATTGCTGATTGTTCCGTCCATTTCCTCCCCCCAAAGAGGACATCTTTTCATTTCTTCGTTGCTCATGATTGCCTTTCACATTAAAAAAAAAGCCATTACAGTTTATAAACCAAAATTTTAGGGAACATGAACAGCATTAATTGTCAACAATATGCACATTATTTTTCCTCAGGCACATAGAAATTTAGCCAAAAACACATAAAAACTCTTTCTTAAACAAAATTTTTTAAAAAATACTAATAATAACTAAAATCAGATTTACACCACATCCACCATGTGCAAAAGTAGAATTGCAGAGTTTAATGGAACCATCACCACTAGCCAGCATTGTTGGATCAGCTACTGAATAGCAAGACATTCCAAATCCTCATATCTTTTGGTTTGTAAACCTCTTCTCACCATTTCCTGCACTACCAGCTTAGCCTCATCGGTTCTTTTCAGGTTAATCAAACGAGCAGCCAAAAGCCTAAAATTCTCCCTGTCCAATGCACCATCATTCCCGGCATAGCTCATCACAAACTCCACAGCGGGCGCATAGTAGGCCTTCCGCACCATTGCATTAATAACATGCGCATGCGTGCTATACAGTGGCGCCACTCCTTCTTCCACCATCCTCATCAGCAGTCTCAAAGCCCCATCTATTTTCCCGGCCCTGCATGCTCCTAATACCAGCGCATCATATGTTCTAGTGTCCGAACCCAGTTCTTCCTCAGCCATTTTAGACAGCACCTCCGCAGCTGAATTCAGATCTCCACTAAAACAGTAAGCTGTTAAGATGTAATTGTAAGCTGTCAAGTCCGGCTTGATCTCGCACGATTTCATCACCTCCAACGTTCGCCATGCTTCATCCATGGCTTTCTTCCTCGTAAGAGCATTCAAAATAGGATGAAATGTAGTCGCCTTCGGGCCGTAGTTTTTCCGAATCATAATTTTAGCCACCCGGACGGCCTCTGGAATGCGACGCAACTTGCAGAGCTGTGAAATGAGACTCTCGTGCGCGTTCCTTCGGGGGAATCCATTCTCCAATCCAGAGAGGGCTTTCAACAGATCATCGAGTATGCCGAGGTCGGTAGAAATGAATTTGAAGGTACTATTGGTATTTAAGTAGCCGTCTCTGAAGCGATTGCTTATCAGCTCCTGTACGGTGGTAAAGTCTCTATCTCGACCGGCGTTGTTGATGAGTTCATCGTAACAGGCGGAGTTGGGCTTCTCCGTTTTCAAATTGGAGGTGCCGGTGCAGAAATAACGACTGATGTGGCAAATAATTGATGATGAATTTAGGGTCTTGGTGGAATTGCGAAGGGCAAGCATTTTTCAGGGTTTTACAGATATGAGAATTGCCGTGGGAATTGGAGGCAAAGGGAAGAAGTTCTAAATTGTTTCAGAGATTCATTCGATTTTGGATTTAGTGTACCCTAAGTAGTGGGCTTCATTTTTTTCTGCCCAATAATAGTTTGGCATCCGGTTCTCCAGGTTAAGCCTTTGTTTCCTGAGTGGAGGACCTAAGCCCATCTGTGTCCTGGGTTGAGAGTCTTCTAAGTGGATGTGGTTTCAAGTAAGAATTTATGGGCCACAAAAGTTCATCCGGTTGTAAGATTTCTTTTTATGTTTATGGAATTACTTTTGAAAATTCTTATAATCATGTATATTTCCGATCTAACTTACATGGATTTTTTTTTTAAAAAAAAAACCTTTTCATTGTATTTTTTTATTTGTTAATTAATTAGGTTTACTTTTTATAATTGAGATGGACACCTGACAACTAGCTAAGTTAGTTACTTTATTTTTTTCTTTACAAATGGTGTCAGTCTTTCGCATGCACTTAACTATTTTTGGTTCAATCCATCCCACAAGAACTCCTAAAATTTTTGACTTCGCATGATTCCAAATCTCCTATTATATATTTATATCTTTTATATATATATATATATATATATAGAGGATTGCTATAAAACGCAACTGGTGAAGTGCAACAGTCAAAACGATGTCGTTTTGACTATTGGACTCCAATTGCGCTCCACCAGTTACGTTTTATAGCAATTTCATATAAATAAATAAATAAATATATATATATATATATATATATATATTAGTAAAAAATTAACATATATCCTCTTCTTAAGGTTTAATTTATGTTTTTTGAAGTTTAGTATATAAAATATATTAAAATAATAATAATTAAAGATCATGATTAAAGTTTCTATTAATATTTTTTATTAATAAACAATGATGGAGAAAGCACACCAGCGAGAGCAGAGGCAGATCTGAGATTATTTTGTTTTCTTTTGATTTTTAACGAATAGTAAAAATGAAGTGATGAAAGTATCCATCTAAAAGACAAGTGGATTGCCCGTGGATATTTTCGTTAATGAGTTAACGGATTCAATTGATGGAAGTGTATGATCGAATAAATTTGAGAAATGAAGGTTATGGGAGGTCAAAAAAAAAAAAAAAGGGATCATTTGTGAGTATTCGATATAAGTTCAAGGTTATAATGAATAATTAAGCCTAAAAATATAAAAGGAAATTTTGTGCGGGTGCCAAAAATTTTAGCGGGATGGATTTAACCTAGAATAGTTTAGGTGATATCTAATTATTATGTTTTTATATAGATAAACAAAATCCTAACGAAATTTAAGGAAAAAATTTAAATTTTTACTGATATAATAAATGATAGGTAGGTATGTAATAGAAGATCCAATGCCTAAATAGTTGTAAAAAAGAAGAAAATAGAAAATAGAACAATCGTCCAATAATATAACAACATCATTCTCCAAAACCAAGCAGAAGCTCATTTCATTGTCTAAAGTTCTCTAAGCAAGTAATTTAATGGAGACAAGCCGAAACGAAATGAGAGAATATTAATTAAGGATGTCTTCTTTACAAAATTATCACAATCCTGGAAATAAGAAATAACGATAACCGTATAGGGAAAACAAACAGGGCAGACAATATCAGGTCATTCATTCTCATAAACTCTTAACGTAGCAAACATCAGCTGATTAAATTGCCGCAGGCGGAGTGGGGAGTGGGAAAGGCAAATATGAGCTCACAGTGTTATCACGAGTAAACAGAACAAAATGGTTACCAGTGGTGAGACAATCCGCAAGAGCAGGGTCATCGGCCTATGAAGGGAGCACGCAAGGGAAGTCCGGAGTTCAATGATGAAGCGGCAATGTTCAACTGAGGGATCAATTGTAGTGATCAGCCCAAATCCCCTGAAGTTGCAACTATTTGCCATTTGATCATGTTGTTGATAATAGCTGTTGAATGCATAGGAAATATTCCCAGGCCAATTCAAACTAGAGCAAGAGCCACCGGGTGATAATGCACTGCAATCGGCAGCTGAACATGCCTCCAGAGCATGAGCAGATGCATTAGACAAGTCTTTGTTGTTATTTACAACACACCATTTAGGGGGAAGGTACTGTACATCTTGTGCATTAACCAGTTTTCCTGAGTTCTTGGTGAAATCAACCTGAAATTTGGCTTGGCCATCAAAAGTGAAGATGCCCCAGTGCCTCTCAAAATTTCCAGCATCAATACTTCTCTGATCTTCATCTAAAAGGCTGAAAATATAAGTTTCCACAGGAAGACGTCGAGGCCTCAGTTGAGTTCCTGATTTGTTTCCAAGGTGGTCCATTAGGCCTTTCATGAAAACCTGAGCATTGGTTGAAGTAGCATTAGGGGCTCCATCTGTAGGCCAACCGATTTGTCCAATGACAATATCCATCTGAGGAAATCCGGCAGCTGACAGTGCCGTGACAAGGGTATCATAGCTTAACTCGAAGCTGTTTCTGTAGGACCTGTGACTATCATTATGAGCATGGGCAGTTCCTTTGAAGAGAGCGAAGTCAAGGGAAATATTCTTATTTTGGTGATTACTCAGAAATGGGGAAATGGTGGCAAAGAAGGGAGATTGATGCCTGTTCAAAAATGTCAGAACCTCAGACATGGTTTTGTTGACATCTGGCCTAAATTGTCCTCTTGCTAGTCCAGACACAGACTGGAAGGCATCATAACTGCATGGAATGACAACTTTCACCTTGTTTGCCAAGTTAGCTTTGACCAAAGCCATTTGGATGTTGGCTGCTGCACCAACAACAAAAGGATAGAATTGCTGGCCATAACTTTGGCCAAATGGTTCATCTCCAACTGCAATGTACCTGCAAATGATTCTTAGCTTTGGGAAATAAATGAAGCGCAAAAATCATAAATAGAGAAGAAACCGTTGCACCTGCACATCATGATGCAAAACCTAATGAACGATGATCACAGTATCCAGATACTCCCCTTAAATAATAGTTAAAACCATTTCAAAATGAGTGGAGGATATTATTTTCATTCTTTGACGCTGTTTGAGTCCTAGACTGGAAAATGTTCATCAACCCCTTTTTAGATATTGGCACCTCTCCCCACTAGATCTAGATATACAAAATTATGGCAATTGCCCGTTGCAGTTAGTGCAGTTGCCCATTTCACTTGAATTTCATTGCATAACATTAATATCAAAAGAAATCAACAGAGGAATTTGGTGGTGCAATTACATGCAAAAAAGCACATGAAATTTTGTGGTGCAATTTCGTTGCATAACATTAATATCAAGATTCATATACTATCAATTAAAAGATGACAATTCAACAAGTAAGTGAATATTTTGAGCTTGAAAATCATTTAGGCACGTAATTTGAAATCTGAAATTTGTCTCCTTTTCAGGGATATTTTATGTTTACTCAAAAACCAGCTATATCAGAGCAAGGCCTGTCAATACCGTCAATCAGTGTCAAATTTCACATTTGAAGTCTCCAAATAGATTTTTTTAAAAAATAAAAAATCTGACCCTTTGGGGCAAAACTGGGAGAGAGGAAGCCAAAAGAAAAGGTATTAGCTGAAAAGCTTAGTCATACATATCTGCTTCAAAGAGATTGACCTCCAAAGCTACACCATCTATCACATAGGCAGAGTCAACCTCAAAATGATCCATGCAGTACCATATCAGTAACAAAGAGCACACAATTAAGCTTTTGTCTCTATGCAGAAGGGTTTAAATTGCAAAGTACTTTATGCAGCATGTTTTTGTTCTGAATATGATGCAAAAGGGTTCCCATCAAGGAACTTTGTACTGCATAGTTTATGTACTCCACTAATGAATGCTCAAAACTATTGATTTACTCTATGGACATGCTTATATATCAGTAGGTATATGGTTCCCAGAATAACTTCTAACCCCAGTATAGTCATGTTGATCCCTGAAGTTTGGAGCATCTATAAACATCCTTATTTTCTTTCTTTTGTGGTAATTATCAATCCCCCAATCTATATTTGATTCTTAGCTTGTTTTTCTAATGTCCCTTGGATCCATTACGAAGGTGGGATGGAAAATTTTTGGCACAGTGTTATTCTCTTCACAACTACAGAAAGGGCAAGCCTTTGTGCCTTGCATCAGCATATCAATTTTAAGTTTCAGTTAAACATACCGAGATGCATGTAACTGGAAAGAATTAATAGAACATTTCCACCTATCTTGAAATATATGTATAGGCCATTAGTTAACAATCAAACATTTCCACTAAACTTACCTAAAAAACCTATACAATACCTAAGAAACCAACCCAAGATTACCGAGAATGAAAATCATGTTGAATAAAACAAAGTTTTGGATAAAGAAAATATATAGAAAATAAATCATCATTTAGACAATAGAGCAAAAGAACAAACTGATAATCTCCTCTTTCCTGTAACATCACAAATACATACTGATAATTTGCAAAACTAGAACAAAATAAAAGGAGGAAATTAAAAAAAAATATGAGGAAAAGGAAATCAACCCACATACTCTATTCGGACGCCCCCGGTTCCATCAGAGAGGTAACGGGTCAGATTATCATGAACCCAGCTCTCAGCAGCCTTCCGAGAGGAATTCAAGCTGCGAAGCATGGAATTCGGAATGCCAACAGTTACTAAAATCTTGGAACCAGAAAGAGCTTCTAGAACATCAGAATCAGTGTCAAATAGCTTCACTTTGGAGATATTATTGGCCTTCAACAGTTCAACTACCTTGGCCGGCGGCAAATGGTGTGAAGCTGAGGTACCCCAGTTCACACCTAAGGCTAGAGCCCCAGGTGAAGCTAAGATAAATGGAGCTAACAGTAATAACACTACAAAGTTCGCGAACTCTTGGGAAGCCATTGTCAATTAAGGAGTGCCCTTCTTGCTGCATATGCAGCATTTGGGTCCTCCAGAGGAAGTTCGTGGAGTGGTGAACAGTGTTTTGAAGGCGGGGGCGACGAATAAAACAGATTGGAATCTCGAAAGTTCATTGGGAACTTGGTCGAGTCAGGAATTTTTTGGCAGCACTTTTTTTGAAACTCGGTTAATAAATTATTTTTTATTCAATTTTCTTCGTCACTTGTCACCCTTTAAAAAATTTATTGCCTATATTTTTAAAGAAAAAAACAAGTACTGTTTACCCAAAAATATAAGTTTCTAATTGTGTCTTATGCGTCTTAAAATCATGGTCAAGTATTATACAATTATCAATGAATAATTGGGAGAATTTCTCATTCAAACTCTTCATTTAATATATATATAGAGAGAAATATAAATATAAATATGAGAGATGAAAATATTTAAGACCTAATAATGTAATCATTTAAATATTTTGAAAAGTTAATTAATAATTTATTTAAGAAAAAGAATTCGTAGTTATTAGGTTAATTTAATATTTTATTCCTTTTTTTTATCCTAGAATTTATACTATCAATCATAAAAGTTCATGAAATGATATTTTTCTTTCAAGATGAATAATCAAAATTTTGTTTTCTACCAATCTTTTGAAAATCATTACTTCTGTTTTATAAAAATGCTTGTTAATTTCTCAAATGAATGAGATACTTTTTTATGCTTTTTTTTTTATTTTAATAATTATATATAAATAGATAAGAATAAGAATTTAAATATTTTAAAAAATGGAATCTAAAATGAAGAGTCATTTCAATATGATGCTTCCAAATCATCCCATGACCTGATTTGAAAGAATTCTAAATGTTTATATGTCATGTTTTTTTGGATGAATATTTGTACTTTTATATATTATAATAGATATATTTATTATGTTATTTTCAATTCAATCTTTCATTAAATATTTTTTTATTTGTTATAAAAAAAATATAATTATAATTAAAAAAGAATATATTTTATACAACATTAATATATTTTTAAAAAATTAATATGCATAAGATAACTATTAATGGAATATTAGGACTTATTAGAGAAAGTATCTTTTAAATTTTAACAAGTATATATCAAACAAACCGCTTCCATGACAACTGTCACGAGGCTGATGTACTAGTTGTACTTACAGCCTAAATCCACTCCGCGTCTCAAACATGGAATCCGTGAATTTTTCATACTACTTCAGATTATACAACTCAAAAATCATTCGGTTTCAGGATCTTCTGTCCTCTTCTGCTAAATCAATTTAAAAAATTTCTCAACAATGGCGCTGAAATTCTCCTTCAATTCGTGCTACCTTTCAGTAGTAGACAGTCGAAGTGGCATACATTTCGAGGATTTACGTTCCTCTGCTTTTCGTCTTCAAAAGTATAATTGCAATCGGACTTTGAAGCTGTTTCAGGGGAATGTTAAAGGCCATGGCGGAATTGCGATGGTGAATGCATCAAAAGGCGATAAAGCAAATACGGTTAAGAAGAATATCATGTTCCAGCCTTTTGAAGAAGTGACGAAGGTGACCCAACTCGTCCCCAAGGATCCTCATACCTCTCTTGCTTGTAAAATGTTCAGTGATGGTTGCGAGGCCACCATCAATGAGCAGATCAAGTAAACTTTTATGTGCAGGCACACCATAATTACATGTTTTAGTGCTACTAATTAACTCCTTTTCAATATACAAGTACGTTTTAGAATTTTGCAGAGGTGCTAGTTCGAATTACATTTAATTGTTTTTGTATAATTTTGGGTTAATAGAAAAGATTTTGGGCATATTGATGAATTTGAAGTGAAGAACTTTTTGTATAGTTGTAGAATTTAAGATTTAGTTGCTTCTCGATTAGCTATTCAAGACTGGTTTTCTGGAGAGTTTCTCACTGTATTTATTTTAACGAATTGCGGCGTCGAATATAATGTCTTGTGTATCATGCAATGGCAGCCTACTTCGACAGGGACAATGTAGCTCTCAAAGGCTTGGCAAAGTAATTTCTTCTTCATCAGACGCTCTGATAATCTTTTTGCAGATTGCAAGTATCTATAAGCTTATGTTTTCCTTATGGTAACGTTCATTTGAGTACATTATTTGTAGATTCTTCAAGGAATCAAGCGAAGAAGCAGGAGGGCATGCCGAGAGATTAATGGAATTCCAGGTAATTTGAATGTTGTAATGCTAATAGACTTACATTGTTTCTTTCTATCTTTGTGTGTGTTATTGTCCATCGCAGTAATCTTTTATTATTCATATTCAGAACAAGAGAGGGGGAAAGGTTAAGCTAGTGCCAATAATTACACCTTGGTCCGAATATAACAATCTGGAGAAGGGAGATGCACTCTATGGTATGTATTAAAGCTGTTATAACAATGTTCATTTTAGATGGTTTCTGTTACTGTCCAAGACTTTCATTGTTTTGTTTTGCAAGTTTGATGCGAAGCTTAACTTGATTTGGTTTGCCCTGTGATATGGCTTGATTTTCCTGTGAAACCACTAGTCTGTTTAACTGTCTTACAGATCTAAACATCTTCTAGATACAAGTATCATCATGTATAAGCTTCAAATGTTATTGTCACAAATGAATTTTTTATTTTGATTAATTTCTCAAATGAATGAGATACTTTTTTGTGCTAAATTTACACTTACTGAAACTAAGGACTAATTACATTATCACTAAACAATTAAATGCTCTTAGAGTATACTAGTTATTTTGTGTTTAAGTTTCTATAAATTTTTAGTAAAGTATACACTAAGTTTCTATTAATTTTATGAAGGGGCTGATAAGAAATAGCTAATTCAACAAGAATTCCCAAGGTCAGTAAAGCATACACTAAAATGCTGTAATCGGTAAAGGAACATATATGAATTCGGAGTGCAGAAAAAAGGTGGGAGATCTGAATTTCCAGAAAAGAAAAGAGTCAAATTGTGAATTTTCTTTCCCCACATACAGCTGCTAAGGGTCAAATTTTAGCAATCGGCCGTAAGGGATCATGGACTATAGATTCAGAAGATAAGAGTCGCACAACATAAAAAAGCATCAGGGCAGAAACAATACTTAGCAAGTTTGATTCAAACAAATCATTCCAAGAAATTTGTACAAAGCTGTAAGAATTTATCCTAAGAATTTACAAGATAACAGAGAATCATAAAAGCAATACAGTTATTTATATGTACTCTAAAATATAGTAGTTGGTAAGAAAATATATGTTTGTATATCAATCAATTAAATATTTACATTTAATAAGAATATTCCATCAAAACTATACAACAAACTCATCTAGAGATAAACGATTACAAATCTTTAAAACCTTGCTGCAACTAACAGATCCTCCCGAGAGATAAAGGAGTCAGAGGAAAGGGAAGACCACAGCCTGCTCCTTCTCCAAATAATTTGTAGGGCTTGTAATTAACAGAATCTTCTGCTGCTGCTGTTGCAGGGGGCCGATGATCCATCACAGAAAACATTCCTCTGCTGCAAAACCAGGGCTTCTCAACAGGGCAATTCATGATCATATTCATC
>JAOXNR010000001.1:2915460-2926870 GCA_028571225.1 Parsonsia alboflavescens | reverse complement strand
GATCTATTTAAAGGATAGGAATTTGAGCGCTAAGACAAATTCTAAAATCAACTACTTAATTATGTTATTTGATCAATAATTATCTCTATAGCAATTGACCTACGGATTGTTTATTGTTAACAACTTTCTCATTTTTATTCTCTCCTTTTTAATTAGTTTTTTTTTAAAAAATTTTGTTTAACTTTATTTTTACAAACTCTTTTAAAGATTCAACCTTTGTTACTTATTAATTGGTTTTATTTAAATTGAGATTCACTTCCTTGTAGGTTCGACCCTACTTGCCTTAATTGCATTAGTTTTGGTAGATAGATTTAATTTGGTCGTGTTACGACGCACGGCCAAACAACATTTTCCATACTAACCCATTCAATAACTTCTTTAAACTGTTCAAATAAAGTTTGTGTACTCTTCACAATGTCAGAAGCATCAACAGATTTCAAGAAAATAGTATCACGAGGACAATAAACAAGAAAGTTTATTAAAGTCTTTTGTCATAAAATCAACAAATAATTGCAGTTCTTTTTTTCCATCATTCAATGAAGTAACTCTTAATTGATGATATATAGGAGCTTTAAAACTTGGACCTATAGAAGTCACAACATCAAACATTTTTTGAAAGTAAATGGAATTGGAAGCATTAATAAGTAAACAAGCATCATAAAAGAACCTTACAACTGCCATTTCAGCTCTATGAATAGCCCCTTTACTTGCAAGCATATTTTTTAAAGTTGGTTGAGATCCTGAAGCTGTTCTTGAAGCAAAAAAGTTATCTATATGCCCTCCTAAACCTTTTCCTTTCCCTTTCCCTTTTCTTGACTAAGATGCACCGAGTTTCAATTTGATATTAGATGTAGTATCATTTGCATCGGATATTTCTTCTACATCATTATCATCACCTTCAAAGTTTGCAACATTAGGTCCATAAGGGTTTCGGAATCATACTTCTCTCTAACCTCTTTTCTCTTTTTGACAATGTCATCAAGAAAATTCAACATTTGAAAATTTTCATCATGTGGAACCTTTAAACAAGACTTAACTCGTCCTTTTTTCCAGCTAAATGTTGTTTCATCCTATAAATACCACTACCTTTACCATTAAACCCACAATACAAACAAGTTAAGACATTCTTACCATCAACGACACTTTGATTTATATGATTTCAAGCAATATCGGATTTACCTCTCCCACTCTCAATTGAAGCCTACTCAGATGGAATAGATGCTTGAGGTTGAGATGTTGAGCTATCTTTTGAAGATGAATTCATTTCCAATGATCTGTGAAAGAAAATTTTTGTAAAACAAAATTTAAAACAGAAACAAGAGAAAAACATTCATTCATAGATAGAAATTAGAATCACATTCATTCACTATTAATTTCATATCTAAAGAAGAAATTAAAATTTAAAGACTCCCATATTTCACTTGGTTAATAACTTCTACAAGTAAGGTGCCTTTGTCCATCAACAAAACAAGGTTTTTTTCAAATTGACTAACGATTACTAAACTACTAGCACGAGAAACATGAGGAGTGTAAGTGTGGCAAAATGAATAAGAAAGAAGAAAAAAAAATTAATTTAATAAACAATTATAGGAGTTGTTTGCAGTTTCTTTTCTTTGCAAACCATCTTTGTCCTTTTATTTGACAATCAAGATAAGAGATTACTCAAGTTTATCTCATTTAAGAAAGTGATTAACCTATGATACCCACCATTGTCAAGCAATGGGCTTGAAACATCAAATAGAGTAAAACGAGAAAATGTAGGGAAAAAAATTATACTGATAAAAAAAAAAAAATTGAACCAATTAGCCATATTTTCTCAATTGAACAAACACAGATGGCCTCAGCAATTTAATCAAATTTTGCAAACTTATATAAGCTTGAATATCACAGCCCCAATTAGATATACTAGTTAATAATAATAAAAAAAACAATCCACACATTAAATCAGCTAAAACTGAAAGGATTCAGAACCAAATAAAGTTATTAGGTGCCTAACTCACTAGATTGATTAAATGGAAAAAAAAAAAAAAAAGGAAACAAAGAGAAATGAAAAAAAAAAGAAACAAAAATGAGGAAAAGTTACAACTCACGTGTAGATTGGCATTCATCATTGCCGATGCTAGAAAAAAAGTTGCTGTCGTTGGATCAGAGTTGGAGATGTCCGGCTGGCTGCGTGAAGGATGGAGTCGAGTAGTGAAGTCACTGGGACGAGAGATGCAGAGAGCCAGCTAGCCAGAGTCAGTCTTTGAATGAGAGAAGAAGAGAAAACTTGAAGAAAAAAAAATGGACAATTGAAGTTGAATTAGTCAATTAGGTCAACATTAGGAAATTCAGATCGAGCCGTTCACAGGTCCGATTTCCAATTTGGACAATCCGACCGATCGATCCAAAAAACCTTGGAAATCATTGACTTTTTTTTAAATTTATTTTTTATGTTTGTTTTTTTCCAAAATGTTTAACTTCTAGATTTAACTTTTGATAATTTCTTGATGATAGCATTTCTAAGAGTTTATCAGTTGGTTATAAAAGGGCTTTAATGATGCAACAAGGAAGAAGACTCCTTGCAGGAATGACAAATCATTTAGTTTAGTTTTTTTTTCTACATGTAAGATGGCTATCGTGGACAATTTGCTAACATGAAACATCCAATGTGTCAATCTTTCTAGAGAGTAATTATATTTACCATTAACTTATGGTTGGATCACTATATAATGGTTTAAGTATTCAATTCTGTAAAGCAAATGATTAAACTAACTATTTTGTAAGTTCAATTGCTAAATTAAAAAAAAGTAACTAGTTCACTGGCCAAATTAATAGTCAGCCGAAAAAAAATATGAGAAAGGAAAAAGGGGGAAAAATGAGAAAAATCTTAGACCTACGGGCAGTTTTCAATTTTTCTACACTGTACAATTCTTTTTTCTAAAACTAAGCTTGGTCAAAGTTTGACCAAATATATGTTTACTTAGTGTTTGGTTTTGAGTTTTTGAAAGGTCAGTATTTTTAGCTATCCAAATGCATCAGGTTCAGGTGGAAACATTAAAAAGATATTTATTGATCAGTGATGTAATTGGCACATGACCTGCTTCAGTCATGAAAATGATTAAATTGGATAATTTGAGACTTTGAACCATTACGATTGGCAGTAAAATTATATAAAATTATTATGATGAAAGAAGATTTATAAAGCTATTATATAATTTACTTCAAATATGTGAAATAAGATTTGTTAATTGCCCTATAAAGTAAGTAAAAGATGATTTTTATTTTTCCCTTTTAAACGTAAGATTTAATTAATTAATTAATCTTCGAGCATTTCTGGGGCAAAAGTAGTGATGAGAAATATCTCATCGAGACAGGATGAAATCCGGAAAATTCACGGCGACCTCAGATTTTACAAACTAATTAATCACTACTCACATCCTAATCCGGCACTTAAATCTGATCCCGTCAATCACCGACCACAACAAGCTTGAGAAGGGCTGCAAAGAAGAAAATTGCTCATAAATGGCTACTAAAGGAGAAGGAGAAGTGGCTTGCGTTACCGGAGGCAGCGGTTTCATCGGCTCTTGGCTGCTCCGCATTCTCCTCGAGCGAGGCTACACCGTCCACGCCACCGTTAAAGATCTCAGTTATCGTCTCCCTTACTCTTTTAGTTCAATTCTTCCATTTTTTTCCCTTCCTGTTTGAAATTATCTTATTAATTGTATTAAGTTACTTGCAGAGAATGAGAAAGAGACGAAGCATCTATTAGACCTAGAAGGCGCAGAATCACGTCTGCGTCTCTTTGAAGTGGACCTTCTTAACTATGATTCCATTGTCGCTGCCATGACTGGCACCGTCGGCGTTTTTCACCTTGCTTCACCCTGCATCGTCGATAAAGTTCAGGACCCAGAGGTAATTTCATAACTTTTCTAACTATATATGTGATTGACTGCTCGTGATCCTGATAGCTTCACCTATGCGGTTTTCTGTTGACGGAAGAATGAGCTATTGGCCCCCGCAATTAAAGGCACAAATAATGTACTGACGGCAGCCAAGGAAATCGGGGTTCGGCGTGTGGTGGTGACTTCTTCAGTGTCAGCCATTATCCCAAGCCCTACTTGGCCGGTCGATAGAGTCAAAAGCGAGGAATGCTGGACTGACGAAGAATATTGCAGACAGAAGGAGGTAATAGATAAAAACTCTCCTTAATTGATTACTACTCCTTTCCACTGGAATAGCCTCCTAATTTTCTATCTCATCTTTTAGTTTTTGCATTTTTTTAGATATATTATTGTTAATAAAGGATATACTAAACCTGCTTGACTTGTAAGGTAATATATATTTTATGGTCTATAAGATGTTACATGGAAGATGGGATACATTTTCAGAGGATCAGGATATTCTATTTCATCTTTAATGAATGGTATAGAGAATGGGTGGTATAGAGAATGGGGAAGAAAATCACATTTCTACGGTAAGCAACAAGTGACCACTAGGATGCGAATCCATTACTCATCCCATGCTCAGGATGCTTGTCTAACTTATCACAATCAAGCATCTTTTAGAGGCATGTGTGAATGTGTTATTTTATTTCTCTGAGATGGCTCTGAAGGGATCTAATGAGGAAAAGTTATGCCGAGAAAAAGAAGTAAAAGATGGATTTTGAATTTATTTCTCAGAACTATTCTTTGGAGTAAAAGATATAGTTGACTCTGTTTTCTTTTAAATCATGACAGCAGCCTTAACTTGTTCGAAGCTGTTTACTCAATTCCCATTTTATTTGTTGTTAATTAAGGACCACACTGTTATATTAAAGCGATCTTCTTATTGAAAGTACTAGTAAAGGGGCTTGATTGCTAGACATTCATTTGATTTCTGTGTGTGCTGCTAGGTATGGTATCCACTTTCAAAAACGCTTGCTGAAAAGGCTGCTTGGGAATTTGCTACGGAGAAAGGCTTGGATGTTGTGGTGGTGAATCCTGGAACTGTGATGGGTCCTATCCTTCCTCCAACTTTGAATGCAAGCATGTTAATGATTCTTCGCCTTCTTCAGGGTAATTTGCTTCAAAACTTATATCTGTGGTGGTTTTCAGTTGAAGACTTGCTTGCTTTTGTGGAATGTGTGTGTTTGGGAATATTAAAATATCTTTTGGGAACTTAAATTTTCTCTTGGTAGAAGATTTGTGCTTACAGTCCATGCTATAAGTTTTCTCAATTTCCTCTACAATTTAGGTTGGACTGATATTTATGAGGACTACTTTATGGGATTGGTCCATGTTAAAGATGTGGCATTAGCACACATTATGGTCTATGAAAACCCATCTTCGACTGGAAGGCATCTGTGTGTTGAAGCCATATTTCATTATGGTGACTTTGCTGCTAAGGTCGCAGAACTTTATCCTGAATATAACTTGCCCAGGTAAAGTTCTTTCAATCTGCATTCTTTGAGAGTATATTTTGATTATAACTATACTTTTCCCCCTTGGAGCATGTAATGCTAGAATTACTATAACACACTACATGTGTTTATTATCTTTTCTGAATTTCATTCTGAAGAGGACAATAAGCATCTTTTACTGTCACATTTTTGTTTGATGTTTATGCTTTTTGCAACGACCAGATGAGATGATTACTTGTTCAAACTTTTCAATTGTATTTTCAAAAACAAGAAACAATGCTGCATATATAAAATTGGAAATCTTCCCAGAAGATCTTGCGTCATCGTCTTGCCAACTATTTTCTCCTTGTTCTCCCGCATGCAGGCAATGAGTTGGGAGTTTGAAGAAGACAATTATAGTACATTACTATGGAAAGCATTTACTCTGAGTCTTATGCTTTTTCCCGAATATGATTTCTAGCTTTTACTGGATTCAGCATTTAGGCCAATATGTACCTATAGTTCGTTTATGCAATGGAATAACCCACAAGTTAATTTCTCAAATCAGGGATAGTTATTGATTCCTAACTTGTTGGAATTCTTGTAGGCTACCCAAGGATACCCAACCTGGATTGTTAAGGGCCAAGGATGCTGCAAAAAAGTTGATGGGTATGGGCTTAGAATTCATTCCAATGGAACAAATTATTAGAGATTCTGTTGAGAGTTTGAAAAGCAAGGGATTTATTTCTTGATCCGGAAAATGCTGATCATACTATTAGGCAGAGTATGTCAGTGTTTTCTCCTTTCTTAGTGCATTTCTACTCTGAGCCTACATGATACAGAATTAGTTATGCCTGCCAATGTTCTTGATACTGTTAAGACAGTGGCTTTTCTGGCAGTAAAAACTATTACTTGCATATATATACATATTTGTGTAAATATATATTCCCTCTATCCAGAATTGAATATCCTATTTTGACTTCACAAATTTTTAAAAAAATGAGTTGATTTAATTTATTTTTCACTTAACAATATCAATTTCTTAAGAAAATTTTAACTAATTTAGAAAATAGGACATTCATTTCATTTCCGAATAACTCAAAATGAAAACGTAAACATTGAATTTCGGACAAAGTATAATTAATGCTTGTTGAAGGCTCCACTTTCTCTTTTTGATTTCTTTTCGATGAAGAATGTCGGGAAAATGCTTGAGAGCTTGATGAGCTAGACTTGAGTGACTTCTTTTGTGGCAAAAAGGAGTTCGGCTCTTTTGTTATATATTTGTGTGTCATTCTCTGTTATATGAAAAAAATATTAATAAAAATCGTATATATGGTTCTTAGTTATTGTCTTTTAATAAATTAAATTCTATGGGAATATTATCTTTTAAGGGATACGTGTTAAATTTTTACTGATATAACAAGGAGTGATACACAATTGTGTAATATGAGATCCTGAGTTGGCAAAAAGCTTTATTTATTTATTTATTTTGCAACCACCTCTCTCCTCCCTATCCTATACTCCCTCTCCACAACGATCAACTCAAATTTGACACCTCTAGGTTCCAAGTAAGGATGGAAAAAGGTCAAGCCAGGCCTCTTAATCAGGCACTAGGAGTGAGCCTGGCTTGTGGCCTATTATAAGTTAATTTTTAAGCTTATGCCTAACTTGTTCAAAAGTTTGGCCTAACTTGAAATCCAGATATAAAAGTCTGTATTTTTTAAAAAAATTAATTTATTTTAATTTCAATAAATTTTTTAGTTGTTTAGAATTTAATGTATAAATTTTTAGTACAAAGTCCATTAAAATTTAAGAACATACATACATCTATTTGCCCAAGAATTCGATAACTAATTTTACATTAATAAGAAGAATAAGTTAGTAATTTATATGAAAGTCAATATATATTTCTAATTTTTTAATCAAATCAAAATAAAATATTCAATTCTGAATTAAGATAGTGGCATAAAATATGAGAATATTTGATCATTTTATTTAAGAAAAAAATTATAAATTATAAAACTAATCTAACTAATAATCACTCAATATAATTTATTCAAAATATGTTGTTAAATACAATATAATTTAATAGTAACACCATAGAGCAACAAAACAATAATTTAAATTGCGATCATAGATAAGTATCAAATGTAAGTGTTGTTACTAGCTATTAGTTGTAAATAATTAAATATTAAATGTAATTTCTTTTACTTATACGAATCCCTTTAACAATAAAATAAAGACAGACAATTTAATAAATACTTAAAAGATATTATTTTAACAACGTAAAAATACTTTTTTGTTTCTTATTTAACCATGCTAATACTTTTAAAAAGTATTAGTAATAAGTTGGAAAATGTTATTGCAATATAATTATATGTTAAATGTTCACATCTCAAATATATAATTTTACAGATTTTAAAAATATTTATAAAAAAAAATTAAAAATATATATATTGAAATAGGCATAGGGCTACCTGATAGGCTTAACAGGCTAGTCACAAGGCATCGGCTTGGCTTTTTATACCAAACACGCCTAAGGAAAACCTTGCCCATGCCTAAATAGGCCAGGCCAAATACAGATCAGACCACATGTTCTTGACAGGCCCTAAACTCTTTCCATCCCTAATTCCAAGTATTAAATGACTTTCTTTTAATTGACCAAAGATATTTTCTCTACTTATTTATTTCATATAATTTTAATGGAGAAAACAAATTTTAATTGTCTACTATGATTTAAATATAAAAATTTGAATATTTATTGCTCCTTCGATGAGAAATTAAATATGCCATTTTGCTTTGTACATGTATTAAGAAAAAAATTTGACTTATGTTAATTTTCTTAATAAAAGTTTAACTAAGTTTAAAAATGAGACATTTAATTTTAGATAACTCAAAATAGAAAATGGGATATTAGTTTCAGACTGATGTAGTATTATTTTTGTTTAATATTTAAAATATTTGTAATATTAAAATAATACAAGAAAAAAACAAATTAAAAATATAAATCAGTTGAACAACTAATGTCCTGCTGACCATTAACTAGTTTTGGAATATACTGGCCCAATCGTATGGATATTCCAAACCAATTCTTGATAATAGCAAGCAACAATGCATTCTGCTCCACAAGAATCTAATCTAAGCTCAATAGATAAGACTCTAAAATGACATCTCTTAAAAACAAATAAAATTAAGTGGAAATTGTATGAGATCACCATTTTAATAAAAATTTAACTAAGTTTAGAAATGAGACATTTAATTTTAGATAACTCAAAATAGAAAATGGGACATTAGTTTCAGACTGATATAGTATTATTTTTCTTTAATATTTAAAATATTTGTAATATTAAAATAATACAAGAAAAAAACAAATTAAAAATATAAATCAGTTGAACAACTAATGTCCTGCTGACCATTGACTAGTTTTAGAATATACTGGTCCAATCGTATGGATAATCCAAACCAATTCTTGATAATAGCAAGCAACAATGCATTCTGCTCCACAAGAATCTAATCTAAGCTCAAGAGATAAAACTCTAAATGACATCTCTTAAAAACAAATAAAATTAAGTGGAAATTGCATGAGACCACCATTTTAAAAATCTCACTTCAAAAACTGATCACTCCTTTAAAACTTTCAAAATATATTCACTTTGGAGTGTAAATTACCTAATTACCTTTTTTACATCTAAACAACTCATGAACGGATGGGATATGAAGTGTTTCGGATTCTATTAACTCGTGATTGAAGACCAAAAATATGTACTTTTGTTTTTATTTATGGGTTGTTTATTAGTGTTTGGTTTTTCAATTAAAGGGATAAGAAATGGAGAGGTTTGGATTCTAACGGCAAGTGATTGAAGACCAATAATCTATACATTTATTATTATTTATGGGTTGTTTGTCCGTGTATGAATTTTTAGTTAAAGAGACAATCTATATCAAATGACAAACGATCCATACCCTTTTTTTTTAATATCGATTATCTATCAATTTCAAGGATAGTATGGTCAAAAAAATATCCTCTTAATTAAAATTTAAGCAATTTAAAAGTATAGTCAAAGTTTACAACTCTTATTCATTTTGATACTAAGAAAGTACTAAAATTAAAGCACAAAAGATCCAAGGCTTTTGGTTCCCCGATGGGGGAATGATTCATTCTTCTTCTTGTAACTATGAGATTAATGACATTTTATGTTAATTTAATTGAAATGAGTGCAAAAAAATATAAACAAGAAATATTTTTATTTTATTAATTTATATGGTTACATTAATAAAACATTTAAAATATCAATAAATTATTTTTTAACTGTTGTAGAAGTCATTCAAATGATATAAAGGCTAAAGTAAATGAAGGGTGTGATATTTACCTCTTTTATCTATAATTGAAATTTTTTCATTTCATTTTAGATATTTAAAATGAATGTTTTATTTCTAAAAGTAAATAGATTTAATTCCTTTTTAATTTAAACATTGACACCGATAATTACGTTAACTAACACGATAAGATTTTAATATGGAATTTAGGTACAACAGCACTATTATCTTGAGTAAACAACCTCTAATCAAGACAAAAAGAATTACTTGGCACTCTTTGATTTGCTATATGATTATTAAATTAAGAATTACATGGTAATATTACTTCAAGAAAAACGCAGGGTACATCAAGCAAGAGACGTACCGTTGAAGATCCGCGTGACGTCTAATCTTCCGCTGGGTAATCTTTTTTCAGCTGAAGCCTGAAGCCGAAACTTGATTATTATTATATGAATAGATATTTGAGCTGGTCTAGCTAGTGCTGATTTTGACTCTTGACTTTTGAGCTACGGCTTATTATTGCAGAGATTTCTTATTTCTCTGCCTCCTGCAAGTTATTAAGTGCAGACCGAATTCATACAGTACGTAGATTAATGGCTACTAGTAAAAGAGAAGGAGAAGTGGTTTGCGTTACCGGAGGTAGCGGCTTCATCGGTTCTTGGCTGGTCAGCCTTCTTCTGGAACGCGGCTACACCGTACACGCCACCGTTAAGGATATCAGTTATTATCCGCTCGCCTTTCTGTTTTAGATTCTAATTACTATTTTAATTCTCTTCCTATCGTTTTAATTATTAAAGACATGATGTTCACTTGCAGAGGATGAGAAAGAGACGAAGCATCTAGAAGCTCTGGAAGGTGCAGAATCACGTCTCCGTCTCCTTGAAATGGACCTTCTTAACTATGATTCCATTGTCGCTGCCATTACTGGTACCACCGGCGTCTTTCATCTTGCGTCTCCAAACATCATCGATAAAGTTCCCGACCCAAAGGTAATTAATTTCTTAACTGTGTTCTATATAAATGCATATATATTTGTTATTAATTCTAATGGTTGCTGGTAATCCTGCTGTTGATGGAAGACTGAGTTATTGGAGCCGGCAATTAGAGGCACAAATTATGTTTTAACCGCGGCCAAGGAACTCGGAGTTCGGCGCTTGGTGGTGACTTCTTCTATAGCTGCTATTGTCCCGAACCCTAATTGGCCGGCCGATAGAATCAAGAATGAGGAATGCTGGACCGACGAAGAATATTGCAGACGGAAGGAGGTATTGTTAATTAATTATACCTATTAAAACCTCGCTTTGAACTTAACTGAACGCTCTTGTCGTGTGAATGTGCTTGGAATTTGAATGGCTTCTTTGTGTCCTTGGCATAAGCATGAGAAAGTTACTTTAATTCCAGTAATTGAAATCATTATCTCCGATCGAAGTACAGCAACTTTTTTTTAAAAAAAAAAATTTCTAATAAAATTTATATAATCATAATTTCGGTACAATTTAAGTGAAAGTATAGTATGGTGTGAACTGTGAAGGTACATCTGATCAGAAGGGTGCAGGGACTTCCCAGGGGGTGTCAATTTCAGATTCTGGAGCATTAATCTGTTTTCTGTAATTTAATCATTGTTAGAGCACCATAATTAACCTGTTTACTCAATGCCCATATACTATTAAGAAAACAAATGTTGGATGAAAATGATAATTAGCTTAGTGAAAATATTAATTACTACTACTATAT
>JAOXNR010000001.1:2891039-2915360 GCA_028571225.1 Parsonsia alboflavescens | reverse complement strand
AGGAAGACAATAAATAAATAAAACACTTTATTTATTAATAAGATAATTACATGCTCTAGGGCATACTAATATAACAACCCCATCCTCTAACCTCAATATTCTGCTAATTCAAGAAGGTGTCAGTGAGATTCAAATTCTGATCTACATACCCGTCACTCCATCCATTGGGGTATCTCTGAAGGGACAACTATCAATTACTTCTAATCACCTTTTCATATTTAATTAGAGATCTATATTTTCTATCCAACTCAAGCCTTTTACACTTGAACAACTCTATCACGGGTCTGGATTTCCAGTTACACATTTGTGAATCAGTCCCTATTACACTAATAAAACATTAATAAAGATTTTATTCGTAGCCTTTCATTATTATCTTTTAATATATTTTAAATATTAAATTTTAAAAAGATAAGCTAAACCCTAAAGAAACTTATATGTTAGGAATACGTGTTAAATTTCTATTAGTGTAACACATAATTGATGGTGTAATAGGAGATCTTGAGCCCTATATCACTCATCCCGGTTGCTTGAACTCTGCAACTAAATGTTCTTCTTATAGACTTCTCAATATCCTATTTGCTTGACTCCAAGATCTTCTGGTTTACTCTCCAAAACTCTTTCAAGAGTTTATATGTAACCAGAACTTCGAGATATACAAAATCCTGCAAGATATATAAAGACATATCCCATGATATCCAAATATTCAAAAAATGATAAAGAGATCTAATCCATGTCATTATCTAAAATTAACATCAAATTAAAGGATTTAAATAAATAATCAAATATATGATTAAAATATTACTTGATCGGTCTCAAGATATTTAGTAAAAATCTCAACATAACTTGTTCAAGTGCTGTGCTGTAGAATCAATCAATATCTTGTAAGTGCTCCATGATGAAAAGGTCAACTAATTAATCTTCATATCCTCTTTTGTGGCATTTTTCACCCAAAGATATGATCATTTTCATATCTACATGGAGTTGCATTAACTATACAATCATTGAAAAGGATAACTTTCCAATGATAGGCTTTTGGCCATCCAATTTATGATCTTATGAAAGATAATTAATACAATAATGATACCTAAGTATCAATTAAGCAAAAAATAAATAAATATTTATATGTGTGTATAAGGTGGCTTCATCGTACAATCTATGCAAAACTTTTAACATATTTTAAGTTCTTTTTATATTGCAATATAAAACAATGCGTATCAAATGCTTCTTCTTCCACAATTCCTTGCAGAATCACTAACCAAAGACAAAATGCTCTGTCAATTCCATCCCCCCACAAAATTCTTACTATAATCCTACTAATAAATTAAAAACAAAAATAATCATATAATTTATATATTTGCGTCATCCAATTTTTGTGTTCCCACCCATAAGCTATTCCTTTTTCTTCTTTTTTTTTTTTAACGGTATTTGAGTCAATTTACACGCATCTTGACATTCCATGTATCTAGGAGAGTATTTGTGGAATTCAAACTCGAAACTTATAGTATGCATGCTTGCCACTCCATCCACTAGGACGTCCTCGAAGAGACAAATAAGTTATTCCTTTTTATCATCCATCTCCTCGGGTACTTCAGCAAGAAATTGTGGAAAATAAAAACTTACTTATATTGTGGGCATGTATAACAAGTAATTAACTTATATTCTTGTAATTGTAAACATTACCATTATTTTAGTACACTACTTACTTTGGCCCATTAAGAGGAAAACCTTAATAAATACTTTTTCTATCCAAAATTAAATGTTTTATTTTCATTTTGAATCGTTTGAAATTGAATATTTCATTCTTTAAATTAATTACTTAAAAAATTAATAAGAAATTGGCATGTAATATTAAAAATGAAGTAACTTAAAATTTGTGTCAAAACAGAAGACTTAACTTTGGGGGTAAGGAGTAATACTTGGTTCCAATAGAAAATACTATGACGACAAAATGTAGGGGTTAAAAAGATACCAAAGAAAACATTGATTTGTAAAGAATCGTTTCATAAGAAAGGGATCTTTCTGTATATTTGTAAAAGCATAGAGACGAATACTAACCCTTTTTTCTGTACCAAAGTTGTCTGCAACTTTCAACGAAATGCTAAATGTTCTTAATGAGTTAAGATATGCATCGAGCCATAATTAAGTTTGATCTAATTTAAATGACTTAGGTGTAGTAAGAATCATAAGTATAATATTTTTAAAATCGAACCAACATCAAATCGGATGAGGGATAATAATTAATAAATTCATATAAATAAAGATGTTTATCTCTTTGAAAATTTTCCAACTTGATTGTTGGGGCTATCCTCTTAAGCAAGTATAGATTAATAGACCAAATAAAATAAAATAAAAAATACAAACGTCATTTTCTATTTAATACCTCCCACCCACCACTCGTGTCTTGTGTTCCCAATTAGCGTTGGGTCCTTATCCTCCTGATGCTGACCCTCTTGAAAGCTTTGTAGAGTAATAGTTTGAAGTTTCCAATTCCATCCAAAGACACTCCCACGGGACTAGCGGGACAGAGACAAAAGGGCAATGAAAATAACCTTTTCTTTTGTATCCCTTAACCTCGATGTACATACCTCTAATATAGACCTTAAACGTGTCAATTGATTCAATTTGTGATCAACACATACCTTAACATTTTCTTACGTGATTAATACATAGTTAATTTTATAAAAATTTCACAAAAACATAATTCATATGATAGTTTTTGATCTTTTGAATAAGAATTAAAAGTGTGGGTATTTTAGAGATAAGGTTCTTCCAATATATATATATTTTTTTCTCTTCCTAAGTGATACATGTTCGAGATCAGATCCCAAAGGTAATACAATACAATTCGTCAAACAAAGTGTATATATAGCCTGTCGGGGAGGGAACCCACCTTCTTTGCTGAGGCAGCACTTTCAAATTACCTATGGGTTCTTTTTCAACGGAGATATTCCAATTCATTTTTGCTTCCAAGGTAGCATCACCGATGCCGACATTGGTGTTGGTCCTAGTCTTCTAGAAAGTAGCAGCTCCCAGGCAATAACTGACTACCATCTACCCCTGTAACTATCCCGCCAGCGCTTAATAAGACTGAAGGGTTCTCTAATGCTCTGAAAGGAAAGGGATTGAGAATTTCTTTCAAAGTTGTATGAAAGGAAAGTTACGAACCAAAAAAAGTTTAACCCCTACTCAGAGGATCCCATACCACTACCACTTTATCCTTGGGGTCAAGTACGGGTTTAGTATAAAAAGTAAATCACACGAGGTAAATTACAATTCTATCCTTAGGGTTAGGCATGGATTTTGTGTTAAAAGTAAATCACACGATATACCTTAATAGAAGAGATCTGTTTTGTCCATAGAATTTAGGAGAAAAGTAAATCACCATATTTAACTTAATGAAACAAAGTTGAAAGCTTGCTTTTGCCAGTCTCAAGACGCTCTTAGCCTTCTCCTTTAAACAAAGCTATGCCTGGGGACAAAGTTATCAAACAATCTTGTATTCGATGTGGATTTTAGACCCTATTTGTCTAAGCTTCCCTTAAAAAAAAAATGCACTTGTTTTTTGGAAAAAAAAAAATTTTTAAGCAAAATAAAATCCCATTTGTTTGGACTTTAAATGAAAAGGCAAAAGCACAAAAAAAAAGTCAAAAAATTATTTAAATTTCAAGTACCTTTTTAGTCGAGTCTTTCCTCCTCTACGTTTTCTCTTTTTTCATTTTTATTTTTCCCTTTTTCCTACCAATTATTTCTTTTTAACCTTCCACCCTAGCATCTCTACCGTCCTCCCACCACCCCGCCCCCTCCACTCACCTTCCGCCTACACTCCGACCACTACTGTGCGTCGCCTCTCAGTTGCTTCTTTTACCCTTTTGTATTGTTTTCTTTCAGTTTTTTTTATCCACCCCGACCACCTCACCAAACTTCGACCTGTCAGTTGTGCCTTTCATTCTAATTTTTTCCCATTTCTTTTTCTTTTTCTTTTTTTTTTAGTTTTTTTCTTATTTTTTTTTATTATGGTTTTTTTAAAATTCCTTTTTTAAACTTATGTATTATCTTTATAACATATACCAAATAAATATACGCCAAAAATAGAAAAAAAATTAATTATTTTTTAAAATATTTCGAGATCAAATTGACCATAAATTTTTTTTCGATCTATTTTTTAGTTTATGATATTTTTGAAAAAGTTTGACTTTTAATATATAGTGTTAAAAATAATTTGAATACATTAAAATATTACCATTTAATATATTATAATTTATGAAATATAATTATTTTATTAAATCTTAAAAAATTATTATAAAAATAAAATTTTTTTAAAAAAAACATTAAAAATATTTTTTCATCCGAACAAGTTTTAATTTTGATATAAATCAGAGTAATTGTGAAATTTGCATATGATTTTAAGGGAATTGAAATTTAAACTGGATTTTTATGGGAGAAAACACTATTTTGAGTTACCAGAGACGTCGAGTCACGTCAAGAAACGGCCTTGTGATGATTCCATGCCTTCAACGTTGTTTATTCAGAAACAACCACCGAACTTTAAAGCAAGTGCAAATACGATGCATCTGAATCCTCAATGACAATTATCAAACATTAACATCAATCCTGATATTTTGGATCTATTACAGTACGATATTCAAAATTGTCCAATTAATCAGATCAGCCGGACCAAAACAAAGGAGCGATCAACCAGGCCCATTTAACGCGCTCTTTGGTTCGCCAAACCAGCGAAGTTGATTGAAAACAACGAAGTTTCAGTGGTTTCAACTTCTTGAAGCCAAGTCTCTTTTATAATAACAGAACAATCAACCTACAACAGCCAACGGTTCTCTGTGAACTTTGCCTTACGTAAAGTTATCAGAGTACGATTAACCTCTGGATTTGAAATCATAGCTTATATCCCCGATATTGGCTATAATTTACAAGAACATTCTATAGTCTTAGTAAGAGAAGGAAGGGTTAAGAATTTACCCGGTGTGAGATATCACATTGTTCAAAAAACCCTAGATGCTGTCAGAGTAAAGGATCCTCAACACGGACGTTCTAGTGCATTGTAAATTCTTATATAAGACTTGTATCATTTGATGAGAAATTAGCAATTTCAAGGGTAACAGTACATTACTCGCTATCATGGAATGCGAGTACAATACCTGTTACCAGAAACATCAATACATTCATTTCACGTGTATATTCTCCAAACAATTCCCCCACCAAACTAAGAAAGAATGCTCATTTATGAGGTTCAAGGGAATACAGATAATGTCAATCACAAGAAGTAACCGCAAGTGCCACGCTGAGATCATTTGAGGTTCCACATATATACATCCTATGTGTTTCGATTTCTCTCTGATAACCCCCGGAATTGTTGGCTGCATAATAGCTACCACTCACATTATCACGCTTAGAGAATACAATCTCTCTGGAAATTGGTTCATGGCCATTGAGAAGATTTCCCATGCTTAAGACCTTCCTCCAAGACTGGTTAGCACTTGGAGGAGTAAACATGCTGGCTACCACCTCCCTCTCCTGCATCTTTACTTTTTCCTTCTTATTAAATTCCTGTATCAGCATGATCATGAAGACATTAATAACTCATGAGAGTAAAGAAGAGATACAAGAGAAGGAAGGCCGAAAGGGCACATACTTTCAACTAAAAATGTGAATCCTGAAAGTATCAATAGCTTGGAAAAATGTTCAATGCATTTATTGTTTTACAATACCATTAAGTTGCACGATAAGCCTTACATGACATGGAAATAGGTCTTCAGTAGGTACTTACATCTCAAGGAGCACCAAGAATAAGTGGAAAAGAAAGAGTATTATGAGTGCATAGGCTCCCTGACTAAGAAGCAACCATTCTGGGTGTAATTATGGATTCAATACACACTCACATTTAAACTGAAAAACTGGCATCCGATAATTGTACGTGTAGTTTTCTGCTAAGTAACTGTCAAACAAGAGAAATGACAACAGAGAACTTTACCTTCTCAAAGATACTGCTCACTGATCCTGTTCCCATTTTTGGAAGGTAAAACTTGAAAAAGTCACTAAAAATTCCTTCTGATAGGCGTGGAGCATGCAAAAACTTACGGTGCAGCGAAGCTGCTAACTTCAGTAAGTTCTCAACATGTCCAAATATTACACAAAGCTGTCTAAGGTCTCCAGATATCTCACTCTCAACAGATCGATTAAATCCTGCCATCATGCAAGGGCTTTCAAATTAGTAAGGGCTACTTCCTACACATAAACCAGAAATAAAACAAAAGATACATCATGCGAGAAGAATACTTTGTAAGCATTTCAAGCTCGATGCCATAGTGAGATAGAGTTGCTCAATCTTTGCAGTCATTGGCTTTAAGCTCCCATATTCAGTCTGACTCAATGTATCAGCAGCTGCTCTAAAAGCAGTACAAACCATTTGCTCGAGCAATTGGTGTGGTTGTAGTGTCTCCAGATAGTGAAGAACCTGTGGAATTCAAAATGAGGCTGAAGCTTCAATAGGGAAAGAAGGGAATACTCAGAGAGCTGCAACAGTAAGCTATCTTAAGGAAAATGGGTGGGCATAAATCAATTGCATTTCTTCGAGAAAATTTTTTTCTTAGTATTTTCATTTCCTCCCATCTGCAAATTTGCAAGAAAGCTTTCCCCCTTCAGAATGAGCAAAACCTTCATTCTGAAAGTGCCTTGACAGGGAAAATGTGTGTTGAAGGCCTTCCCCACAGAAATCTGGTGTTAGGTAGTATATGAATGGAATAGGAAACCAGACACAAGTTTGTAAAAAGTACCTTTTCCCCTTCTCGACTTGGATCCAGAAGTGGCTTCTGCTCAGAGGCCGGTAATGGAGGCGCCTCATTCCAAATTTTTCTCCATGAATTCCCACTCTCACACATTCGCTCTGAAAGCCTTCCAAGAGGAGGCCACTGATTGTGACTATTTTGGCGACTTCCTATCTCATCTCTTTTATCATTATTTTCCCAATCTCTAGGTGAATGCCACCGGATAAAATCTTCAAAGACAGCATCACGATTTGCAGCTTTGAAAGCAGACATGTCTGGTGCAGATTATACAAAATAAACAAAATCATATAATACACTGAAAATAGATTGATCTCACATATATCGTATATACTGCAAAAAGAGTATTAGAAAGGTAAAACATGATTTCATTGCAAGAGAAAAAACACTAGGAGCAAATTAACTCTTTCACCACGTCCCCAACAGAAAAAGATGGGAACGGAAATGACCAGATTCTCAAAGGATTATGTTTTATCCATCATATGTTGGATCCTTATACAGATCCATTCTTACAAATTCACAGGAATAATCAAAGCTTAGTTGTACTGGTCCCTACTAAAAGCATGTATTATAGCACAATAAAAAAAACTAATCAGCTTGTATGAAGAGTATAAAGAATGCATCCGGAAGGTAATGGAATTTGTCATTATCTGTAGAGCTTGAAATTCATGGTATTCATGCTACAGAACTACAATTTTTCCATTGAATGAATGAAAGAAAGAGATGATCTATAAACATTCACATCAAAGAAGAAGCGAAATAAAAGTCGACAATGGCATCAGTATACAAACTGATGAAGAAAATTAGAAAAATCAGGATCTTATTCCAGCGACATAACCGTATCTCATTTTTTCTAACATTCCCCTTCCAAACCACCCCATGCTGCAAAGAAAAGTTAATTAAATAAAATAAATCTAAAAGATAGAATAGAACTGTAAAAATGATAACGACAATCATGCCTCATCTCAGAACATGCACCAGTAGAACATCTATCTATCAATAAACACAAACGAGAAAGTAAAAGAACATGCTCAATATCGCATTCATATAGATCTCAACTGTCCTCTTTGTATTTCTCTTCAGATTTATAAACTCCAGAGCTATGCACCCCATTCTGGTGATGAGAACACCCAGCTTGAATCATGTTCTCTATCTGCCCTCCTTTTCCTCATGTATCTTTCCCCTCGTAAATGTATTAGATCATCTTTTTGTCCAATGTGGGAGGAAAGGGAAAAAAAGGAAAGAATCACCTTTCCACTTACTCAATAATAGTGGAAAGTTACATCGCAAACCTCAACTTTCAAAAGGACAAACAGATTCAATGACATTTCCAATGATAAGCATTCATACCTGATGACAAGATTTCTCTCTCAAGTTGAGCAGAAAAGTTCTGTAATGATTAGAACGAGATTATGGTTTTGTTATCATCATATGATTGCTTCTTTTTTACAGAAGGATTACATTAAGAGTTCAGAGCTTACAAATGAATCTCCCAAGGCTTCAACAGCTTGTAACCGTTCTTCATGCATGTCTTCCGTCATAAGAGGAGGATCCTACAATTGTTATTTACAGCATTTAGGGAAGAAAATCTGGAAACAGAAATGCAACTGGCACTAGTCAAGTGAGAGTGGATCAACCTGAGTGATTGGAGCATGCATTTGCTGGCATGATTTCAAAAGCATCATGCCTGCTAAGCCTGATGATCCACTCCTGATAAGTTCTGAAGATAAAGCATCACTAGAATTTGTAGCATTCTGGTGCTTAGATTTGGAAATACATGTGACAACGGCAGAGTTAGCTGGACTATTTGGAGTTGATTGGCTGTAAGACAAGTATGATTTAGTGAATTAAATTAAAGTGCATCCAAAGCCAACAACATCGGAAACTAACAAAAAGTGCAGGATTCTTATTAAGGAAAACACAGACAGACGGGAAGAGAGATCTGGGTAAGACAAGTCAATTGCTCTCTCATGGCTCAAAGCTTCAAACCTCCAAAAAGGCATATTTCAATAAATGTTACAATTAGTATGGAATTACCAGAGTCAGTACAACGATTTAAATACACTTTCAGTTAGAAAACATGCAAATATCATGGTCATAAAAGTGGCTCACTCCTAGGAAAAAAATTTCCACTTGGTATATCCACAATAATGCAATCAAATAGTTGCATAAATATGAGGTTAAATTCAGACCTTAAAATTAACTCCAGTACCTAGCATCCTTCAATTTTAATTGCATCAACAGCCAATCAATTCATCTTTCAATTTCCACAAATCAACACACCCCTCAAAAATCACATGGTAGGACAATCAAACCCTTCAACTTTTTCTCCTTTCCTTCACTTCTCCCAACAACCCTGTGCCCAAAAAATGAAAAAAAAGACCATACTAACACAAATAATCCAGCTTCCACTTATAGGAACATTGAGACACAAAATCTTCTCCTTAGATTCGAACAGCTAGAGAATGCAGCCTTGCACTTGTCCATTTAGAAAATTTTATTAGATTCCGCATCGGTGTCTATGCAAAATTCATAGCAAAGTGAGGCCAGGCTGACAGCATGTTGGCAACTGCAAGAGCTCTTTAGAATTTTGGTGCAAAAAGGAGATTTTAGGAGAAAGAAAAGGCAACACTAAAAGGGTTCCATAGCACCTACTGTCTTGAAAGGATAGCTTTACTCTTTTTTCCACTGGGAGAAATCTTGGGGGTGTTTTATGATGAGAGAATATAAAGATGGAGAGGGAGATGAATTTGACCCAAAATTCATCAAGGAGCAATATCAGCCACAATCAAAGTCCAGCAGATTCTGAATTTAACCCAAAATTCACCAATTTATGAAGCTCTTGTAGCCCAATGCATGATATTAACGACTGAAAGCCTGCTCCATAACATTTCCATTCTTATCCAACTTAAATTTAGCAATGTAACAGGAAATTGATGAGCTTCTATGCATTCCATCATGTCCAAAAATGAATGTCTTATTTCTTAAAGATAAAACATATTTTCCATCTAAACTTTTATAGCTGCAATCATTAACTAAAGGGATGTGAAATCCACTCACATGAGACCCATCACTAACAAACAAAATTCATAAAGGTATGATAGTAATTTACTTATCAGTAAAAATGTTATCCAAATTTAAATGGAGGAAGTAATCTGTTGAAAAAATTAGAGGTGAAACTGGAAATATGGTAAAAAAGCTCCATTGACTCTGCATCAAACAGCCTCTTGCATGCAAGGGCCGAGGAACTGGCTATGCATATGAGCATGCTTATCATCACATCTATTGCCTTCATTTATTTGATCTCCTTTCTTTTTGGCTCAAAAAAGGGGTTGTATACCATTCCAACAAAAATCATGGACAAATGAAATTACAAACTTCTGTGTTTTTTTAACATCTCATCACTATCTACCATGTCAGAGCACTCGAACACCAGGCTGATAATTTTGCATCTAGTTTCTGCTCAGAAGAATATACAACATCTAGGAAGACAAGGTTCACATGCTTGAAAATGGCAATTTCCGTAATAGTTTATATGGATATAATAACTGTGGAATCATATTAAACATTTTAGATTTATCTTGCAATCAAGCAGTACCCTATCACATAAACATTACTTTTGTTAAAAATTGAGTCCCTTTCATAGACGAAGTCAAAATGCTATGATGATCAGAAATTTTAAAGAACACCCCAGAATAGAAAATGAGAGTTCATATATCATGACCAGCGTTAAGGCAGTGATGTAGCACATTTCAAGTAGCTCTACAAGCCAGTGGCAGTAGCTGACAAACAATAAAAAATCAAAGAGGTCTCACTTGCTTTTCACCTGTCACGTTCAACACTAGAGGCCTCGCTAACGTGAAGTAAAGGAGACAAATCTGTGGAATCCCTGACATCTTCCTGTTTAAGTGGGGGAAAAAAAACAATAAATATAGAGTTTATTTTCAGAAGCATCAATAATTTATACATCATAAAGAGAATATAACAAAAACATTTCAAAAAGTATTGCCTCAGCATAACTAGAAACAGAATCTTCAATTTCTGGGGAACCAGGATTCTCTTGGGTTGTCAAAGAAACAGAATCTTCAATTTCTGGAGAACCTGGATTCTCTTGGTTCTGTTGGCACTTCTTATTGATGCATATTGCAAGCTGAGTATCAGAACAATGAATAAGAATAAGAGAATCTCTTCACTTTTCCATTTAAGGAATAATATGGGCACTAAGAAGATCCCAGAATCCTCAAAGACATATTGGTATCCAGAAAGAGGTTAAGATCCTTTGTAATAGACACTGATTATAACTTAAATGGAGAATTAACAGAAAAAAATGAATTCCTAAATGCATAACAAACTATCATGTGTATAATATTCTCAACTAAGTTCACAACTTGAAAGTGAATAATAGAGGATATATAATTCCTTTGAAATTACCATGTGTAGTTTTTGGTTGATTAAACAAGTAGAAAGGTCAATTGAGCCATTGCTGGGCATCCGAGGCAATGGCTGTGATTCTTCCCAACACCAACGAACCTCTCGAACAAACTCTATCCAGAGCACAGCAATAGCTGATTGAAGAATCACCAATGAGATATACATGAAAATGAAAGCAAAAAGATGTCAGATGCATGAAATCTGTAACAGCAGCTTAAATTATCCACCTTAATTAACCATAAATATTCATATATACCACGAATATTGCAGTTTCCAAACCAAAGAGCATGTAAGCAAAATTGTGCAAAAAGTGATTCAAGAGGCGCTCCTTTAATTGTTCGAGAGTTCTTGTACTCACCCATGTCAAATACCTGTTTTGTTTCTGCAGCAGTACAAAACAGTTTGAATAGAGCTTGATCAAATATTGACGGTAAGTGTTATGCAAATGCCAAACATAAAACATCACCAGACATACTAGAAACATAGAAATACTAAGTTCTTTTAAGTTTAGGAAATGCATATAAAAATAATATTCATCTACAGGATCACAAAATGCACAATGGCTTTAGTTGTGCTTTTCGTAGATAAACTAGGCATGTCTTGAATATAGGCATATCATATGAACAAGATGTTTCACATTGGCTTTCCAGGTAATAAATTCAGTTATCACATCATACCTAGATCTCACAAACGGGAGTCAAATTATCTAGTAATTCATAATTTTCAATTGCATAATCAATGTTCACTCATATGATCTTAGATTATGTCCTCATGTGTGCATACACAATAATACCATAAGAACCCTAATTCACCTTTCATGCTTGTGTCCTAAAACCAATTAATGTAATGAAACCTGCTTTTTCTACTATGTCAAGCAACTGAAAAAGGGTCGCTTGCTGAACCTTATCTTAAGTTGCTAAAAGAGAAGTGCATTAAAAGAAATCTTCTTAAAATTAAATATAACATTTTCTTTTAGAAATAGTTTTTTGAAAAGCACATAAGAGCAACTCCAAAACATTTTTTTTAAGCTGAAGTCAAATGTAGAAAATAAATTTTAGCTTAAGAAAAGCTGAAAGCAGCTAATCTTAAGCAATTGAGAACAGTGCCAAAGAAATTCCGTTTCCATCAGAATACAATGAAGCAATTGTGTTGAAGGTACATCCACACACCTTCGTGAAAGAGATCTTTAAGAACACGATCAAGAACTGTGGGTGGAGGTATGACTGCTGAAGACTTCAAATTATCGGATCCGGAACTTTCAACTGCTAGACAAGTTGAAAAGAAATTGCCCATAGAAGTATAAACAAAAGTTGGAAAAATGATCATTATATTGTATGTATAAATGTAGAGAAAAAAAACATGAACAAATTTCAAACCTGACACAAAATCTTCCATAAATCGCACGTTCAACGACGAATCCAATGCACTAACTAAAAACTTTAACTGTGATGCAAAACCTACTGTGTTTCCACCAGATCCCTCACTGAAGACACAAATTTGCTCCATGTCATTTCAAAATAATCAAAGCAGGGAAATTGGTACACCAAGATGATATACCAGAAGCAAAGAGAGAAATCAACAGAAGCAAACTAATCAATTGGTATTATAAAATAAAGGCTAATTAATGAAAATGAACAGAATATATATAAGAATCTGATACTGAAAGACAATAATAAACAGCTGGGTTTTAATTATTTAATACATAACACAACTTAGTTGAACATATTACGCACTATAATATTGCTTCAGCCTCCATTTTGGCTCTTTGCAGCCATTTTGTCTGTCCTTAGACTTCATTTTAGCATCTCTTCTTCCTTTAGCTGCTTTATTCTGGTGTGAGATGTGCACTTCAAGTTAGCTTGTTTTTTTTTTTTTTGCCCACCACTTTCTCTTTTTCCTTCATATTAATCCACTGCTCTTTTTCACATTCCTAAGTTGTGTTTTAAATTGCTTGATTGTTCAATTGTTTGCTGATAGCAAGCATCTACTTCTCAAAATCAAAAATTTATAATAAAGTCGATGGTTGTATTACAAAATTAAGAAACATATTAGAAAGATGAATTAAATCTCATCATTTTAAATTCATTCATTGGATAACAAAAATCAAAGCGTTATCAAGTACGTTAGATTCATTGCATTAATGTTAGCCTATTTCAACTTACACCAATTTCTCTGGCACAAAGTTCCAAACCTTTTGTGGCATTCTAACCTAATTAGTTAGCTAGAAATTTAGGATTTTCCTTACAGATTATTTCCATAGGAGACAGACCTTCATGTTTTAAGCATAGACTTACTCCAATGACAGCATTGACTGAAATTTGTAAGGACCTTTATATGCAATAAAGTACTCTAATATGCATAGTAAATTAATAGATAATAATAGATAATGGATGGATCACATAATAGATAATGGAAATGATGTCCCAATCTGAATAAAAGTTAGACCCGCAATGTATCTAAAACCTTCCACAATTCAGGAAGAAACAAAACAAGAGATCAGATAAATTACAAATAATATTTGAAGATATTCTTACAGATTAAGAGACAAATTTGGAATTATGAACCATTCATCAGCGTCACGGGACGAAGCATTCTCCAGTTCAGCCATATCCATGGAACTTTCGATTGTTCTCTCAGACCATATAGTCAGCAAATCAAATCCTGTATAAAGGTGGAAAAGTATTATTTTTTCCAGTCTTGGAAACAGTGGGAGCTCCAGAGATTACTGAACAAGGTATGTGCAAACTAGCATGTAACTGGGGCTGAGAAAGCATGCCTTATCACACTCTTCATCTTTCATCCCATACCTTACATGCTTAAGCATGAAAGCTTGACAGACAGCAAAAAACAGAGATCAATAAATAAACAATCAGGTTCACCTTTTACCGGATCCTCTGCAGAATACCACTCACTCCAAGGGCAATCATCATCCCACTGTACTTTGTGGGGAGAATCAAATTCAGGTTTCCCACCAGACTCAGAATATTCAACATCAGATCCTTGAACATCAACATCATCATCATCATCAGGGGGGAGGGTTCTGTATGTTAGCTTCATCTTAAAATGAATTTTGAGAAGGTGAATTGACAAGTCCATGGTGGAATAGACCTTCAGCATGAGATTAAACATTCAAAATATAAGTAGAATAATAAAAAAAACTTTTGGTTTCCCAACATTCTCAATCACAAGTGTCAGAGCACATGTAAAGATTACAATTGCCACCAATATGAAATAATGCTCAATAAACACAAAAAAGATAAACAGTGACAGAGAGGGAATAAAAGATCACAGAGCACTAAACAAATTCCAAGTGAATGGCATAAAGGAAGAGCGCCACCACTGAGAGAAAGATGACATGACAATTATATCAATGGAGAAGGCAAATACTAAGGAAAAAATATACAGGATAGCTCAAGAAAATCAGAAAAATATATTATGTTGTTTGTGAGCCGTCTTAAAAGAGCAACAATCCAATGATCCTAAAAGCTTGAGAGAACAACTAAACTGATTTTGCCAGTTTGGGAATACCATAGTTAAATTTAATTTCAGAAAACTTACAAATTTAGAAATAAACAGTTCATACAAGCCCTCCAAATGCATAAGTTTTATTGGAACTTGGCTGCCAATGCGGTCTGCCTCAAATCTTCTGGTGAAAACAGTGCCCATATTCTGAATTCCAATATAAGCTTTTCTTGAGGGATCATGTACAGGAACAAATGCTGGCCACAAGCTGAAGACACATCAGATCATCAAAACAGTTTTCTATTTTCACCCTCAATCATTGAAGAGATAAAAATGAAAAATTAGAAAATTACATATTAGGCCATCACAGTTTTGGAGGGCATACATGAAGAATCAAAATAAAATAACAGCAGCAAACACATGGAGAAGGGAAAAAAAAAAGAATAAGATATAGGGATGAAAATATCATAAAATGCGCTGATGCATGAGAGAGAGAGAGAGAGAGAGTTGCCATCTTCCAAAAGTATACATACAATGCAAACGATTTGTTATTCTCCATAGCAATGTGCAAAATACCAGTGAATACAGTTGGCATGACAAGAATTGCCTCAAATTCAGTTTTCTTTGACCAAAAACCTATGATCTCTGGTTTTTAACCTAGATTCAATTTCTTCAACTCTTAGCCTCAGAAGTGGAATGCAATATATAACTTTTAGCTAGTGAAGCCCCTTGAAAACTCTCAATGCAGAACCCGACAATGCTAAACCTAATCCATTTACCAACCACCATAAAGTCATACCAGACCAAATCTTGTGATCAAAAATTGGATGACAAAAGATAACATTCCATCCTGAGCCCATATATCTTGTTGTATCAGATAGTTCAAACGTTTCACTTTTTAAAGTAAAATAAGGAATAATTATGAGCAACGACAAAAATAAGAGAAGCATAAGATCAATTCCAAACCAAGATACCTGGAACAGTTTGACATAGCTATTGCCGCAGCACTCAAGAGCTTGCTGGCCTCTGGCGCGTTAAGGACCACACCACTGGCACTTTGAGGTGCAATCACCTGATGATAACAAACAGTAACAACAGTGAGAAGACTAGAAGTATTGCCTTCAATTTAACACATCCAGTTCATAAAAGCTTTCTGTCTGTGTAAAAGGCGAGTAATTTGGAAAGGGGAATGAGAAACAAACGGACCAACCAGAAAATCCTTCACCCCAAAAGATTGCTGCAGCTCATGCAACAGAGAAATCCAGTCCTCAACTTTTCCTGAACCAATATCAAGTCTGGTTTAAGCTAGAAATGGATTACCTTTTAATGCTGAAACTAAATTACAGGAAGGACATAATTGTTACCATCATTGCTGATCTCAAAGTAGTACTCCAAATGGTAATTCTTCTGTGCATATCTAAGTTCAGACTTGACCTTATATATGTTCTTGGAGATATCAGAACAAACAGCACCTTTTCCCTATTACCAGAGAGTACAAGACTATCAAACAGGATGACATATTTCATTGGTATCAACAGTCGATAAACCCTATAATCTGATTTTGAGGGTAAAAACAATCCACCAAGTGATAACACAAACTGGAAAAGCTGAAGAATCTAAACTCATGCATCATTAACATTAAAAGTTAACGGAAACATTTAGATTCAATCTTTTACAAGTATTGGCCTTTCGGCTGTTAAAAAAAAAATATATATCCAACCAGGTCTTTGGATCACAGAGTAAAACCTAAGAATATTGCAAACCACTACAATGGGAAAGGCAAGTAGATATTCAGTAGGTCTGTCTCAATCTTCATTCTGACATCCAATGCAAGAGAAATTTTTCTAAGGACTTTTTGCTTGAGAATATTAACATCCAGAGAATTAAATACTGTTAATTGAATAGAACTGATATCAACTATTTGTTGCTTTTAACTAAATACCATTATAAGTGTAGGACAACTTACAACTATGAAATAGAACTTTAAATTTGCAAATCAATCCAGTGTTTTACTCCTAATAGAAGTATGTTAAGAAAATCATGGAAAGAAAAGACGCAGAATGAACAGAAGCTACTAAACCACAGTCATTGTGGCAACATATTCCATAAGAAATATTTATAACTCAAGCCAGTTTTCATCCTCACAGGAAGAAGAATAAAAATGTGATCGATCAAGTTAAGGTGAAATAAAATTGAAGGCTAATAAAATTCTGAGAAAATTATCAGTATGCTTTAGAAATAACCACTGCTTACCACCAAATTCTTTGGACCATCGGCTAACCATTGCCGACAGACAGCCTCTATCTCAGATATGAACCTGTATCAAAATATTGCAAATGAACCTAACATCAGAATCTTCAGCATCAAATACGCTTGGGTAAACAAGCTTCAGCAAAGAAAAATCACTAATCACCATAGATTACCTTTCCCAAGAGGAGGCTAGAGTAAAATCGTCAAAATGTTCAAACTGCAGCACACATCGAAATTTAAAAAAGAAGCATTACTCTCTCAACAGTTTAACACTGTTTTAAGTAGCCATTCAACGAAAGAAATAGAAATGCCAGTTTCAACTACTAGTAGTCATATGAATAATAATGTAATTAACTAACTTCTGCTTTATAATTCAAAATTTGGGCAGTTTAACAAATAATTGAATACCTCTTCTTCTTGATCGTCTTCCTCAAGTTTGCCTTTACCTTTACTTGTTGATGTCATTGTTGCAACCCACAGCTAAAATTATAAACAATAAAATTGAATTCCTATACAGATTACTGTCCAAACAATAAATAAAAACATAAATAAAATTGATTTATGCAAAGCATTCAGGTCTTTTTCTCCCGAAAATTGAAAAGAAAAACTGAGTAGTGATGCTTTTTCTACAATGCAAAATGAATTCGGGATTAGAAGGGAGATTAGAGATAAGATTGAATCCTTTGGATATCTAAACCAAACAGAACGAACCGGTAAAAAAATGAGGATGAAGGGGGAAGACGATTGTCTGTCTTTGACGGAGTGGATCCTACGCGCTGAGGTGTAAACGTGCAATCTTGTTGCAACGTCGTACTACGGTTTCGGAACCTCTGCTTTTATTGATCAGATACCGAAGACGACGTTGCTTTTGCGTTAGTCGGAAGTGATTCTAACTCAAATATGTCGCAATTTTACCACGCAATAATAATAATAATAATAAAATTTTAAAAAAATATATCGCATTTGAAAAGGCAACCTAACTATTTTCATCCACGACGAGGATCTACTATTTGCAGTGTCCAAAGTTTCTGATCCAAGGTCAAATATTGTCCGGATGATTAAATCAAATACTACCGATTGAAAAAAATTCAGAAAAAATATTTGTTATAGGAATGCAAGACTACTAAAAAGTAACTATGTCAACCTAACCCGACATAAATCGATCTCCAATTAGTTTTAAAAATTATTATTCTAATATATTGATTCAGATATTGGTTGAATAATAATGTTAATACTTCTTCTATCCGAAATTAGACATTTTTATTTTTATTTTAAATTATCTCGTATTAAATATTTCATTTTGTAAATTAGTTAAAATTTACCAAAAACTTAATGTTGCAGTATTAAAATTGAACTAAGTCAATTTTTTTTAAAAAAAATTCGTGAATATTAAAATGAAAGGTTAATTTAAAAAAAAGGAATAATAATATAAAAAATCAAATTAAATAACTCGAATATAAGAATATAAAATGTGTAACATATAATAATCAATACTAATACTATATGTAACATATAATCAATTATAAAATTATGTTACATGTAAAATAATAACTCCCTGTCATTTGAATTTGGATATTTCTATTTTATTTTTGTTTATCTTAAATTGGATTGAAGTATTAAAGTCTCATTTCAATATAATGTATTAAGGTCTTGTCAATTACCTCTATAATTAAAGGGAACCCAAACACAGATAACTTTATGAAAATAAAATACATTTCATAATTTTTATTGAATTAAAATCAAACATTCAAATTTAAATAGAGAAAATATAAATAAAAAATTTTTTTAATCAATTATTAACTAAATCAAAGAAAATATAATAAATTTATTAATATGATATAATTTATAAAATAAAAAAAATATATTTCTCTTCCTGTTCGAAATTGAATACTTTAATTTGACTTGCAAATATTTTAATAAAAAAGGTTTTACTTAATTCATTAACCCTTTGCCGTGTCAATTTTCTTAAAGAAATTTTATTAGCTCAGAAAATGAAACATTCAATTTCGAAAAATCTAAAATGGAAAATGAGGTATTCATTTCCAATAAGAGAGAGTATATAAATTAAGAGAAAGATTAATATTAACAATTTTAATTAGTTATTAACTAAATCAAATCGTCCAAAACATATTACGAGTGGTTTTGGATCATTTAGACACAAAAAAATTGTAATTGATCAACCGAAAAATGAAAAATTGGTATTTTTGGTCAGCCAACTATTTATAAATTGTTTTTTTTTTTTGTCCATAAACTTTTATTTTGGGATTTTCTATCCTGAAACTACCTTTTATTTTTATTTTTTTGCAATCGATCCTTTTTTAGGAAATCAAGATTTTGTGAGTTTTTTTCCAATTGGATAGGGATATTTTTGTCAATAAATTATATTATCTATCGTACCTATTTTATGACATGCCCGTTTATCCACTTTTAACCCAATGGGTCACACACAATTGGATAAAATTGACCTCATGCTCATTCAAATGGATCTATTAATTCACGTTGTGTCAAATCTTCATCCCTACCCATCGGAAATTCTAATTCATTGAGTGAAATTTTGGAGGATGACAATGCAGAACAATGGGTAATCTTGTACCCAAATTAGAGTGATCCGGTGGATTATGGATGGGTAAAATGGGGGTTCATAAGGTAGGTAAAATGGGTTACATAGTGTAGTTACAATTTACAAATATATTTTCCTCTGGTTAGAGAAAAAACTCACAAATCACAATTTTTGATCAAAATTACTTATTGTTAAAAAAAAAAAAATTGAAAGATCAAAAACCTTAAAATAAAAATTTCCAAATGAAGATAGTAATTTATAAATAGTTAACGAATTAAAAACACCAACCTTCCACCGAAAAATTAACAAGACCCAATTATGGTGATTTGATTATAAAATTTAATCATACAATAGAAGCAAACCACAAATCCCCTCATTTAAACCAATTAAAAACATTGTAAATGAAAAATATAGACTAACAGTTCTTTACACACTTTAATGATTACCTAAATTTCATATTACTTTGATTAAGCTTTACACTATTATTTTGTCAATCAAATACTTATCCTTTTTTAACAAAATCGAAAGTTTCCTCGTAACATAAAGTTTGCAGGAATTTGAGGAAAGGAAAAGTGACATAAATAAGTTAGGTGTTTGGATTAACTTTCTTAGAAGGAAATGAAGGGGGCAAATGCATGAGGAAACATGGAACATGATTTTTTCGTAAAAAAAACATTTGTAACATGAGAAATTGAAGATAGTTTATGAATTAATGGGAGAATGGTCATTTTGGTCCCAAAGAAATATTGAGGGGTGTGCAACAAAATTAAGAAAGAAATTTGTAATAAAAATTTTAAGGAAAAGATTACAGAAAATTTCAGTTGAACTATTCTTCTATTAATATATTTATATCTATCCAAATATAAAATTAACTACATGAATTAAAAAAATTTTCGTCCTCCCTAATAATCAAAATATGGAGGGATAAGGAAAAAAATTAAGAAAGAAGTGGTATAAATCTTTCGTACTATATTTAAATTAGAAAGAAGCATTATATCTATACCTTTTTCATTTTTCTTTTTAATAGAACAATTCCTTCTTAATTTTTGTATATTTATATAAATATATATATTTTATGTATAAATTTTATGGTGGTGTAAAAAAAGGGGAAAATGAAGGAAGAATTAGAAAAAAAAAATCATTTTACTATATCTTTGCCTTTTACATTTTTCTTTTTAAAAGAACAATTTCTTCTTAATTTTTGTATATTTATAAAAAAAATATATATATAAAATTTATCGTGGGGTAAACAAAGGGGAAATGAAAATTTCATTTTACGCGTCAGGTAGGGGTCGAACCTACGACTTTCTGCTTAGGAAACAGACGCTCTATCCACTGAGCTACAGACGCAATTCATATTATATGTTATGTTACTAATTTCGCAAATTTTATAGAATAACCGTTGCCCAAATTCCAAAAACATGTTGTAACTCTGCTTCCATTCGTTTGCCGCCCATCATCTCCAATCATAATCCAAAAGCTCATACCCACCTTAAGACCGTGGTCCTTACCGCTTCCAACTACCCCTCCATCCTCTATTTAATATTCCATTTCCCCCAAGAAAACTACTCCTTCTGTCCTCCTTTGTCTGCCTCGCTAGTCTTCCCATGTCAGACGCCAAATGATGCAGAAGATTGCAGAACCACGACGCTCACACTCTTCCGTTCCGTTTCCACAAAGTTCTCTCGTGACTGAGTTTCCGCAGCCCCCAACCGAACTCAAGCTAAATTCAACCAATGTCCGCGGCCTTGGAATGCTGGTCCAGTCGAGCCAGCACGGACGAGGACATGGTGGAACAAGTGCTTATGAGAACTCAAGACCGATCAGAAGGTCCACCGGAAAAAACTTCATCATCCACCGTCGCCGGTGGTTTTAAAGAGTCTTCCGCAATGCAGAAGCGGCTGCAGAGACTCAGCCGGAATGTCTCCGAGGCCATCGCATCACTGAAAAACTCACTTAACTTAGATTCGGTCAGGGACCCGCCCGCATCAATGCAACCGGGTCAGAGCGAAAATTGCCGGAAACATGTTTGGGGTGGCGTTGTTCGGAGCTTAACTCAGCTTTACCCTGGCAGCCAACTTCCGGAAAAACTTGTCTCCAATATTCGCAAGCATTTTGATTCTTTACCATTAAGGTTGAAAAGTTTAAATCTTTGAAGTAGTGTAGTTTCCTTTTTTGAGTTTTTTGATCTCATTTTGACTCAGTTCTAATCTTGTGCAGTTATGCAGAAGCGGGTTTTGAAATGAAGGATGTTTTTCTGCATATGAAATTGATTGAGCAAGCGGCAATGGAGGACCATCCAGCTATAATGACACAAGAGGTGTCCGACGATGACGTTAACGGATCAATATTCAATCTGACATTTGCTTGTAATTCTTCAATATCATGGCCTTCAATGTCGGGTGCACTTGATAGTGCTTCAATTTGTTGCAAGAAAATTCAGATCTTTGAGAGGAAAGGATTCACTTTGGGAATTATTATGCTCTTAGTTCAATCTGGGCAGGAAAAAATGTTCAAGACCCGGATTGAGAATGCTCTTAAATCTTCTCTAAAGAAACCAAAAGGCGCTTCAAGGAAACTACCTTTCGGCCTTTGTGGGTGTCAGGAGGAGAATACTAGGGGCAGAGAACTTGGCGAGATAGACGAGGATTGTGGGGAGCAAAATTATAGGAATGGGATTGAGAATGCTGGCCCCAAGCTCCAATTGCAACTGCCTTTACCTACTACTTCAATTGTGGTTTCAGTTGATGAATGGCAAACCGTACAATCAGGCGGTATTGAGATTGGAAAGTGGTTGCTGAATACGGATAATCTTGAGTTCATTGATCAGATTGGACCCAATACGTTCAAGGGGAATTATAAGGGCAAAAAGGTTGGCATTGAGAAACTTAAAGGGTGTGATAAGGGGAACTCATATGAATTTGAGCTAAGGGAAGATATGCTGGAGTTGATGAATTGTGGGCATAAGAATATTTTGCAGTTTTTTGGTGTTTGTATACATGAACATCATGGTTTATGTGTTGTGACTAAGTTGATGGAAGGTGGATCAGTTCATGATTTAATGCTAAAGAAGAAGAAGCTTCAGATTAAGGAAATCATAAGGATTACAACCGATGTATCCGAGGGCATGAAGTTCATGAATGATCATGGAGTTGCATATAGAGACCTAAATACACAAAGGATTTTGTTAGACAAACATGGAAATGCTTGCTTGGGTGATATGGGAATAGTGTCTGCCTGCAAAAGTGTTGGTGAAGCTATGGAGTATGAAACTGATGGTTACAGATGGCTAGCTCCGGAGGTTGGTTCCTTATTACCTTTTCTTTCCTATTTCTATATCAACTCAGTTTTATTGCATTTATCCTGTGCATTAATGGACTAAATATACTGAGGAAAATATGCACCATTCTAATGCATATTTAGATAATAAACGATGAGAATGAATATGAAATGGAAAGGCTACTGCGAGTAGCATTCAAATCAATCATGCTCATTGAAACATCCAATATCAATGCTCAAATCCAATCTCCAGATCTGTATTACCTTGAAATTCCATTTACACAGGACATCCTGAATTAATTGCCTTTGCTGGTTGGTGTGAAAGTAATTATTGAGTTTTTCTAAATGACTGGACGTGACCTTATCGTTCTGCACTCTCCCTTATCTTGCCTAAAAAAATTATAAACAATATCTTAGCATCTCACATCGAACTCCTTAGGTTTATTATTAGATGATCATTTTACAATGAATTTAATATAGCATCTTCTTAGTACATAATTTCTACCAGCCTCCTGAAACTGATCAGATCTTATAAAAAGAATTGTTTACTCAATGTATACAAAGAAGAAGAAAGGAAGCTTTCTACATTATTGAGAAATGCATTATTTAAACAGTCGCTTTTCAGAAAATCACTCATATTCAGCATTTTTTTTTTCATTCATTAGAAAAAGTGTATGCACCTGCTTTTTTTTCTTTGGCAAGGTGACCTAATTCCATAAAGATGTATTCTGTGTATGAGGCGCTTTTCAGAAGTCTACCTAAAATTGCTTGAGCATGCGTTAACATGTTTTCATAATTATCTTGCTTTACCTTTAATATATTACTTGCCTTTATGACTTAGATTAGTACATACCTAGTGCGCTAATGAGAAAAGTTTTGTCCTTAAACTTGCTTTATATGAACTTTCATTAGTGGTCGAGATAAGGATTAGCCAACAGTCTTCCCACCAAATATTTGCAATTTTATTTTATTCTAACCTTCTAGAAATTGAAGGTAGTTCTTTAAAATTTTATAATATTATCCTTTATATTAGTCTCAGGTCCTGCAGTTTGATCCACAGAAACCCCAGTGGTGCTATCTCCATCTTTTAATTGACACTACTTTACTGTAAAGAGCTGAGAATATTGTTGTGAAAAAGAATCTCATTAGGCTTTTCCTCTTTAAAAAGGACAACTGCAAAGCTATTTCCTCAGGCTATGAACTTCTAACAGCTCTGTTACGAATAAGTACAACTATTCCCTTGTTTTTCACTGGCATATTCACATAGTTGGTGTGTAAACTGAACTTAAAAATCAAACTTTGATTGTGTTTCTTCCTGGGAATGAAGAAATGAAATGTCCTAGAGAAATTGGTAGAGAGAGAAGAACTAAGAGAGCGTTGAACTTTGCATGATAAATGGACAAACCATCCATAAATTTGATTCTCTTCCCTTCCCTACCACCTCAAGAAAGAATAGAGAGAGAGAGAGAGAGAGAGAGAGAGAGAGAGAGAGAGAGATGAGGTTTACATCCTTTTGCATAGTGTTTTTAATGTGGATCA
>JAOXNR010000001.1:2869321-2890939 GCA_028571225.1 Parsonsia alboflavescens | reverse complement strand
AGAGAGAGAGAGAGAGAGAGAGAGAGAGAGAGAGATGAGGTTTACATCCTTTTGCATAGTGTTTTTAATGTGGATCATGCTTCCTAACTTCATTGGTCATTAAAGATCATTGCAGGTGACCCAGAGAGTGTTACCGAAACATGGATGAGCAATGTATACAGCTTTGGCATGATATTGTGGGAGATGGTAACGGGTGAAATAGCATATTCTGCTCTCTCACCGGTTCAAGCTGCAGTTGGAATAGCTGCCTGTGGGCTCAGACCTGACATCCCAAAGGATTGTCCTCAAATGCTTCGAAATCTGATGGTGAAGTGCTGGAACAATAGCCCTTCAAGGCGTCCCCCGTTCTCTGAAATCGTATCCACATTGATGCACAACAATTGTAACAGCAACATTTCTAGGTAATAAAATTTCGATGGATCGTCATTTGACAAGAACTATTGATATTAATTTCTTGTACAAAGAAGAAGCCTCTTACGTATATGTATGCTGACAGATAGATGGTCAGTATCAAATTTTTGGTTAGAAATGAAGATAGTGCTTAGATCAAATGCGGTGTTTGGTCACTCTCTTTCTCTCTCTCATGAGCTGTGGGACTTTCTTTGAACTGGAGAATTAGAATACATCCACATTTGATGTAAACCTTAAAGTTCAATTACGTCTTCTCATTGTTTGCTATGATTGATTCTTTTCCTTTGTTCTTTTTCCTTTCTTTTGACACTAATACTATTGACTAAGTGGAATTGGAGGTTGGAGAAATGGACGTGTCTGGATTCGGTTGTTGCGGTACAATAGGCCTACAAATGGCGAGTAATTTGTGGGCTGTTTTTCCTTTTTGTTTCTATTGTGGGTAATCAACGGCCCCCAATTGGGTTCCCCTCTTGTTTTACTGTCCCATAAAGGAGAGATAAACTAACTACTACTGGTACTATAATCCATCCCCTCTGAAGCTTTAACCCAACATAGTTGATGGCCTTCACCTTGCCATGTTCAAAAACTCTGCATTTGGTGCATTGTTCTCTTGTGTATGTAAGCATTTTATTCGAGAATCTTTCTTCTTGAGGTTATGCTCTCTCCCCTCAATAATCAATATTATTAAATCACGATAATATGTAAATTGATATAAATTATGAGATGTGTACTACCTAGTTGATGTTTAAGAAGGAAACTAATTTTATTCAAAAGCTTAATACACGGGTTCACTCGTAATAGGTTCAAGCTTGTGCAAGAATGAATACAGTTACCTCCCTATCTTTGAAGTTAGTTTATGCTGGGGAAGGGTAGGGGGAATCTTCCTTGTTAATGCAAGAGCTGCGGCCTGCATGGGTCTTTCCTCTTTGCCAAGTATTCCACGAAACGAGAGAAATGCAACGATGTGGGCCGACTGAGGAAAAGGAAATCATGAACGACGACGTTCTATCACAGCGAACCTTGTAATATGGACACCACCCCAAAGAAAAAAGGGAAATTGAGTAATCAAATGCGGAATTTGTGTTAGGTGGTGGAAGAATCTAGACTATTCTCTCTTTCTTTCTGAATTGGATATTCGTTCACTTTTATTTTATTTTTATCTTTATTTATTGAATATATATATGCGGTTTTGCAAGCGCTCCTTAATGTGCGCTCCAACCGTTACCGTAACGGAATTTTTGTTATAGTGCTCATGCAGCCAACCAAGCGGAGAAAAATTCCATTACGGTAACGGTTGGAGCTCGCATTAAGGCGCGTTCCGGAGCGCATTTTAACAAATCCATATATATATATATGTATGTATATATTTATATAAATATATGTTTAATATGAAGTGATCCAATTTTTTGTCTCATTTTTTCTTCTCCCAATAATCTCTTCAAATTTAACAGGATTAAGTGTTTTCTCTCATGATTCATAAATATGGTTAATTATTTTGACCACTCGGTCGTTATAATTACACTTATTTAAGTTTTAATGCATAAATTCACATTTAACAAGATTTAAATATGTGTCAATTAAAAAAGCATCAAGTTTACCTATTAATCTTTGTCTAAGGTTCAAATTTATTATTTTTCAATCTTAAGTAATATTATTTTATTTCAATTATTTAAAAAGTTACATATACATGTTTAGAAAAACATAATTTTTGTGTTAAATGCTACCTCTTTGTTCGGAATTGAATGTTTCATTTTGGATTGTGTGAAATTAAATATCTCATTTTCTAAGTTAGTTAAACTTTTATTAAAAAAAGTGATATTGCAATATTGAAAAAAACCAAGTCAAACTTTTTTTTTCTCAAAATGCTTATAAGTTAGCATAGAAATAGAACATTCAATTTCGGATGGATGGGGTGCTTTTTAATTTCTGAAAAGCATGTAACTTTGGTAATAAACTCATTGATTTTGTGTCACAAAATGTTATTTGTTCATTGCAGCTATTATTTTTCACAGAAAGAATCCATAACATTATTGTTGTTTGTCCAAAAAAGGTCGTTTAATCGTTCATTTGAGATTAGAATTGCCCAAACACGGGTAGAGAAGAATTATCGTCCTCAATGACATGATTATCGCATTCATTGAAGTCCGGGTTTCACATGGTATCATGTGTTGGCTGATTATCAAGCCACGATCTACTTTTGCCTCTTTGCAATCTGTAGTGTTATTATTTCTCCGTGTTTTCTTGTTGAAAAAACTTTGGTTGGATTAGATAAAATATTGCTCGATTACAACTCAATTAAATGTTTTAAAATTAATTACTGTAATTAATAGTTTAATTATTTGACAAAATATGTAGATTTGTGGATGTGTTATGAATTTATTTTTTGTGTGATAATAACAAAATGTAGTCATAGTCTTGCAATCATAAATAAATTTCTTAAACATTTCAAATCTCATAATGCTGTTGTACTTATACCAATATTTTTTTTATTTTTTAAAAAAACCAAAATAATATCAAAATTATCAATATTTCCTTATGTTCTTAAATTTCATGGATATCATTATTAGTTTTACATTTAATCAGCAAGTAACAATTTAAATGATAAGATAAAATAATTGCAACAATATTGTTTTTTAAATGATTAAATAACTTTCGGGACATAAAAATTAATTGGTAAATGTTGAAAAAGTAAATGTATTAAACCTTTCGCGGGATAAGTTTTAAATTATGATGGAATGGACTTGTGCATTGACTCTTCAGCCCATGCCACTGGTATATGTTGTCATGATACAATAATAGAATGGTGGAGCTGAGTTAATGGAGGTGCTGCCTCCTTATTTTTGGTCAAGAGGGTCGAAGGGAGGGAGGGAGGGCAGAAGAAACGGGAGAAAGCCAGAGAACATAGTAAGAGAAATCAAGAGAATAGAGACTGAAGTGAGAGGGAGTTCGACCGGGACCGAGCAAGAAGCGATTGAAGAAAACTTGGATCGACGTCTTGAAGCTTCAAGGTGAGTGGAATAATGGTTTTAATCTTTCAATTTGGGTTCTTGATTTCCGAAAGCTGTTGTTGTTGATTCCACTGACTTGAAATCTTTCCTTGTGGTTTTAAATCTGAGTTCTATTTCTGTTGGTTGTGATTAAGGAGGTTGGAATGACTTGTGTTTTGGGTGAGGGTAGGATGCGGTGTGAGTATGAATTTTTCTAACAGCTGTTGTCCTTCTTTAATTCTATCAATTGAATGTTGTTTGGTTGAGATGGTGTGGGTTCTGGAATATGATTTGGGAGTTCGGTGAAGGCTGGGGTTTCGCTTGGGTTGCATTCAGTGGGAAGTTGAGTATCAATCTGATGTCTGCAGCAGCATCTTGGCTTGGGAGGACAATGAGTCATTGTGTTGAACGCTATTAATCTTCTAACATTGTAAACCAACTAGATATGACAAATATAGTTATTGGTTATATCACTTAATTTTATATCCAAAATACTATAAAGATGACCATGAAAAAAAAAAGGGGATTTGAGTTGAGAAATTATAATAATTTGAGGTCAAGAAGTTTTTTGACATTTGAAAAAAACATATTTTCATATTAGTTAAAAAGATTTTATTTGGTTTAAATTAATAAATAATACTATAATAATATTTATACTAATATTTTATGATTTTAGATTACATTCGATGCCATTCACACCCATCGCGTATTGCCCTCTATAACACTACTTAGTTCTTAATTGACAAATGGCTCACTAGTTTTTCAAAAGTCACAATTATATCATTCATTTAAAGTAATCATAATCTTTTATGAGTGTAAATGAAATAAAAAAAAATAATATATATATTTTTTAGAAAAAGGTAAGTTATTAAACAAAAAACAACATTAAGTTTTAATGAATATGGGTGATAAATTTAGACCAATTAATTTTTTTTTAATGAGGAACTTAATACAGTTTTTTTTTTTAAAAAAAAAACTTGATCAGCAATATTTAGCATTTTACCAAAAATATTGTGAACGGGGACTTTTGGGAGGGTTAAAATTTCTAAAGATCCTACTTTGGACAATTGAAATGTTGAAGGTCTTTTTTGTCACCTATTTGATAAGAGTCTATTCATGTTCAACTCAATAAAAACTCTAATTTAACTGAACCTTTTTTTTTAAAAAAAAATTTTAATTTTTATAATCTTTTTTAAAATATATTTTTAGTCTGTCCGGATCAATTTGCATACATCTTGACCTTCCGTTTATCGAGGAGGGTGTTGGTGAGATTCAAATTCAATACCTATAGTCTGCTCACTCGTCACTCCACTTATTGAAATATCGCTGAAGAGACAATTTAACTGAACTTAATAAGCCTAAGCTAAACTTATATATATAAAGACAAGCTAAACTTATAAATTTCTTGAATATATATAAGTCCAGCTTAGACTTATTAAGTTTAGTTAAATTGTCTACATAACAACATTTCTGGATATATAAATATATTATATTTATATGTTATTTATAAATTTTTTATCTATATATTATATTATTAAAAAAAAAATCTTTACATTTAAAGGTATAAAGATTTTTTAATTATATATTTTATTGTTTCAACCTTTACTTTGTATTTTCATTTTGACTTCTGGTTCAATGTCAAACAAATCAAGCACGGGTTAGCATCTTAAATGGGCCGAGTTCTAATTTTTTTGGGCTGTTTTGAGCTTGAGTTGAACTATTGATATCTTTTACGAAACAGAACCTAGAAAAAGTATAAACAAGCCAGCGGTTTGTTTATAAGGCTACTGCTAAAATAGCTAATACACATTGAGCATGGGACATATTAAACCATTTAAATTTTAAACGAAATGCAAGTTGGGCCTTTTACGGGCTCATGGATCCTGTTATATCGTTTAAGGCCCTCTTCTTTTCTCCAAGTTTTGGGACACTGGGCCTTCAGTGGAAACCCTTGTTACGAGTTCTGTTGAGTTCAGTGAGAGAAAAACTCTTGCAGCAAATCTTTTTTATTTCTTAAGGAAGAGTCGCAAAGAAAGATGATGTTTAGTATACATCTAATTATAAAATTAATTAAAATCAACTCTCAATTTATTTTATTATTATAATAATGCAAGTTGAAAGAAGTCAATTAATAATTTTCTTCTTTATTATTATATGAACACAACTATAAATAGAGAAATAAAATCATTTTATAAAGTATGTTCTCTCTCTCTACATTTTAGACTCTCTTTCTATTCTCTCCTCTATAACTACTGCATTGGAATCTTCTCTTTAGCTCGCTTCGTAGGTCCCGAAGGCCAACGGCTTGATCTCAAATGATCTCTTATTGGTCCTGAAAGTAATTCATAGGAGAGTTAGCGACATCATCTTCGCACCCACCTTGGTTTTGGTATCGATTTCTTGGTAATGATGAGAACAAGACAGTGTTCTCAAGTTCCTTCAACGTCAAAACAAGTTCAAAATCCAGAAAATTTGGTCACTTCTTCTAATCAAGATGTGCTAGTGATAAATGCCACTGACCCATCTATTCTACCTCATGTTGACCCAACATTGCTAAAAAATACAGCTCAGCCTATTGTTTTTGGCCAATTTATTCCTCTTGATCCATTAGTAAGGAGGACTTCAAGGTCTGGGTCAATTTCAAGACCCGCAAAATCGAAAATACAAAAGCAAACTTCGAAAGCCCTTCCTCCAGTGATTGCGGATGATGAGAAGGTAAAGTTGGCTTTAGACCATTATGAAGCATTTCAAGCCTATTTAGTGGCACAAAACATCATTCCTCCACTACCTCCAGTTTGAGATGTAGCGGAATCTTCTCATCTTGATGTCTCTGTTTGGAATGGTGCTAATTATGAGGTTCAGTCTGTCATACCACCATCGCCTATGCTGAATCGAGGACCTCCTCCATATGTTCCGCCAATTTTACCCCAATATAATCAGGTTCCACAATTCCCTTATTATCATCCTTATTTTCCTAATCCTCTCTCCTTTCTTTGCTTCATACCCCTTCAGGAGGGCATATGGCTATATCGCCTGTTTAGCCACCACATTTGGAGGATAAAGTTGTCAAGATCGAGCAAACAATGGCCAATATAATGCCAAAATTACACATTTCATCCACACTTACAATGGATGAGTTTGCACCGTTACGATGACATTTTCGTCATAGGAAAGTTCCGAAGGATTTTAGATTGCCTTCATTTGACAAGTTTGATGGTTCAAGTGATAACCGCAGGCATTTTAAAAAGTATAATGTTGTGTTAAACTTTTTTGACCCTGATGACGTATTATATTGTAGAGCTTTTTCTATCACATTGACAGGTTAAGCTTTAGATTGGTATTCTTCCTTGCCTGATAATTACATCGACACATATGCCAAATTGAAAGAGCTCTTCATTGGTTAGTTTGCTGGGAGCTCTTTACAAATGAAGCATCAATCCCATCTTTTAAGTATTGAGTTAGATTCAATGCTGAAGCCCGAATGGTTTTTGATTGTCATGAAGTCATTTATATACAAGCTTTTTGTCATAGGTTGCGGATGGGTAAGCATTCTGAGAAGCTTTATGCTAATATGCCAACCACTAGAGCTGAGTTGTTGCGTAGGGTGTCAAAATTAATTCAAGTAGAGTAGTTTTTATTCTTCGAAAAAGTGGTTCGGCAAATGAAATGCGAGAGTTTACGAGACATTACGATGATAATGGTGGTGGAAAGAAACCAAAATTCAATAGTACATTGAATTCGGGATTTCGAAAAACTTTTCCTAGTAGTTCTCCTACAACACTACTGGGAGTTTCTTCTAAGTATAAACCCGAAGTTTCACAACATCTGAAGTTCGATGTTCGTTCTTTTGTTCCACCTGAATTGTCTAATTCATTCCAACCAAAACAATTTGGTAGTCGCTGGATGGTGGTAAAGGTGAACCACCACACTGAATCATGGTAATCACAATAACAATGCTAACTTCATGCTTTAAAATGAGTCGAAGGCAATGATTTCGCAACAAGTTGAGAGTTTGAGAATTTTTCCTCCTCCAAAGCCAATTCAGACTCCACTTGAAAAGAGGCATTGGGACAGATATTGCATATACCATAAAGAATTGGGCCATCACATTGATGAATGTTATCAATTATCTTGAGAAATTAAAAATACTATTCAACAAGGGAAATTGTAGTAGTATATTCATCATGTTCAATCAAGCCCTTCTGGTGTAATGCCTAGGGATGGCAATGGGGCGGGTTTTTGGAAACCCAGACCTGACCTGCCTTTCCTAGAACCAGGCCCACCCTGACCTGTGAACTGCCCTATTCTTTTCCTACTATGCCCGACCTGAACTATTTTGACCCGTCCTACTTGTCACAAATGGGTTATTCAGAACAACACAGATCGAGATTCAGAAGATTAAACAGATTCCAAACCAAACCTATTAAATTAACCTTCCAGTATAACAACAAATTACATTCAAAATCTTCCTCAATGGAATTTTAACAAACGATTGTAATAATGCAATCCAAAACAACATTCCAGTATACTAACAAATTATATTCAAAATCTTCCTCAATGGAATTTTAACAAAATTAACATAGCAAATTAAATTCGTATAGTTTTAACAAATGTCTTGAATCTTATTTTACAAAATAAAAATAAAAAATAAAAAATAAAATCTGCAGGAGGCTGAGAAAGAAATAGAGGGGAAGGAGAGGAAGAAGATAGGGATGGAAATCAGCAGCGATCTGTAGTTATGGTGGATAATAGAGGCCTGGCAGTAGCAATGGCGACTTGAGAGAGATAGGTTGATTTGGCATGAAGAGAAAGAAGGCAGCAGTGGCTGGGGAAAGAGGAGATGGGATGCTTTGCTGAGGAAGAAGAAGAGGTGGTGCAAAGAAGAAGAAGAAGAAGCGGCATAGAGAGGAAGAAGAAGAAGCGGAGCAGAGAGGAAGAAAAAAATGCAGAGTAGAGAGGAAGAAGAAGACGAGACACAGTGAAAGAGAGAGGAATGAGAGGAAGCGGAACAGAGAGGTGCAAGAAAGAGAGAGCAAGATTAGGGTTAATAGTTATTAATATATATATATATAAGAAAAAAAAAATGGGTCAGGTCAAACCAAGTCATTAGTCAATCCCAGACAACCTGACCTGTGCACGGGTCTTTTCCTTGAAACCCATACTAATACCCGTCCCAAATAGATTAGGCCAGTTCGATTATTCATCGGGTCAGGTCATTTTGTCATCCCTAGTAATACCCGAACACAAACCAATGTCTTGGGTCATTGACATGATTTCAAGAGTTCATTCCCGATTTAATATTAGACCAAAGAAACGACAAAGGATCAATTGTTCTGTAGTGATAAATGATGATATTCCTTTGGTTATTTCTTTAACTAATCATGATTGTTTAGTTAAGAGGATTTTTGTTGATACAAGGAGTTCGACTAATATCTTATATTATGAAGCTTTTTTCAAAATGTATATAGATGATTCTCTAATCAAGTCTAATTGAATTCCTTTAGTTGGTTTTTTAGGAAAAAATACTATAGCTTTGGTGACTGTGGATTTGAAAGTTCAATAGGGACCGGTCAACCAAGGATGTAATTTGAGTTCGTTGTCGTGGATTCACCTTCAGGTTATAACATCATTTGGGGTCGTTCAGGACTCAATCAAATGAGAGCTCAAATTAATACATTAAAAATATTTTGATGGTACCTTCAAGTGGTATATTTTATACCATCAAAGGTGATATTCAGGTCGCACATACTTATTATCAAACTGCTATTTCAAATGCAAAGCCTGTAAATACATCATGTAATCTTTCCTTGAATGGTGATGAAGATTAAGACCGAGTGAACCAACTGTAGAACTTGAGGAATATCAACTTCATGCTACTCATCCTAAACGGAAGATTTCTGTAGGGAACGCTTTGCCTATAAAATAAAACAACAGTTACTTGATTTATTAGCGAAGTATTAGAACATTATCGCTTGGTCTACAATGGAAATGGGATCCATTCCAAGATCAATCATGGTATATCGCTTGGGAATTCCCAAGTCCTGCAAGCTAGTTGTACAAAATGGAAGACCAGTTGGATCAGTAAAAGCTAAAGCAATTAAAGTTGAAACTCAATATTTACCGCAAGCTAGTGTTCTTCGTTGCATACAATTTCCTACTTGGGTATCCAATCTAGTAGTCATCCCAAAGCCAGATGGTCCCTGGAAAATGAGTATTGATTTTACTTGTTTGAATAGAGCAATTCCTCAAAAATCATTTCCAATGTCTAAAATTGATTAGTTGGTGGATGCCACTTTTGCATTTTTGTTGTTGTGCTTTTTGGATGCTCATAAAGGATATCATCAAATCCTGATGGCTATTGAAGATAAAGATAAAACTTCTTTTGTCATCCCGCATGTTCTTTTTTGTTATAGAAGAATGCCTTTTAGATTGAAGAATGCTGGAGCAGATTTTTAAGAAATGGTAAACAAAATGTTTGCAAATCAACTGGGATGCAATGTGGAAGCTTATGTGGATGACATTTTGATTAAATCCAAATTGCAAGAAGATATATTTTTCGATTTAGGAGAGTCTTTCAAAACTATGATGCAATATGGGTTAAAGTTTAATTCGAAGAAATGCTCTTTCGGGGTAGAAGTTGAAAATTTTTTAGGTTATATTGTGTCCCGTAGAGGTATAGAAGCCAATCTAAAAGAGATTAAAACCTTACTGGAAATGAAGCCACCCACCTTAATGAAAGATGTACAAAGATTGGTTGGAAGAATTGCAGCTTTGAACAGATTTTGTCCAAATCTAGAGAGAAGTCACATCCTTTTACAAGGTAATTCTCAATCCTAAGAAATTTGTTTGGACCTCTGAATGTGATGCTACCTTTAATAAAATAAAGGAGTATTTGAGCTCTCTACTCGTTTTGGTATCCCCCTTCGTTGGGGAATTATTATATCTACATATAATTATTTCACTGATGACATTGATCTCAATTTTATATTCATCACGTGGTTCTAAATCTATTTTTTACATCAGTCATGTTTTACAAGGTCTTGAGGTTAGATATTTTGTTATGCAAAAACATGCTCTGACCTTACTAATCTCAACACGAAAGCTTAAACCTTATTTTGAATCTCACACTATTAATGTGTTAACAAATTCTTCAATCAGGCAAATTTTGCATAAACTCGATATTGCAGGACGATTAATGAAGTGGGCTTTTGAACTTTTAGGTTTTTTGATTTTGTATTGGAATGCACTGTTTCCCAAACCTTACATTATTGTCCAACTGACACATCTATTCTTACTAAGGATTGTTGTATCTTATATATAGATGGTTCAGTTGAGGATGCGAGTTTTGTCCTTATTAATCCTTAAGGTACTCATTTTTCTTATGCTTTGAAATATGAATTTCATATTAGCAACAATGAATCTGAAATAAAGCATTCTTAGCTTGTTAAGGATTGCAAAATGTCTTCATATTTCTAATCTTATGGTAAAGATAGATTCTTAGTTATTTTTTGGGCATGTTAATGGTGAATATGAAGCTCGAGAAGACAATATGCAAAATACTTGGAAGAGGCTAATAAATATATTACCCGATTCAAGTATTTGGTTGTTGAACATATCCCTCGAAAGGAAAATACTGAAGCTGATTTCCTATCAAAATTGAAAAAAGACACATATATTAATGGATCTTGGATTGAGCCTTTAAAAGAAAAGTCAATAAATGCTGTTGTGCTTATGTCAATTGATAAAAATGAATCATGGACAACACCTATTTTGAAATATATTTATGAAGGTATTATATATCTTTAGGGTTATTATATTTTGCTTTGTTAATATTTTCAAAGAATTCATCTGTTTTCTTTTTTAGAAATTGATTTACTCGAGCATAAAGATGAAGGTAAAAAAGTCAAGACAACATCTTCTAGATATGTCATCATAAATGATCAATTACACAAAAAGGCATTTTCATGGCCATTTCTCAAATGTGTAACTAAAGAAGAAGGAAATTATATCCTTTAAGAAATTCATGAATCCATTTGTGGATCACATATTGGATCCCGATCTCACATGAAAACTGAATATTTATTTTGGTTCATCTTTTGATTAATTACAGATATTAGAATCATTATATTCATCTATATTCTGGATAAATAATGCATACAGGTATTTTTGGCCTTCAATTGAAGAAGATTCCTTACTTTTGGTTCGATCTTACAAAAAATGCCAAATACATGATAATGTTCATCATTTGCCTCAGAAGACCAAATTGCATTCCTTTTTACAAATGGGGAATGGATCTTTTAGGTACTTGAGCTTCTACATAATATATATATATATATTTGCTAAGGCACGCTTCGGAGCTTGCTCTAATGCGCCCTTCAGTCGTTTCCGTAACTGAATTGTTGAACCCGCTTGTTTGGCTACATGAGCACTGGAGCAACCCTTCCATTACGGAAACGGTTGAAGCGCGCATTAGCGCACGCTCTGGAGCGCGCCTTAGCAAATCTGTATAAATATATATATAAAAATATTTATATTTATTTATTTATTAAATCATTGTTTTGAGATTTTTCTTTATTATTCATTTTAGGCCAATTCCCGAAGGCTTCAGAAGGAAGGGAATCCTTAATTGTTGCTATTGATTATTTCACATAGAGGATTGAAGCAATGCCTTTAGCAACTATCACATCCCAAAAGGTTAAGGATTTCTTTTGGGAAGATGTTATATCTCCATTTGGAATTCGTCAAGTCCTAATTACTAATAATGGAAAGCAATTTGAAGATAAGGAATTTCAAGATTTTTGTGATGAATTAAGATTGATCATATATTCACTTCAGTAGGTCATCCACAAACGAATGGTTTAGTTGAGGTAGCAATCCGAATTATCTTACAAGGTTTAAAGAAAATGATTGATTCCATGCTAAGAAAATGGATTGACCAGCAATTCCAAATTCCCGAACATTAAAATCTCCTTTCAATTTGTATTTTGGCATTGATGCGATGATTCCAGTTGAAGTGGAAAGTTCATCTATCCAAATTGACTTGTTCAATGCAGATTCAAATAATAAAAAATTAGCTAAAAATTCAATTCTTCTTTAAGAAACAAGAAGAAAGGTAGTTGAACGTGAGGTCATTTACAAAAGGAAATTGACTAAATATTATAACCAACGAGTCCAGAAGTCAACTTTGATATAATGTGATTTTGTTTTAAGGAGAAATGAGGTTAGCCATCAAGATCCTAATGGAAAGCTTGATCCTGTATGGGAGGGCCCTTATATCATTTCCAAAGATAACCATAATGGAATTTATAGATGGAACTATATGGATGGAAATGATATTGCAAGAACATGGAATGCTATGAATCTTTGAAAATTTTATCCTTAAAGGATGTTTTCAATGTGTAATCTTCAGCTGTACTTTGTTATGGATTCAATGATCCTAAATCATTTGTTGTATTCCAATCTTCATTCAATGAAATTTTGTATTTTTACATTATAAATTGATCATCTTTAGTATCCTTATGAATTGGGATAAACATTTAGTTAATAAAAACAACAAAATTGTCAAAAGCTTATGATTTCATTCATAATAGAAATAAAGTGCATCTTGAAAAAGATAAAATATAATTCTTTCACAGAACACCTGATTACATCAAATTCAAATACATTTGTCAATTCTTGTTGTTCTTTTGACCTTTAGAACTTGCCATTTCTTGAGATGATGGCAAATCTGGGAAACTTGGAGTAGCTAATTGAATGCCTTCAGGAAGGGTAGTTGAACTTTTGTTGCCTTGAGATGATGGCACTTCAGGGTTAGAATTATCACCTCCGGGTAAATTTGATATAGGGGTAAGTGGAGGAATTTTAAACATAACAGTTCCTTTATTGGGGTTAGGAGCTCTCATACCCTCCTATTCCATCATTCCTTCTTCTGGTTCTTCATCTGAGTCATCTTCATCTTTACTTTCCTGAACAGGTGAAGGGAAAGTTTTACACATCTCTTATAGTCCAAAATCTGCTTCCTAAGGATGATGTTTTTTTATCAGCCATAAAATCCTTTAAATCTCCTTCAAGTTTAAAATCGGGATGTTTTCCTTTAACTTCTGCTAGACAATTTCCCACACCTGAGCGGATAAAGCTATTAGACACTCGACTCCACATATTTGCAAAACTGAGTACTCTATTTTCCATTGCTGGTAACATTTTACCATTCAGGTCTTCATATTTTAGAAGATTTTTCTATGCTGAAATTTTCCATTGATCCAGATCTTTTTTCAACTTCTTATTTTCTTCTTCAATTGTCTTTTTTTCCTCTTCCAGTTTTTTGAGTACAACAGTCTGTTTAGCATGAAGACTTTCAGATTTTTCTCTTGTCTTCCTTTCTTCCTCAACTTGAGCTTTACCGCTTTTGGTCTCAGCATGCCAAGTTTTCATTTTTGCATCCATTCTGTCCAAAGTCCTCATCATGTGTTGATTTGCAGAAAAGGCTTAAAAGAAATTATTATAAGAACAATGCATATAAATTTTTCATAATATTATAGGATACTATAATGATTATACTTACTTGAACATTTCTCAGATAAAATGTTTGTTCAGGCTGAGAAATATTGGTATTTTTTTTTTTTTGTGAATTCCAATTCACCATCAGGTAAGCAGTGGTTCACAAATTCTTCTGCAATTGCAGCATCGTTACTTACTCGATCACCAACTCGAATATTCCAATTTGGGGCAAAGACTTGTTTGTTTACCTCCTCTCAATCATCAAAGTTAACTTTCTCACCTACTTCCTTTTTCTTTTCCCTTGCTTTTCTTCTGAGCACTCTCTAAACCTGAAGATTCATTTTCTTTCCTTTTGTGAGATACCTCTCTTGTCAGTTCTCGAATCTGGATGCTTGCATTATTCGACTTTGTTCTATTCCCCCTTTGTGTAATTTTCTCCTTCACCTCTGTTACCTTATCGTGAGCATGTTGTGATCTTTTTTAGGACTGAGTCTTCAGGGCAACATTTTTCTTTTCTGCTTTTCTTTTTTATTTTTTTAGCTTTCTTCTCTGTAAACTGACCAAGTACATAAAACTTATTATGCATACCCTTAACAAAATATAACTTTTATTTTGTGGTACTTAGTGCATAATAATGTAAAAGTATACATTACCTGTCACAACTCTTGTAATTTGAGCCTTCTTGGCAATCACGTTAGTTGAAAATTGTTTTCCTGTATCAAATATAAATTTGTTATTAAAATACCCTTGGGTAAACATAAAAACAAATCAAAATGATAGAAACACACATACTTAATTTGACGTAATCAAATTCCTCAATGAAGAAAATTCCTCCTACCCAAAGTAAGTTTGTATTTCAGGATTCTCCACCTTTTAATTCCCACTTGAACAAATCTAATTTGGAGTACTCTCTATTTAACTGCTCATACTCCATAATAGGATTGCTGTTCAGAGACTTTCTAAAGTTCTAGGGACATCTAAACTCAGCAACATTCGGATCTCGAATGTAAAACAATTCATGTTTCCAATCCTGAATAGAACTTGGTCCTTTATAGATATTGGTATGATTTGAACGGTTTTGGAATTAAAAGAACCCCCTTCCTACTTCGATGTTGATCCTTTGATAAACCATAAGCAACTTTCTCCATAATTTCAAATTAATGGTTATCCCAGATGCTGGACAAGTAAGAATGAATGCTATAGTGTATCTGACAAAATTACGATCCAACTAGCCTAATTGAATCTTAAAAAACTTTCAAAAGATCAACAAATATTGGATGTAAGGGAAATCTAAGCCCAACTTTAAAATATGCTACATATGTAGTCACAAATCAAAAAATGGTCTATAACCCTTGCTTGGCACTTTAGGAATTTCTATTTTACAATTTGTTGGTAATGTAAAATTAGACTTAAATTCCTCAAGGTTCTTGCTTTTGAACAAGGTTCGAGTAGTCAAATATCGAGGCTTAATTTTATTTGGACCTTCATCACAATCAACTTGTTTGCTATCACCAGAATCCCTAACAACAATTTGTCTAGGAGGTTTATAATCTGATAACCTTCTATTGTCATTTTCATCACAAAAATGGAAATCTACAATCCTTTCTCCTGTAGTATGTCTAGTTGCATGATATTTAGCTTTGGGATAGCTAGTTTCAGAAACTTCTCCAAATATGGTAACATCATCCTTATCTACCCTATTCACCATAATAGTCGAACTACTAGCTATTTCATCTCCAACATCATTATCATCAAACATATTCCTAATCTCAGTATTAGTCCTATCATCAGTATCATATGAACTACCCGAAGACATATTTCAAAGCTTAAACAACTAAAAACAAAAGGATGGTAGGTTGAAAGACCAAATACTTGTAATAGGAGCCATGAGTTAGTTTTTCCTCAAGAACACTCGACAAGAAACTTTTGCAAGATAAACTTGAAAAATTCGAACTTTACCAAGATTTTTTTTTTGTTTTCTGCAACAAAAAACAGTTCTTTATCAGCAATTGAGTAAGCCTAACAATTTAACATATATACCACAATATAATAATTGAAAATCGTGAAGTTACTAAGAATTTAAGTGTACAAAGTCAACTGTTCTTCGCAACAAGAAATTTCTGGGTAAACTGAAAAAAGAAGGAAAAATGGCCGTTTAGGTCAAATTTTCCTATTTATACTCAGATATAAAATTTGAAAAGGTGTAACTTAATCAAAACAGTTCAATAAAAAGAACGAATCTCGTCCATTTATTATCCTGACATATATGTCACATCAAGTGGCATCATTCTTTTGGTTCGGTGACAAATGATTCTGTTTTATTTATTTTTGAAAGGGGCAAGAGAATATACATACATACTCAAGTCCTTTTGCCCGAACCATAAAGTTTTATTAAGCCCGAACGTGGAAGAGTTCATTAGAACTTTTTATTTATTTTTTGAAAGAGCATATGGTGTATGGTATACACCTAATTATAAAATTAATTAAAATCAACTCTCAACTTATTTTATTATTATAATAATGCAAGTTGAAAGAAGTCAATTAGCAATTTTCTTCATCGTTACTCCATGAACACAACTATAAATAGAAAAGTAAAATCATTTTGTAAGGTATGCTCTCTCTCTCTACATTTCAGACTTTCTTTTTCTATTCTTTCCTTTCTAACTTCTGCATTGAATAATTTCCTATTTAGCTTGCTTAGCAAGTCTCGAATGCCGACGATTTAGTCCTAAACAGTCTCTTATTGGTCCCCATGGTCATTAGCAGGAAAGTCAGTGACATCAAAAAGCATCTACATCTTGCCAATGAACGTGTTTTGCCCTTGAAAGGAGTGCAAATGAGTTGTCAATTGTTAGTCAACGCCTTTGACTTAAATAGAAAATAAATATGTAGATTAATATTTTCAATATACAACATTGCATTACAATTTTGTTTTTCATTTTGCTTCAATTTAAAATTTAATTGAATTTTAAACCATTAAAAAAAAAACATAATTCATTATTATTCAATAGGGGCTTCTCATTCTCCTTCTATGGTGTGGAGCATGGTTTTTAAAATTGAGAGTTTATGTAAACTCGATAAAAACCTTGTAAACTTGAAATGTAAACTCAAATCTTGAAATCATAGAATTTAACTATATATTCAATAATAAATATACCATCAAAATACAATAAATATATTAAATTATTGTCAAAAGCCCAAACTTATGTACAATTTGTGAAATTTTCACAAATAAAATCAACAATCCATTCCACTTTTAATTATTAGTTCAAGATTTTCAACTCACTTCAAAACAAAAAAAAAAAGAAAAAAACAAAAAAAAAAAAATAGAGAAATAAAACTGTTGAAGTTGAACCGAGCTGGTCGTTGAATAGTTGATTCATTGCCCCAATGTTTCCCTTCAAGGTAGAGTGCATCGTAGTGAGTGAAAACATAGATCAATGAAGTTTGAGTTGCAACAACACACAAGCATTTGAGAAAGCTCGGTGATCAATTCCAAGCACGTGTCAAGTCATTGCCTATGTCCAAATGAAGAGAGATGAGAGATCTATAACAATTTCTTGATGATTGGGAGTTTGAAGCTTGAAATTAAGAAAGATCTGTGGATTTAAAGTTTCAACTTGCAACTTGAAGGAATATTCTTACATTTGAGACTTGTAAGAACAATAGAGTTTGATGGAGTGAAAAGAAAACTTTGGCGAAATGTGTGTTTGATTCGATTTTCAACAAAATCTATGCCTAGGGATGTTAGGTAGTTTATTTTTCAACTTGATTTGGGTTTAATTTAGGGAAAGCTCTAGACACAAGAACTTAATAAAATCGTCTAAGTTTACCGATTTTATCGAGTTGACTCGTAAATTTGACCGATTTCAAAGCAATTTCGATTTTGCACTAATTATACTCATTTACATAAGGTGCGTTAAATCGCTATTTTAACCAACTTGGTGTGGAGGCCCATTTTTTTCCTTTTAGTTTTTGAAAAAATATTTAAACTTTTCATCTTTGCTAAAATCTTTTTTTTTTTAAAAAAAGTACTAATACACATAATTTTTTTTTTCTAAAACCCTTTTGTTTTTACATCCCTAAGTGACAGGTAGAAAAATCCCTAATCCTTCCATACTTTTTTTGGCTTGTCCCAATTCCTGCAATTTTTGTCTATTAGGTTCATTCTTGACCTAAGTTTTCAATCCTTTGTGCCATCTAAGAACTTATCTAACTACATATTCTCATGTTTTGAACCGAACGCATTATCGGAAAAGGCTAACCTAAGCCCTAGAATCACATTCCACATTTTGATTGATCGTTTGCCCATTCATTTAACTAAGTTGTTTCCATTTAGTTACCAACTATTTTACTGGTGAATTTTTTAAAAAGTGACAACAACTATTTTTTTATTAACTTGATTAAAATCTAATATTCTTGCTAAACTTAATATCCCCTCTTAATTTTTTTTATTGAAATTAATGAGTTTTCCCCTTTTTTTTTTTTTAAAAAAAACCTTTAATTCAAATCATCAAGTTACTCTATGAAATTAGTAATGTGACAATGTGAGTTAATGAGATGCGTATCTAATAAATTAATTAAAACTTCAAATAAGCTTATTTGAGGAGAACGAATAATTAACCAAGAGCATTAAAAAAATTTTGAAATATGATATTCAATTTTGAACTCATCACTTTATACATCGCGATGTTTTCAAAGGAATCGTTATTTAATAAATTAACAACCGTAAAAATGATGGGAAAAACTTACCTAATTATTCCCCTTTCTGAATAAACATGACCTAATCATTTCCCTTTCTGAATAACAATTCACTAGAGCATTACTAAATTTTTAACAGCATTAACAATTCACTAGAGCATTACTAAATTCAAGGAAGCTGCCAAGCCAGAAGAACAACAGCAGTGAGGATAATTGCAATCCTAATGGGTTTTTAGTTGGCTCAAGTGGTTTTTAGTTGGAGAAGTGATTCATTGTGATTTTTCTGCTACATCTTCTGATTTTTCTCTAGGCCTTTGCTTTATTACCAAACTTGCATGAATTTTTATGTCATGAATCTAGTGTTGCTCCAAATGTTTCATTACTAGTTCTTTAGAAAGTACACTGTTGGTGTGCTAGAGGTTGTACTAATTGATTAAATTGTACTAAAAAAAAAAAGATTAGGAAAAAAGAAGGGAGTAACCTGTTCCAACCCCTCCCAACCCTCACTCTTATGGGGTTGGAATTGGATAGAAATTTTGATGACCCTTTAAAAAAAATGACCAGCCTATCCTTACCTTTCCAATGACCTGACCTTTTGGGATTGAGGCCGAGCTGGCCAGGTAGGACCCAATTAACGGTTCTAACCAAAGGTATCGCCGGCTCACAAGAAATTTCCCCAATCTTGCACAAGCGTCAAATAGATTAACCGTTTGCAGTATACCTTCCAGAGGCTTCAAGAATCCAACACCTAACTGACGACGTTGTAAGTCATGGACTAGCTTGCTCCACGACGTCGTTCTCTGTTCAACGCCTCCATCTCTTCGTAATTGTCCCAGTTCTTTTTTTTTTATATTATTACCAGGCAGCCTGATTTTTTCTCTCTCTCCCTTTCTGCGACGAGAGACGTGTGCCGATCTCTCCTCAGAAAAGGGCCATTTCTCTTGGCATCTGTCCCCTGCTCAAAACCCTAGAAAGCCCTCACGCAAAATGCAAATCCTTAAATAATCCCTCCTTCTCTTTCATCTTTAGTTTCTCTTCCTCTCTATTCACCACCTAAAGTTCTCTTAGAAGTTACTTCCAGCGCCAAAATAGCACATCTTTCTCTTACTAGAGATTCCATACTTCTTCTCTGCACAGCTCAAATCGGTACGTTCTATCTCTCAAAAACATTTTCGATTATACTTTAATTCTCTAGATTAATCTTCTTTACTTCTTATCGCATCTTTAGAATCAAAATCAGACGAAGATGACAATATTAACAAGCCTAGGGTTTACTGTTGCCGTTATATGTCCGATCATTCTTGGAATATTACTGACCAAATCTCTCGATCTTCATTTTCTGATTACTTGTTTGATATTAATTACGTTTGTAATAATTTCGATGGGAATTCGTCGAGTTTTCAGCAGCTTGTTGCACTATATGCTTCCTATTAAGAGACCTGTTGAAGGTGAGGCTGTTGATGTTGATAAGACTGAGATAAGTAGCACTTGCCGTTCCGATCAAGAGAGCGTACTCAAGAAGCAGCGGATCGAAAGTTTCATTTCTTCCACGTCTACGGAGAATCCTAGCGGCACTGAAGTCAAAATTAGCGGCGGTATTGAATTAGGAAGTTCGAGCAACGGTCAGGGGAACTTTGAACGGTCAGTGACCGAGATGGCATTTGATGATGGCAATCCGCATGATATTGATGAGGATCTCCATAGTCGCCAACTTGCTGTCTACGGACGCGAGACCATGCGACGGTTGTTTGCCTCGAATGTGCTGATTTCCGGTATTCAAGGTCTCGGAGCTGAGATCGGTAAGATTTTTTGTTATTTGAATGGCTTTGATTAGTTATTGATTAAATTATATTTGAGATTCATATCCTGAGTTCATCTGTTTCTTTCTTTCTGTTTTTGCACAAAAAAATGCTAGTAATTCTCTCTTCTAATACGTGGTTATAATAACTAGCTTCATTTATTTCATCTATTTTTGACGTTGGCACGATCTGCAGTTAGAGAAGAGTTATAAGCATCTTCCGAGTTTTCTGGTCTTCAAAATATAATATATACAGAAATACTATGTAGGCACCACCGCATTCCTGTATACTTGTATTTATATATATTAATAAGTGTCAGTAATCAGAATTATCTATTTGGATTATTTATGTGTTGATGTGTTTGTGTGCTCTTTTCCTTCTTTGTTTTTTTTCTTTTGGGTGTATGCAATGGCAGGTGAATTTGATCAATAATTCTTTGTTTGTTATTAATTGCAGCAAAGAACCTTGTGCTTGCGGGTGTGAAGTCTGTGACATTGCATGATGAGGGTATGGTGGATTTATGGGATCTGTCCAGCAATTTTGTCTTCACAGAGAATGATGTCGGAAAAAACAGGGCACTTGCATCTGTCCAGAAACTTCAAGAGCTCAACAATGCTGTGTTAGTTACAGCTCTGGCTACAAAATTGACTAAAGAACAACTTTCCGAATTCCAGGTAAATTTTCTGTTTCTGGTTATCACATATCTATCTAATTGTTGTATGGCTTATTATTATTATTATTTAGTTCCTATGGAAATGGTGAATCACTTCTATTTGATTGATATGCAATTATATTGGCCAATATTTTCCTACAAGGGTTAGGTCAAGGTTGAAAATATTTCTGAACTCATTTCTTCAAATTTTTCTGTTCTTTTGGTCATTTAATAACTTCTGCAGTTTCATAATTGTAGTATGCTCGAGATATTAATATAGACTCTGTGTTACTGGATCATTTATCAGATATGAGTTTTCTCTATCTGCTTCTGTTTTTTGAATTGATAGGGAATGCCATTCCGATTGATCTCTGCTACATTCTTATTCTGCTTTGTTCTTTTATAGTGGTTTCAGGCTTTATTTTTCCTTTTTCTCTTATCAAACTGTTTTTTTCATTTCTATAATGATAACATAACACTTAATAAGGAACTAATCATTGTACTTAGTGATAGAAACTTGGTGACTTTAGTGATGAAGGTATGGGTATGTTTGGACTGGACATAATCCCCC
>JAOXNR010000001.1:2840644-2863044 GCA_028571225.1 Parsonsia alboflavescens | reverse complement strand
GTTCGACCCTACTTGCCCTAACTGCATTAGTTTTGGTAGATAGGTTTAATTTGTTCATGTTACGACGCACGGTCAAGATGCACCATAAAAAATCTACTAAGAGATAGCTGGTACAAAGGTAGAGCTACTAGTGGAACAACTATATTCTCCTAGCATCAACCAAGAGGAGAACTTGGTTATACAGGACTAGGCAGATTGGAGATATCCAATTTACAAATACCTCAAGCATGGCAACCTCCCACAAGACCTCAAAGAAGCTGGCCAAGTGCGGAGATGGGCACCTCGCTACTTCCTAATAGGAGATGACAAGGTATACAGAAGGTCATACACAGGGTCACTACTCAAGTGCCTAAGCAAGGGAGAAGGAGAATATGTCATTAAAGAGGTGCATATTGGAATATGTGGATCACACATAGGAGCAAACACCGTTGCCAAGAAAATACAGAGGATGGGGTATTATTGGTCTTCAATGGTTTCAAACATTGAGAAAGTCATATAGAAATGCACGAGTTGCCAATTACATGGAAACAAGTCACATGTACCACCAACAAAGTAACAATCCATTAACGCTTCTGAACCTTTTAACATCTGGGGTATTGACATTCTAGGACCCTTCCCGAAAGGAATGGGTGGTGTGCAATTCTTGATTGTTGCAGTGGAATATTTCACCAAATGGGTTGAAGCTGAACCAATGGCAGTATTTTCATTGTAGAAAGTAAAGTCTTTCATATAGGATCCCCCGAGCTACAATTTCAGAGAATGGAAAACAATTCATTGGTGACCAGTTCAAAACTTTTTGCAAAAATTTGAACATTGAGTACAGGTTGGCCTCTGTAGCTCATTCCCAAGCTAATGGACTAGTTGAAGTCACAAAAAACAGAACTATCCAAGAAGGGCTTAAGAAAAGGCTCACCAAGCTCAAAAGGGAAGGTCACGAACCTTCCTGGCCAGATGAAATTCCAACCATTTTGTTGGCATATAGAACCATACCTAGAAAAGCTACTAGAGAAACACCATTCAACCTATGATTTGGTGCAGAGGCAATAATGCTAGTCGAGGTTGGAATGAAGTTCCTAAGGCTGACAGAATACGATTCAATCTTAAACGATGGGGAGAGAAGGGCAGAACTCAACCTCCTTGAAGAAGTCAGGAACAAAGCAATGGAGGTTGATAGAATGTACAAAAGGCAAGTTACAAATTTTTTCAACAAAAGAGTGAAAGAAAAGCATTTCATAGTTGGAGAAATGGCCCTCAAAAGGTCAGATGCTGGGAAACAGGGACAACTAACTAAGCTACAGGAAAGCTAGGAAAGACCTTATATAGTCCAAGAGGTTCACAAAGGAGGGAGCTAAAACCTCGCTGATCTCGAAGGAAGACAACTCCTAAGATCTTCGAACATTTGCCATCTGAAGAAATTCTACGCTTGGAGCTTCTCAGACGTTATAGACCTAGCAAACTCATTAGTTCAGCTTGAAAAATTGTTTGAAAGGACCTCGCTGAATTTCTAGATGACCTTGGCTACCTTTTCAGCTAGTTTGAACAAGGCGTAAATAAAAGATAAGTGTTTTAAAGCTTATGGACATGTTGTTTCTTTCTTGATTGCCTTAGTGCTGAAAACTGTTTAGTTCATTATGCAAGTTCAGAATGCAAATGCAAAAGCAAGATACTTGGGGAAAAAAAAAATGTAAAGCTGTTATAAAATAAGAGGCCACAAATAGACCTCTAAAATATTCAATTTGAAAGTGGAAAAATATTCGGTGCTGCAAATACAAAAAAAGATTGGGAGATGCCATGCTATTGCACAGTCTTCCCAAGGTTGTTTCTTTGTTACCTCTGAATGAGAGGCTCATCATCATCATTCTTATCCTCGCCCTCTTCTGGATTCACTATTGGTCCAGGGTTGCTTGAGGGACCTATAAGGTAATCGACAACATTAAAAAGGTCTAAGATAGCCAAGAAATTCAAAGACAAAAGACCAAGTACCTCTATGGAACTAGTATACAAGAGATGAATGAAATATTGAGTAATCAAAGTAGTTTCAGACATACCTTTTTGATGAGCATAGGCCAAGACCTCTTTTGCGGTTTCTGCCTCAGCAAAAGCCTCCACTAAATCCATCCCATTCCTTGAGGTGCCCTCCCCAGTCTAGCGGAGATTAGCCAAGACCTCTGCTACTGCCACATCTTAATCCAAGGTCGGCATAGGATCATCCTTAGTCCAAGGGAGAGGAACAGTAGCATCTAGTTGGTACAAAGCCTCATGGACCTCAGGGTCAACCTTTAGGTCCCCATTGAGCTCCCCGGAGCTTATCCACGGCCTTTACATAAAAGGCCAAAAAGCTGAGAAAGAAGAAGGTCTTCTACCTTCAAGCTTGTCCAATTACATTTCGCCTTCTTCATCGCACAAAGATTTGAAGCCCCCTAGTAGAGTTTCAAGCTCGAGAATGGGCCCCTTCTACTGGTTGCTGATCTCGAGTAGCTCTTCATTCTTTTTATCAACCCCCTCCAAGGCTAAAGACATGGCCTGACAATCGGCCTTAGCCCCGTCAATCTCTTTCCTGCACTTTTGCAGGAGGTTGAGCAAGGAAGCAGCATGGCCTTTAGCCTTCTCAACAGCAGCTTTGAGCTCTGTGACCTTCTTAGTTAATTGAGCCTTTTCATCCTGCAGCTCACTAATCGGAATCTTGGGAGCAGTAGCAGCAATAGTGGCGGCAAAGGAACCACTAGCTCCTCCAGTAGATGTCTTGGAAGAAGTAGGCTTCAACAATCAGGAAGTAGCCCTCATTGCTGTCAAGAAAAAAAAGAAAAAGAGTTTGTTAGTGAGCAACAACAAATCAATAAAAAGAAATTAATTAAAGGCAGGAAGGCTCCCTACCAGAACTGTTAATCCCCATAACTCATCTGACTGAAGGGAGGCGTGTTCTGCTGGACTCCCTAGTCTAGCAAAGCATAAGAAAGTTTCAGGCTAAGAAAGAAGGGTACACCCGACCTTGATATTGTCAGAGTTTGCTAGGTCGATCAGGATGGCCCTATGTTTCAATTGCTAACTGGACAGGTCAGGGAGCTCATTGAAGAAGGAGTGGTTCAAATTCCAATCCGGGTAAGGCTCAGATTGAATTATGTTGTTTGGAAGCCAGGTGAGGAAGAAAAGAGGTTTCCACTCCCCTATTGAGGATTGGAAGGGATCAACTAATTTATACCAGGGGTTAAATTGAAGGTAACCTTTGAAGGCACCCTTGGCAGCTGAAAAGACGAGTAATTTAAAGATGCTCCTAAAGAGCTCCAAAGAAACTAAAACTCTAAAGAGATGGCAGGTCACTATGAAAGCGACCATAGTCCGGAGGGAATTTGGGACGAGTTGAGCCAGGAGAAAACCCTAGAAATAGGAGATGTCCAATAATAAGGGGTGCAAAAAAGGTAAAAGAATGCCTCCCCTGAGGCTGGAAACATAAAGAACTATACGTCCATTACGTTTACTATAGGGACACTTGCCCTCAATAGTGGTGACAATATTGCCTTTCTCCAATCCCTTTTCCCCACTGATTGCAAAAATGTCAGTGGAGTCCAGAGAAGAAGACACGAAGTAAGCTTCTACCTTAGAAAGGTTGGCTTTTGATAGGGTGAGCTTTGATAGAAATGGGGGGGGGGGGGGGGAGCTTCCTCTCCCAAATGGAGAGAAGGGGTGTTAGACACAGAAGAAATGGCGGGCAAGGCAGAAGACATCTCTATGGTGAAAGAGGGAAAAGATATAAATTTTCAAGGAGAAAGGAAAGAGAACTCACTCGGTAAAATTCTTCAAAGGTGAAGAGAGAATTTGTTCTGGTTTACTAGTTTGCATGAGCAAAAGAAGAGAAAAAGTTCAAAGCAGAAGGTACTGTAAATCCGAGTTCTTGCAAGCTATGAGAGAATTTAGGTGAATCCTAAAATTTGAAGACACCTAATTTTTATGAGATAATGAGTTCCTTGGGTTGCAAGATAGAAGCCAATATGCTAGAAAATGGGGAGATTTTCCAAAATTAAATGGAGGACTTTCCGAAATTGAACATCCTATTGTTCTCCAGAACATTCCAGTTTGGAACATATATTGGCCCCTTATTTTGGGCCACAGGTTCAAGCACCTCCACATCAGTCAAAGTGCCCTGGACTCCCTTTTGCCTTTTTAACCTTTCCTCTTCAAGGTGATCCCACTTCCATTTAAGAGTGGTATCACCCGCTATATGAATCACCAGGCCTTCGGCTCCTGGGGTTTCAGGAAAGCCTTTTTTCTGTGTTGTCTTTAGAGGCAACTGCCTTCTCGCAATTGCAGACTGCTTGGCCGAAAGCTTCTTTGGGAGGGTAGCCTTTAATCCTCCAGCCTTACTCCTTCCAACTTTAGATGCTGCTTTCTTTGCCATATCATCTTTGTTGGTCGGATCATCTTTCTCTAAAAATTGACCCGGAAAATTAAAATAAATCATTCATACCCCATAACAAAGCTATAAGATTTGTTAACGGGGACTTTGGTGACTATGTTGTAAACAGGAATCTTACTCGGAACACTTTTTTCGACTAACTAAACTTTGTCAAAGATGCTTCCAAGCCCATTTTGAAGGATTTCTTGCAATCAAATAAAATATATCAAAGGCAAGTCACACTTAGAAAAAATAATAACACACACGAGTATAATAAGAACACATACTCAAGGACACTATATTATATTTGCCCCTATTTCTAATTCTGTCGAATATCAACTGGTATTGGCTCCAGCGTTCGTGCACCTTTGCTCCAAATCCGAACTGAGCAATCTTGCTTAGTTCAGTATCATAGCTATCTAGTTAGTTGGGCAATTTTTTATTCACAAATGTATGGGTGCTCCAAGGAAATAATATATCTCTGAAACTAGAATTCCTAATATAAAAATACTCATTTTTCACTTGTGAACCAAGCTAGGACATTCTATCAATCCGGGAGTGCCTCTCCATCCGATTATATAGAAGAACCAACTTGTCTTGGGGCCTTCTGTTTTCGGCCGAAAATAAAAAAGGCTTTCCATAGTTTTAGACTAAGTTTTGCACCACAAACCCTATTGAATAAAATCAAAGCAATGGTGCACTGAACAAGATTGGGGCTCAGTTGACCTAACTGAACCCTAAAAAATTTTGAAATGTCTAAAAATAAAGGATGAAGTGAAAACCTCAACAATGCTCTAAATTGTGCACCGAAACATGTGACACAGCTAGACGAGGCAAATGAATCCCATCTTCCTCAAATGGAACATCAATTTCAAATTTGGCAGGAATGCCGTATTCTTGCCGAAACCCCATTGAATCCATAAGGTTTCAAACCGTTTCTTGATATTGCAGCGTAACTGGGTTCTCCCCCCCCCCCCCTTTCACACCCTAGTATTGAAGTATCGGTGTGAGAGGCTTCCCGCACCTGGATTGGACTCCGATACTCACTAGAAGCTATTATCACTCTCATCACACCATTGGGAATTGATACTTATGTCCCCTATCCCATACTGGATGACATGACCTAAATCCCCAGAAGTGGACATATCATTAAACTCCCCAACCCTAATGACTTTACCCAAGTTAGATGTGGAAGTCGCACCATCAGCCATTGGTTCAACCCTATACCATTTAACAATCACGGCAGAGCTAACCTCTCAAGAAACAGACCCTTCCGATATAGCCTGAGATTCAAACATAGCTACACAACAAGTATACTTGGAACACAAAAACAAACCAATAGAAAGGATCAAAATAAGTGTGTGAAGCCATTGAAATAAATTTCATGAAGAACATGAAAACTAAAAGTCAAAGCTAGAAACTTTACCTAGAAATTGACACCTAAATACACAAAAAATGTGCCTTTAGGTCAAGAACACAAAACCCAAATCAACAAATGTAAAAATAATCATAGAAATTCACACCACAAGAGTGATTTGAGAATTTCACATTGGTGGTGTTGTCACAAAAACAACAGTAGAAAGAAAAGATGTGATGAGGTTATGAAAGTTGACAAAGGTAAATTGAAGATAAAACACAAAACTTACCTTTTTAAAACAAAAGTGAAAAGCCGGCGTCTTTTCAAATTTACCTTTCTATCCACATCTTTTCACAATTATAAGCTCTTGCCTTTTCTTTAGGCACAAGCTCCAAGGCAATCTTAGCCATACACGTAGTATTGACAGCTGAACCCAATGACAACGTAACTGACACCCAACAGTTACATCAAGCTATCAAATCACTCCTTTTTTCCTGATGGCCGAAACATGGATATAGCCATCCATACATTTTCATGATGGTTGAATCATAGATAGGGCCATCAATCTATGTCTTTGACGACCGAAAATATGGCCATCTATACATCATCCAACTATACATTATGATGATGGCCGATATACATTTTTATGATGGTCGAATCAAAGATATGTCTATTGATCTATTCCTTCTGATGGATGAAACACAGATGTGGTCTTAAAGGCAATACCTTTCAGCCATAGTTCCATCTTCCTAATGGCCGAATCACGGATTTGGTCATCAATCCATTCTTTTGATGGACGAAATTCAGATGTGGCCATAAAGGCAATGCCTTTTAACCATAGTTCGATCTTCTTGATGGCCAAATCATGAATTTGGTCATCAGTCCATTCTTTTGATGGACCCAACACAGATGTGGCGGTGAGGATAACACCTATCAATCGAGATAACAGTTCGGTTTTCGAAGGGGCATATGTCATATTGACAAAATTGCATGACATTCATTTTTCGAAAGGGAAATATGCCATATAGGAAAGATTACACGACATTCTTTTTTTGAATTTGCATGTAATGTATACCATACACCAAAGTTACTACTTTGACCACATTTTCTACCATGATTACTTGGTAATTAATAAAAAAATCAAACATTAAGCTTAATCTATGTACTAAGAGCTTTAATTTGATATATTATACCTACTAAGAAGCTTAATAACGAGATAGAAATGTAAGCCCAAACATAGGTTGTTCAGACAGGGGTTGCCGGTATTGTTTACCAGTCTAGTAATTTTCATTACACATCCTGCATCCAACCTCCAAAGGTAATCCGCATAGTCATACGTCTGTATAAGAAGGTAATAGTCAACTACAAAAAATACATGACTTTTTCTACCCGCAACATACAACTCTTATATCCACATTGCTCAAATTATTTGAAAAATGAAATATGCTAAAATTATTTGAGAAATGCATACATATGCTTGAGAAATCTTATTGTCAAGTTCTTGCATACCTGGGTAGTGCGTCTATCACGAAGATCTGTATCTAGAGGGTTCATGAATGCCAAACCCCTTCACTGATCCATAAATTTATTTGGATTGTCTATGAGTATTTGATATCTAACCATTTAATTTAAATAAATCTATTTGTTATTAAGAGTGTTTCGGCATAAAAAAAAAGGTATTTTCTTTTATTTATGTTGATTTACTTTTTTCACTTGACTGTTGCCTAATTTTACATTCTTGCGGCAAAAAGAGAATACTTTTATGAAATGACTTTGCTGCAATTATTTGCTACTGTCTTATTTGTTTGCATATTTTCTTGAATTTACAAGGAGATTCAGCAGAAGAATGCTCCAAAAAAAAGTCATGAAAGCTCAATGTCATGTGATTGCCTAATGATTATGTGTTTGAGTCCAGAATGAAAATGCCGTGTTCCTGGAAGGATTGAGAAATGGTGGCTTGGGGATCTCAATCTGTTCAGTTCAGTCAGCATTTTCACTACTACTGATATAGATGGAGGCTGGTTTCTGTCGAGGCCTGGCCTGGACACAGAGAATGCCGATTATTTCATTTATAAATTTCAATATGCTACAATAAAATAATGTTTTTTCAATCTATTGTTTCTTGCAATCTGGAGGGCATTCAGCCTATGTCATATAAATAATCCAAATGTCATGTCATGCAATCAATTGACCAACTCACACCGTAAACTAAGTAGATATGGTTCATGTGATTAAGGGTTATACCTAATTCTGTGTTCAGAATATTACAAAGATGACTCACATTTTTTTTTTTTTTTTGAAAAAAAAAAAAGGGAAACAGGAAAAGGGTTATTAGCCTACGAAGGATTTAGTTTAAATTATATGTGGTTTAGTTTAAATTAATATAATAATATTTATATTTATATTTTATGATTTTAAATAACCCTCAATATCGACGCACACCTGCTTGCATCTGACCAGTGTAACACTAGATATATACTAATAGGAATTAGGAATGACGAAAAGGTTAACCCATAAATATTTAACTTATTTTAAACTGTGAATAATTTTTTAATTTAAAATTTATTTATTTATTTAAAAAATCATTATCATTTTATTTTAGAAAAAGGGAAACAAAATTGAAAGATAACTTTTTTTTTTTAAACAATCTTTGAATAACCAATGGAATGAAAATTTAATACTTCATTTGTCCTATTAAAGTAGTCCAGGTTTTTTTTTTGTTTTTTTTCCACATATTAAGAAAGTAGTTAATGTAGTTAATTTAATCATTTTTAAAGATAATTTTATTTATATACCCTGCATTCAATTTATTGACAATGTTAATAAATTCTAAGAAACATTTAATGAAGTATATTGGAATTGAAAGTAATAGATATCAAAAAGGAATTCATGAGGATAATTTAGCCTTTTAAGTTATAACTATCTCTTCTAAAAAAAAAACTAAACTAAGAAAATATGCACTATCTTCATGGGACGTATTTCATAAAAGCAAAATGTTTTTTTTCAAAAAAAACCTTTGAATTGTTGTTCGTTGATAAGAAAATTATAAATATATTTATTTGAGAAGAAATAACTTATTGTATCATCCATCACGCATTCAAATTAATACTCCCTCCATCTTTTTCTCCTTTTTTATTTGATAAAAAAAAAAGTATTTGACTTTTTAAAATCTTCCTATCTATCCTTCTTGTTAATATAATTATTATTGGGAAGACATGAATCTAAATCTTTAAACGTATTTGATTTGACTTTATATATAGTGCATTTCGTAAAAAATAAAATTTATTTTTATGGTTAATATTCAATTTTATTTTTCATGAAGTGCACAAATGTACTCTCTCTCGAAAAGGATCAAACCTTCTCGAATTTAATTGGTTTCATCCAGAAGCCTGCGGATAAGTTAAAAAATAAAATTTTCAATTAAAAAATTGTTTTTTTGAATATATTTTATATATTATATCTTAAAAGGATAAACTAAACTCTAAGGGTTATGGATCAAATTTATTATTATTTTGAAATAAAAAAATAGTTAACCGTTAACTTTACCGGTTAAAGATTTAAACGGTCTCTAGTGCACTTTATAGCATTTTCATATGTATATATATAAATATAAATATAAATATATATATATATTCAAAATTAATATTGACATATCTATATTTTTAAAGATTTTTGTATACATGAACTTTATATCCTAATTATTTTTATTTAATTGAACTAAAATTTTCAATTATAATAATATGAAATATTGATATCTGAGTCCTCCACCTTTTATTTTATTTTTGGGTTTTATTAATTTTCAATTATTTTACTTTTTTAGTCCATAATGTATTGAGTAAATGTCACATGTGGTCCATGAACTATTTTGGTTTTCTAACTTTGATCCATAATATTTTATTTTTTCATCTTAGGTCGTCCACAAATTTCAAGATGGAAACTTTGGTCCATATTGTTTTATTTTATCTTTTCTGGTTGTCAAACTTTTTTTTTTTTTTTGCATGTTTGGCCATTTTCACCTAAAACATGTTTTCAGCCATTTTTTGGCGGGAATGGGAACGGTATTTGTTTTAGTTCACCTTTTTTTTTTAATCTACCCACAGATAATAGTTTGTCAATCAAGTATTACTATTTTAGTGGTATGTAGCAATACTTGGGATCGGGAGGTCTTAAGTTCGAGACACTCTTAGGGTAGGTGGAATGCCACCGTTGATATTCGAGGGAAGTAGTATAGGGAGGAATGAGTGTAATATATATATATATATATATATATATATATATATATATATAGTTTACAATTTTTAGTCTACCATTTTATTATTATTATCTTTTTGCATGTTTGGTTTTGAATGTTTTTTCTTTAATCTTTTTTCGGTCTTCCATCTTTTAATTTTTTTTATTATTGGTTTAGAATGTAAATTCTTAAAAATAAATTTTTTTGCAAAAGATTGGATTGAAACCTTAATCCTTAGTTTAAAGTAAAAGGATTCTAACCAACTCAGCAATCAAAAACATTTATTTTATTTTTACATTCGATACTATATATTGTTTTAAATAAAATTCCTTTTAAATATTAAATACAATGCCACAATAAATAATTCATTTTATATTCATATTTCATAAATAGATATTATATTATATTATATATATAAATATATATATATATATATTCATAATTAATAATGACATGTCTATAATTTTTATAGATTTTTACATAAATAAACTTTATATCCTGATTGTATTATTTAATTAAAATAAAAATTTTATTTACATCTAACTTAGTAAATTATAATATTTTCATGAATATAAGTAATGATTCATTCAATAGACATAAAATTTGAGAAAAAACACAAATTAAAAATATAGCATAAATTACTACTGATATCTTTTGCACAGATTACTACTGCCTGCAAAAAATTATTCAGAGATTTTTTTTTTCCCCTTTTAAAAATACTAAGTTAAGTTTTAACGGGATCAAAATGTAAATCAAATTCGATATTTAGATGGATTGGAACGTCGCCGTCTGTATGACATGAGTGAACATAAATCGGTTTTTTCTTCTTGACCAACAAATCCTGCATTAAAAATTTAATGCGTTCTTGGAAGCTGAGGAAATTTGTAGGGTCTTGATTTGATTTGACTGAGAAAAGGACAACAGACGTGAACTCATCATCCAGGAATACGAGAATTAGGGGTCTAATAATGGGCTTAAGTATCACTTTAGCCATTAAATTTGTATATTTTTTTTTTGAATTTAATCATTAAACTTTTAATTAAGTTAATTTGAACATTTTTCTTTAAGAAAATAGTCAACTTGATCACTAAATTTCTAATTGAGTCAATTTAACTAATTTATTATGTGGAAATGATCAATTTGACTACTGAATTTCTAATTTAAACTAATTTTTTTTTTTACTTTTATTATTATTTTTTGTTAATTTCACTCAGATGTGAAATTATGTTTACAATATTCCTAAGACTATATTCCATCTATATCTCATTTTAACTTTTGATATAAACTTTTTCTTTAAAAAAAAAAAGTTTGATTTAACTTATTTTTTATTTAAAAATGTTATTTTTTAAAATAAAAATTTTAATTAACTTAAAAGTAAAACATTTTGTGCAACCTTAAAAAAATAAGAGCATTAAAAAATAATTTCACATCTGAGTGAAATTAACAAAAAATAATAATAAAAGTAAAATTTTTTTTTAGCTTAAATTAGAAGTTCAATAGTCAAATTGATCATTTTCACATAATAAATTAGTTAAATTGACTCAATTAGAAATTCAGTGGTCAAATTAACTATTCCAACAAAGTAAAACCATTAAATTAACTTAATTTTAAGTTCAATGGTTAAATTGAAAAAAAGATACAAGTTTATTGACTAAATTGATACTTAAAGCCTCTAAAAATCCGCCTAGTTTTACGGTCTTGAAAGTTGAAACATAAATAAGCATGTCAAATTTACGTCTATGTTCTTTTTGTCTTTGTATAGATTTACACCGTATTTTGTTACACGGAAATTTCAGGCGACTTAACTTAAAAAAAGAATGCATTTACATTTTAATAATTGACTTCTTTGCTCCCTAAATATATTGGATATATTCAGATACGGATACAAAACTCTAAAATTAAAAAGAGATAAATTTTCACTTCCTTAAAAGTGGGAATTCGAGTTTTACAAACCTCAAAACTTATTTGGATTAATTTAGTGCAAAAGTTTAACAACTAAATTTAAAGACATGTGCTTATCTTTATTATTGGGAGTAAATCTACAAGTTAAAAAGAAAACATGGGATAAAGTTAGAGGTAGAGCCCATCGCCATCCATGGTGAATGCCGAACTTGGGCATAGACAGCAATTTCATTCCGATCGAAGAGTCTCCAGCTGTTTAGTTTAAAAGTTTTAAATAAGAAAAAACCTATTTTATTACAAAAGAGGGTGGTAGTGTGAAAACCACTTCCTTTGATATCCAAGCTATCTAGTGAGTCTCAATGCTAGAATTCAAACATTGGGATTCCCATCTGAAAACTTGGAGAATGAAGCTATAAGAAAATGGAGATCTCTTAAGTGTGGACGTCCTTCCTCTCTTGTGTGCCTGTGATTTTCATTTAGGAAGAAAACGAAAAAAAAAAGGGAGGGGGGGAACTTGGAGGAGAGATTGAAAGGAAGAAGGGAAAACTCAATTTCGAAGGTGCTGTAGTAGATTCTGGAAGTGGAAAAATCTGCAAGAGAAATAAAAAGAAAAACCATCTTCCGGTTTTTGGTGTCTCTGCCAAAGATGGAAGAATCGAAAGTTTGGCGAAAAGTTTTCAAAGGATGACGAAGGAAGAAGAGGAGGAATGAAAATATTGGGGGAAAAAATGTTGTGGAAGAGACTCGATACCTCAATATAGGTTGAGAAAATTTGGTTGAGTTTTAGAAAACTTGTGTTGGCTATTTTCTATTTTTCAGACAAAAGATCAACTTTTTTAAAAAACTGGATCATGTGGACTAAGTCAACTGCTATCCAAATGCAATGTGAGTAAGTTTTTAATTTTTGAAAACTCAAAATTGGCTGTCCAAATGTAACCATTACATGTGGTATCATTGATCCCCCTTTTATTTTTATTTTTATTTTTCTAGGTCCCCAAATATAAAATGTTGATGATTAAAAATAACAATGCTCAGATTGTTATGTTTAAGCAAGAGATGATAAGGATATTTGAAACGATTCATCTTGGTGAGATGTCCTATTTTTTGGGAATGGAGGTCAAGTAGGCACAAAATGAAGTCTTCATTTATCAGAAAAGTATTTGAAGGAGAGTGCAAGAAGCATTTAAAGTATTTATCAGATCTTTAATAGCTTCAACATAGAAGAGAGTGCAAGAGTCCAAGTACTCCCATGGTGTAAAAGTAGAACCTTCAAAAGAAGGATGAAGCAGAACCTGTAAGTGAGAATGTTTATAGAAGTTTGATTGGCTGCCTTATGTATCTCAGTGGTACTAGACCAGACATTATCTTTTTCTGTAAATGTCTTGTCTAGATTTCTCAATTGTGTAAATGAGCTGCATATGGTAGCTGCAAAGAGGGTGCTGAGGTACTTGAAGGGTATTCTTTCATATGGGAATAAATTCTACAAGGATTAGAAGTTTAAGCTTTAGGGATATTCTGATAGTGATTTGACAGGATTAGTGGATGATATGAGGAGAACTTCAGGTTATTGTTTCATAGTTGGTTTAGGATGTTTCTCCTGGTGTTCAAAGAAGCAAGAGTTGGTGGTTCAGTCAATGGCAGAAGCTGAGTTCATTGCACCTACTGCAACTGTAAATCAAGGCTTATGGTTGAAGAAGCTCACGGATGATCTATATTTGGAGCAAGAAGAAGGCATAGAGATACTTGTGGACAATCAAGCTACTTTAGCCATTTCTAACAATCTTGTTTTCCATGGAAAAACCAACCACTATAGGATTAGGTATTACTTCTCAAGAGAAGTACAAAAGGCTAGAGAAGTAAAGCCGTTGTAGTGTAGTTCAAAAGACCAAATTGCAGATATATTTACAAAATCATTTCGTGTTGGTCGATTTAAAGTTCTAAGGGCAAAGTTGGGAGTATGCAACACTTGATCCAGGAGAAGAGTGTTGATGTCTCAAGGCTTTTTAATTGCTATTTTATTAGTTTATTGCTAGGTAATGGGCAACGTGTGTTTTTGGATTGTTTTTTAGTTTGAGCTTGTATTTAAAAGCCGGATTTAGTTCTAATAAGCAGCAGAGTTATTTTCCTTTCCAATACATCTTCCTTCGGTAAGTTTTTGCTGTCTACATTTTGAGAGAACAACACGGTTATTGAGAAAAATATCGATCTTTTGTCCCAATTTGGAGGAACTCAAAATCTTGCCCAACACCTACAAACGTGAAAGTTGGAATCACTGGTGATCCGGGAACCGTAAATCAGAGAGTGGAGGCTTTTGGTTCAAACACGTACCAGAAGCCAATTGCTAGGAGCTTTATCAGTTTTGCAATCGAAGCATTCAAAGATTCAAGCATTATCGTTCTCCTGGTTTGTGCAGTGCTGGCCCTTGGCTTTGGAATCAAACAGCATGGTCCAAAGGAAGGGTGATACGAAGGAGGAAGTATAATTCTGGCTGTTATTCTGGTTCTTGCAGTTTCTGCAGTCAGTAACTGCAAACAGAGCAGGCAATTCCAGAAGCTTTTGGAGGAAAGTGGCAACATTAAGATGGAAGTGGTTAGAGATGGCCGGCGACAGCCCATTTCGATCTTTGATATTGTTGTGGGCGATGTTGTTTGCTTGAAAATTGGAGATCAGATCCCTGCTGATGGGCTATTCCTGGATGGCTATCAACTGAAGGTTGATGAATCCAGTATGGAAGGTGAAAGTGACCAGGTGGAGATACATGAAACCGATCATCCTTTTCTGGTATCTGGCACAAAGGTAACGGGTGGATTTGGGCATACGCTGGCCACATCTGTAGGCATGAAAACTACTTGGGGTCAGATGATGATTTCCAAAACTCATGACAGGAATGAAGAGACGTCATTAGATGAAAGACTTATACTGGTAAGGTCGGATTATCTGTTGCTTCTCTTGTTCTGATTGCACAGATAATTGTTATTTCACTGGCCACACAGTTGATGAAATGGGTAAGAAAGAGTTCGTCAATGATATCATGGATTCAATGGTGCGAATTATTGCTGCAGCGGTAACTATTATTGTAGTTGCAATTAAAGAGGGTTTGCCATTGGCTGTTACCCTAACCTTAGCGTACTCCATGAGAAGAATGATGCTTGATCATGCCATGGTTCGCAAGTTATCTGCTTGCAAAACAATGGGTTCAGCCACCACCATCTGCCCGGACAAAACTGGTACTCTGACCTTGAACAAGATGCAGGTCACTGAATTTTGGTCCGGAAAAGAGTCACTGAAGGATAAAAGATCAGGGATCAGCCGTGAAGTTCTTGAGTTGCTGCAGGAAGCTACCGGGTTAAACACAACAGGAGAGGTTCATTTGTCATCCTCTATTCATCTTCCAGAAATTTCTGGTAGCCCTTCTGAGTTACCTATCCGCTTGTGGGCTGTCTCTGATACGGGGCTGAACACTGAGCAAGCGAAGCAACAAAATGGGATTCTCTTTGTTGAAACTTTCAATTCAAAGAAGAAAAAAAGTGGCATCTTGGCAAGAAACAAGGCTGCAGGGGAAATTTACTTGCACACGAAAGGAGCAGTGGAGATGATCCTAGCCTTGTGCTCTCATGACTCCAAAAGTACAGGTGCTATAGTACCCATAGATGATGTGGAAAAGGCTGAGCTAGAAGCAATAATCCAAGACATGGCAAGCAGAAGCCTGCGGAGCATTGCTTTTGCAAGCAAGAGAACAGCAGAAGAAAGTCATATGGGATATGAAGAACTTCAGGATACGGGACTGACCTTACTAGGGTTGGTGGGTTTGAAAGATCCATGCAGACCAGAAGTCAAAGCAACAGTAGAATGCTGCCAAAGTGCTGGAGTTTATATCAAAATGATCACTGGAGACTACATGTTTACAGCAAAAGCAATAGCCCTTGAATGTGGAATTCTGAAACCAGATGAAGACTTGGAGACTGCCATAGTTGAAGGTGAGACTTTCAGAAACTATTCACCAGAAGAAAGGATGCAAAAGATTGACAGAATTTCAGTAACGGCAAGATCATCCACGTTTGACAAACTTCTGATGGTACAATGTTTGAAGCAGAAAGGCCACGTCGTAGCAGTTACAGGGGATGGAACTAATGATGCACTTGCACTAAAAGAAGCAGATATTGGGGCATATGATCCTAGTTTTGATCACTAAAATTTCTTCAGCAAACTTAGAGAATTATCAAACTGAGGTCCGTACTCCGGAATCTGATACATAGACCGATTAATCTTCAATAAATTCCAACCTGAATTATCCATGTTCTATCTTCATTAACACAATGCATTTAATCATATAAACTTGTTGTGAGTTTCTGTCTATACAGCTAACAACTTGTAAAGCAACGGTCAGCACTAGATTCAAATATCCTTACGATTAGGTGCATCCAAGATCATCCTTTTAGGCTATTGAACTGTCATTGATCTTTGCAGATGATGCAATTGCTTATATCCCATGATTCACGAATTAAGTTTCCTGAAAGACTTAAACTCTTGGGTTCCATACCCAAGCATGATTTTGATTATCAACATTATGCTGGGGGATAAAGAAAATATTTATACCAGTCTGCCCCTTCAGCTTTTTTGAATATATGTCGTAGCAGCAAGAAACTCATCACCTTCGATGGGTAACCTTTGGTTATCAACATTATGCTGGGGGCTAAAGAAAATACTTATACCAGTCTGCCCCTTCAGCTTTATTGAATGTATGTCGTAGCAGCAAGAAACTCATCACCTTCGATGGGGAACCTTCAGAACTCAAATAAGATGGAACTGAATCCTACAACAAGATTATACCAGGATATCCAGAGTAAAGTTGAACATGTTCTACAGAATAGTTTCTTTCTGGTCCTTGAAAAGTGTCAGCTACTTATCCAGTGATAGAACAAAGATTTAGCATTGCAGAGCGAGGTTGTGCAATAAATGAAGTAAAAATTACTCTCTAACAATAAATGTACAAGAGCCCAACACAGAAGTCATCGAGCAAATTCGAAAACAGCGACCAATTTCATTTCTAAAATGCATAATTGAACCCTAAATGTATAAGCTCAATTCTTCCCTGGTTATGAAACTATTTGGAGATCCAGAGTTGTTTTCGGCTTTGGTCCTCCCATAAACCTTCGTCTTCAAAATGGGGATAAAGCACAATCAAGAAATATAAGTTTAAAAAAAAAAAAAAAAGATGAAAAATCCCACATATTCCGTTCTTTTATTCTAGGATGCCACATATTCTACCAATTCTCAGGTCGGAAAGGAGCAGACAAACAGCACAAGCATTTTAAGGGAAAAAAATACAGAATATAGAAACAAGAAACTTCAGGCTGTGGAGTAAGAGGGAAAGGGCCTCACCATCTCCGCAGTACAATACGATGTCCATATTCCCTGCCCTGAAACCTTCAAACAAACATTTGCCATCCATTTTCAAGAAAAAGAAATAAAGAAAAATCCATTGTTGAAAGGGGAATCTTGATTCTTATGGAGTATTGCCCCAGTATATTAGACAGAGCAAGGACTCCTGTCCTGTCGGAAATCAAAGGTTGCAGCAAGGCGTACCAGGTTTATAGTGGAAATCGAGTGGGTAGAACTGGAACCAGTTTTATACTGACCCAGAAAAAGATGTTACTAAGCGGATTTCATTGTTCATAGATTTCATTTTAGTGGGCCAAACTCCAGTGCCCAAACTTTGTCGGGACAGTACCCAATTACAAGAACCAGCTCTCTATTTTGGACCTTCATGGGACAGAAATGACAATGGATATTCTCCGCCAAGTTGAAGGATGGGAAGATTTTGATACTCGTCGCAGATTAAAACATCAGAGAAGCAACTGGATTTCCTAGTCTCCAGCTCTGCTGAATTTGATGAAGGTGCTGAGAAGAAATAGCTGGAGAATTGGCTGCGGTACACTAAAATGCAGTAATCGGTAAAGGAACATATAGATATACGAATTAAGAGTGTAGAAAGAAAAGGAGTTGATTTCCAGAGAAGTTCAGACCCAGAAAAAAAATTGTGAATTTCTTTCCCCACATAATGCTGCTGAGGCAAATTTTAGCAATCAGCCATAAGGCACCATGGACTATAGATTCAGAAGATAGAGTCGTACATAATTAAAAAAAGCATCAGGGCAAAAACGATACTTAGCAAGTTTGATTCAAACAAATCATTCCAAGAAATTTGTACAAAGACATAATCAACTCACTAAAACAAAAAAAAAAAACAAAACGACCGACATGGGAAACTTGGGATGAGAAATTTCGTCCACAGTTGACCTTAAAGTTGTTACAACCAAGAACTACTTGAAGTAATTTGTACAAGATAGCATATGACAGAAGTACTAAAGAATTTATATACGCTAAAATGCAGCGATTGGTAAAGGAAAATATATATAATATATATATCCCTCAATAAATCTTTACATTTAATCAGAAAGATAAAGATAAAGCTTACAATAAACTCATCTAAAGATACAGATTACAAATCTTTAAAACTTTGCTGCGACTAACAGGTCCTCCCGAGGGATAAAGAAGGCGGGAGAGGAAAGGGAAGACCACAGCCTGCTCCGTCTCCAAATAATTTGTATGGCTTGTAATTAACAGAATCTTCGGCTGCTGCAGGCGGCTTATGATCCATCAAAGGGGCAGCAACTGAAAACATTCCTCTGCTGCAAAACCAGGGCTTCTCAACAGGGCAATTGATCATATTCATCACCGATTGACGAAGGTCTGGGATCATCTTGTTCTTGAGAATGAATGGATGATAAATCAACATATCGGCAGTCCACCTCTTCTTGGAATCCCTTTCCAAGCATTTCTTTAAGAAATCTTTCAAATCTTCAGATATAATCTCTTCAGGGATGATTGGATTTCCACAAGCAATCTCCCGAGACAAACCAACTCCATCAAGATTTGAATTCCACAAGCTTCTTCCGGTGATCATCTCCACGGCAATGCACCCTAAAGCCCATACATCACCAGCTTTCTCATTCAAACCATATAACACCGATTCGGGTGATGCGTAGGGCAGCGTACACCGACTCTTTCCCCAATCTGCTTCCGACACTTTCTTGGATGACCCGAAATCTGCAATTTTGAGTAGTAGCCTCATTCCGCACTTTTCTTGCACCAGAAAAACCAAGATGTTTGCCGGTTTGAAATCGCAGTGAACGGTTTCTTTACTGTGAATATGAGACAACCCGGTCAGCAACATGTCCAAGAAAGAAGCCACTTGAAATTCAGACATTGACCCATCGTATGCTTCGATCAAGCTGCGCAATGTGCCTCCGGGAGCGTATTCTAATACAAGATTATAGATATCTCTGCCGTACTCTGAACTAACGTCGGCCCCGAATCCTCGAACGACATACTCGCAACCCCTGAGTTCTTGGAGTAGGATTGCTTCTTTCTGAAGAGAAGAAAACTGCAGATGATGTGAAGCATTATTACTTCCCAGAGAAGAAGAAGAAGACGGGATAACAACACTCTTTACAGCCACCGGCGGAACCATCAAGAACGGCCCGTATGCTTGCACCGCCATGTAAACGGAACCAAAGCTTCCCTTTCCAAGAAGCTTGGTCTTCTTCCACTCCATTTGTTAAATTTCTTTCTTTCTCCACAACAAAGAATGAGCGAAAGAAAGCAAGAAAGAAAGAAAGAAAGATTTCACAGAGACTTCAAAAATTATAAACTAAGAATGAATCACATATATTCGAGACCAATTAACATTGCCTAAGCAGAACATGTTGTGTTCCAAATTCGGAAGTAAACTGAAATTTATAATACTAGTCTCCCTTTCCAATTCCTACAAGGAGTACTGATTTCAATTCATACTCCACCTTCTCCTCTTCCTAGTTCTGCATGGAATTGGAATTGGAAGATGGTAATTTTAGTCTCTCATCTTTTTTTTTTTAACAATTCTGATCCAAAACTTTTTCTTTTAGTTTTTTTGTCCACCATCAAATTTTTTTGTGCCTTTGATCCACATCAATTTATTTTATTTTTTTTGATCCTCCACCTTTTATTTTTGTATGCACAATTGGTCCAAATGGGGAGAAATGTTTTGGAGATTTTTTTGGCCAGTTAAAGAAGGGTACTTTAGGAATTTCATAACTAAAATAATCATTTTTGGTTCTTCACTTTTTTTTTTATCCTACTTTTTATTTTTTAAGTCTTTGGTTTTGACCAATTAATCCGTCAACAACTTTCACTTTATTTTTACATCTAATAGTATATATTATTTTCAATAAAAATCCTCCTCAAATATTTGTGTTATAATAATTTTCAGTTATTTTACTTTTTTAGTCCATAATGTATTTTATTTTATTTCTATCCTTAACCCCTTAAAGAATTTTACATATTATTATAACTAAAACTTTTAGTATAATTAAATATAATGATAATTAAGACATAAAATTCATGTATAGGAAAATCTATAAAACTTCTGGATATATCATTATAATTATGATTATGTTGGCATCTGCATAGACTAGTCTATAGGGGTCAGCTTCTATATCACATTTGTGATTCTTCAGCAATCTAACATGACAACCAATGATGTTTATTTATTCATCTTCAACCACAAAACCACAATAATTAACCAAGAAACTCGATAAACCTAAAAATCACAATTCATAAACCCACTCGGTTATTTCCACATGTGAAGAAACGCCTGCAAGGATGTTGACAAGTCCATGAGGTCTTCATCACTGCCGCATTCCCACAATAACAGGTCGCCCGTGCGAGAAGATTACTATTGGGTCTCTCTGTGAATCTTGGGACGCAAGAGCAAGCAGATTCATCCCTTTCGTTTGGCATTTCAATTTCATCAACGATGCTGTGTCCCAGACTACCAGTGAAATTTGAACTTTGAGAAGGAAAGTTACGGATTGGGAGAGTGAATATCTGTTCTTGTCTTTATCTCCTCCTTTTCAAAAAATTTTTTTTTTTTTAAGAATGAAAAATATCATACAATTTTGAATGTATATTTGTTTTATATTATGGGAGTGGACTCCGGTGGATTTGCAACGGAAAATGATAAAAAGGGTCAAATATGTCAACTGTAAATTAATTGAGCATCTAAAAAATCGAAAAAAAAAAAACGGGACTAAGCTTACCAAGCGTAATTAATTTAAGGACAAAAACAATCTTCCTATTGTGGTTTTGTCGTTGAATTAAATCATAATTTATTAACCATAATTCATATAAGTTATTAATTCATAGGATTATGGTTTATTAACAATCTGTATATGTAAAAAATAGAAAAATTAAAAACAAAACTATAATTAAGAAAAAGTAATTTAACGTGTCACCCATCACCATTTCAAATTAATATTTTCTAAAAAAAAAAAGAGATTTGTTCATGTAATTTCAATTATATTTTAAAAAAATCAATTAATTAAATTCATATGAGATAATATAGTTTTTTCTTTTAAAATTTTATTATGATTTGTTATAAATATTTTCAAATTATATTATATGTTAAACCTACTTTTTTTTACCTATATATTTTAAAATGTTATTTCATTATATGTTCTTATTGCTATGGTCGCTTAAATAAGTTGAATGGACATTTTTACACTAAGAAATATTGTTATCACTTTGAATAATCTTTCAGTACATAATAAAACTAAAAATAATATACAACTAAAAAAAAAAAATCAATGTATCTCCTATCACCCGTCCAAATTATCATCTTTTATAAAATTCAAATATCAAAAAGAAAATCACAGAATTCTTATGAGTTATTTTTTAATTATCATAAATTAATTTTCTATTTATATACATTTTTTTAGGATCGAATGAGTATTTTTTAATTATGAAAATCTTTACATAGATTTAATTTAAATGTTTCTTAATGAAAAATTTCATTATTTCATATCATTATTTTCATGATATGAAAGTGGGCGTTATTAAACCCATCTAAAATTCATCTTAAACCATACAATGCTTGTCGGGTATGCATTGTTTTAAGGGCAAAAGATCCATAATAACCCTAATATAAATGAAATTAAAACCTAAAAATCAAATTATCTATAATATGTGGAAAATTACAATGAAACAAAAACTGAAGGTAATATATTTTTGAATCACAATTTAAACTTTAAAATAAATTAACACACTGTACCAAAGGTCCGGGTCTTCATAAATCAGTGTAATTTTTTTATAATTAGATTATTCAGTAAGTATTTTAATTTTCTTAAAAACAATATAAAACAAATTTTTAAATGAAAAGTACAAGATTTAGAATTAAAAGGTTAAAAAGATAAATTCTAGGAAGTCATCTTTATTTAAAAAGTAATTGTAAGGTTTATCTTCATTTAAAGAATTTTCTCACGTCACTCATCACTGAGGAGTCATATTTTAAGGGGGCGTTTTCATTTTTACCCAAATTAAAACAGTAATTTCTTATTTACCAAGTTTTTCACAACATTTCACAATTACTCATATCTAAAACTAACTTTTCATTCTATACCCATTTTGACTTTTCATTAAAA
>JAOXNR010000001.1:2812073-2833695 GCA_028571225.1 Parsonsia alboflavescens | reverse complement strand
GGCATGAACAATGTTGAAAACTTAACCAAAACGACGTCGTTTTGGCTTGTAGACACAAATTCTGTGTGCTACGTAGCACACAGCAGCATTCCTATATAAATATATATATATATATATATATATATATATATATATGTCGTGGTGTGCTACTTGTGTCCTATTGAAGGAAAAGTAGTGACAATTTTCTACGGCGTTTTTTTTCAGTCTGTTTACGTTGCAGTACAGCGACTTCCTCTTTACAAATTGAAAAAAACAACGTTACAGAAGTTTGTTGCTACTTTTCCTTCAGTGGGACACAAGCAGCACACTACAGCATATATATATATAAATATATATATATATATATGTATGTATAATGATGTATTCCTTTTGTCAAAATTGAATGTAAGTTATTTCTATTTGATCTGGTTAGGAATTGAATGTTTATTTATAAAAATAAATAAGTTTTAAATACTTCCTCTAACCCTATTTATGTCCTTATTAAGAAGAATATTAGAAAAGGAAAGAAAGAGAGAAATTTTTTTTTTTTTTTGGAGAGAATGTATAATATAGGAAGAAAAAAAAAAGAGTAAACTATCATCAATGACTTAGGGACGCCAAAAAGTGAGTCCAAATTTAAGTGACTTGAGAAATGACTTATATTTACGCTAAGTTATTGCATAAGTCAGAATTTGACCTCAGATGCAAATTGTGCAAAGGCTTCTAATTCTGTGAATTGCATCTGTTCCAACTTTAATTTACCAGTTACTTGTTTCATAGCTTTAATTTGAGCTATGGACCCCACCCTAGAAACAGAGATACCCACACTAATAGCAGGCCTAATTCCAGCATTGAATAGGTTGGCAGATAAGAATATTTGGCCATCAGTAATGGAAATTACATTAGTAGGAATATAAGCTGAAATATCTTCCGATTGAGTTTCAACTATTGGTAAGGCGATCATACTTCCTTCACCTAAACTAAAACTTGATTTAGCAACTCTTTCCAAAAGGCGTGAATGTAAATAAAAAATATCCCTTGGATAAGCTTCACGCCCAGGCGGTCTTCGTAATAGAAGAGACATTTGACAATAAGCTTGTGCTTGTTTTGAGGGATCATCATAAATGATTGAAGTGTGTCATTCACGATACATAAAATATTCAATCAGAGCTGTTTCTGTATAAGGAGCGAGATATTGTAATGTAGCAGGGGAATCTGCTGTTTCAGCTACCACAATAGTGTATTCCATCCCCTCCCTTTCCTGTAAAGTAGTTACTACCTTAGCCACAGAAGATGCTTTTTGACCTTTTGAAAGTTTTGATCCATAACATTTTTTCTATCCTTTTTCATCCTTAAATATTTTTCGATTGGATATTTTGGTCCTTTTAGCCTAATTTTTCAAAAAAAAAAATCACTTGATTTTGAAGTCAATAATGATCTAATCAAAATTGAAAAGGCATTATTATTATTACACTTCATCACGGTGATGTTGATGCTTTACAAATTCATTGAAATGTACTTAAAAATCCTATGATTTTTTTAAAAAATTCCTTCAAAAGGATCAAAATATCTAACCGGAATTATTTATGGATGAAAAAGGTAAAAAAAAAATGTTAAAGATTAAAGTTTCCAAAAGTTAAAAGGTTGAATCCTGAAATATACAATAAATCTATTTAAGCTCAAAAAATTAATTTATTTCTAAAACTATTTTAATTTTTTCTTCCTTTTCTTTTTATTTTTCTTTTCCCTTTTGTTTTTGGTTCTTCTCTTTTTCTCCTTTTTTCGCTATTTTATTCTCTCTTCAAAAATTTTTTTGGTGTAATTTATTTATTTCTTTTATCTTGTTTTCTTGTTTTATCCCTTTCTTTTCTTTTTACTTTTTTCAGTTCGGATTTATTTTTCTTTCTCTCCATATACATTATGAAGACTCATTGTCAAGTTTATATGTTTGCTAAGAAAACTAAATAAATATCTTTATACACTAATGTTTTGAATAAAACATACTCAAAACTCCAACATCTTTTTCGTGCTTCATATCTTTATTATCAATTAATAGAACACCCAACTGTTGATTTTTTTTAAAATATACCTTCAATTCAAATTATTTTCTCTTTATATAAAAGTGATTATTGCTTAACATATTATGAACTATGTAAAATAATAATTTTATTTTTATATAATCTAAGTGTTTATTTTCTAAATTCTTCATTTTAATAAAAGGGTAGGGGTCTGCAAACCCGTCTTCATAGGCGGCATTTTTCAAAAAAAATAATATATATTGTACTTTATGTAATATAATGGTTATTTCCAATTGTTTAAAAAATAATACAAAACTTCTATAAAATTTTCAAAGCTTATTTTTATCCAACAATTTTTATTTTGAAAATCACTTTTATATTATTGTAAATATCTAGAAACATACTCAAGTAAAACTAGCATCACCGTATAAAATTTTAAATAATTATCCAAAAAAATAATAATAAAAAAGAACATCCAAACACTATGAACCTTCCTTGATCTTAACATAGTCCTCACTCAGGGGCGGAGTAAACCCTAAAGGTCTAGACTTAAGAGAGACACTTATTGCATATTATAAGAATAATTTTTTAATAGACATAATGAGAGTTATAATTGTTAGAGTTGTGTTGAATTTACTAATGTCAAAGCACGTTGTTGCATGGAATAATCACACTGATATATACACTGGATCGATCACATGCAAGTCATTCCAGGAATTTTCTGTACATATTGAATAGGAGTTGAAGAATGGATGGTTCAATCAACGAGCAGCACAACGGGAAGCGAAGCTCAATTATATTTGTCAAATATATTGCATTGAAATCAAGAAGCCCACAGCACAAGATTGGCATATAACTCTAAAACCATGGACTATCGATAGTATTAGTATCTAAAGCCCACATGCATGCATGTCTGAGGCTTTGACTGAGAAAGAATCTTGTACGGCCACAGCAAGTGATTGGCAAGCCTTAATTAATGCACAAATTTATGTTTAATAGGATTCAAACTTATCGCCAATCAATGTATTTTATTTTTCTTATTTTTATCAGCTCATTTATGCCTTGACGATATCTAGCTGCAAGAAAATACTAATCAAGTTTCTGAATAAAAAATTCCATTTCATCTCATCAACTATATATAAATATATATATGTATATATATATATATGAATGTTGTGGTATGCTATTCGTGTATTATTAAAAGAAAAGTAGCGACAAACTTTTACGACGTTATTTTTTTTCAATATGTAAAAAGGAAATCATGAAAAAAATAACGTTTCAGAAGTTTGCACTACTTTTCCTTCAATAGCACACGATTTGTAGCACACCACAACATCCTTATATATATACATATATATATATATATTCTCTTAGCTATGTGTGTATCTCGAGTTTCCATGCAAGGCGAGGTCTAAAACTATCGGAATAGTAAACAGCTGCAGCTTCAACTTAAAAGAGATAAAAACTAATGCTCACAAGAGTATATCTATAAAAGCCCCCGTCTCCCATTCTTCTCTACACCACAATATATTTCCTTTTGCTAATTCTCTACAACAAACAGTACATACGTACACCTGATCAACATGATGAGAACTATTCTCATACTTTTCTCCTCAGTCCTCCTCCTTTCCCTTTACGCCTCCTCGGCAGCAGAAGCACCCGACGCAGTGCTCGACTTTGCCGGAAAGAAACTTATAGCAGGAACTACCTATTACGTTCTTCCAGTCAATTGGGGCAACGGTGGCGGACTCACTATTCAGAGCACCTGGCCCGGCAAGAAAACCTGTGCTCTTAGCGTTGTCCAAGCTGAAAATAAAGATGTTTCAGGGATTCCGGTGTCCTTCACTCCGGTCAATGTTAAGAAAGGAGTTATCCGAGTTTGCACAGATCTAAACATCGACTTCCCGCACGCCCACACCAAGTCATGTCCTCATCAATCCAACGTGTGGAAGCTCGACAACTACGACCGATCAACCGGGCAGTACTTTGTGACCACCGGTGGAGTTAAGGGAAACCCTGGACGTCAGACATTAAATAATTGGTTTAAGATTGAAAAATATGGAAGTGCTTATAAAATCAAGTATTGTCCCTCGGTCTGTGCTTCCTGCAGGGCCATGTGCAAGGACGTCGGAGTTTTCATGCAGAATGGGAAGAAGCGTTTGGCTCTCAGCAACGTGCCGCTCAAGGTTATGTTCAAGAAAGGATATTGAGAGATCGGGTTTCTTACAAACTACCTACCTTCCTACCATGTTACCAGTTGTTCAGGCATTGAAATAAAGATTGTGTATGAAGTATATTACAAGTGTTTCAAACTACTGTAATAATAACAAAAATATTAATAAAGTGTTCCAACCTTTTTTTAGTTGCTTATGTGTTAAATAAAATCCTAACTAATGCTATGGAATACTCCCTCCTTTCCAAATTTCCTGTGTTTAAGGTTATTTTATCAATATTAAGGAAATAAATAGGAGTTTCATGATTGGTTGTTATAGAATGGAAAATATAAAATAATTAATTGACTCTGAAAAAAGTCACATAAAAAGTAGATCAATATTGAGGGATAGAAAAGAAAAATCAAGTCTATTTTTTACGTTAAAATGTGTAAGTTATAAATAATTTGGGACAAGAACTCCCTCTTTAAACGATAGGTAATTTGGGAGGAGGGAGCATTTTTCCTTGAACAGAATATATTACTTTCTCCTTTTTGAATTGAATCTCTCTATTTTTATTTTAAAATATTTTGAATTAAATGTTTTATTTCCTAAATTAGCAAAAAAAAAATTTCAAAGGAATTGATATTATCATGTATGAAATGAACAAAACCAAACTTTTTCAATAAAATTTGTAAAAGTCAAAATGAGATATTCATTACATTTTTGTGTTGTTATCCTTACAAATTATAATGTGTAATTAATTCTAAAAATATAATGCGTTTTAATGCCTTGCCTAATCTTTTGAAATTTGTGTAATAATTAGAATTAAATTACAATTCAAAAATGACCCATGACTATATAATGGAACAAAACTTTAAATTATTGAGAATTGTAGTTATTAATGAAAGAGGTAAATGACATTTTTTATATAACATGATTATGTTTAATAGTTTTTAATCCATTTTACATGACGAAAGATAGTATTTTCTTTTTCTTGAAGAGTATGGTTTCGGTAAGAAAATATAAGTATTTTGCCAAATTTGATAAATATTTAAGGTTTTTAATATTTAATTATTAACTTATTGGTTATATTTAACTTAATTCAAGTTGATTAAAGGAGAATCATTGTTTCTAGGTAAATAAGCTCTCATACCATTAACCCATACATAAAAATAATAGTGTCGAACTTTAAAATGATCCTACTACAGCCCTCAATTTAAACAAATCAGAAAAAAAAAATTATTCCATCATAACCTTCCATCCAAAATAGAAATTAAGTCATTAACAAAAAGTTAATGGTAAAGAGATTTTGAAAGTTGAACTTTATGGTAGCGAAATTTTAAAATTTAAAGTTATTTTTCAGTAATAATGAAAATTTAGGGATGTAAGGGGTAATTTATTTATTTATTATTATTATCAAGAGATAAAATAAAATTAATATTTTTTTAAAAAAAATTAAAGAAATCTCATATTCTACATAAACACTTTTAAAATGACTAGGTACATAGCTCCGCCGCAACGGCGGAGGTCCATTAGGCCGTTTTTAAAATAATCTCCTGATATTTTATTATTATTATGATATTAATATTTGTGGTTAATTCGAGTGTGAAGTTTCATTGTAAGTTTAAAAAATCTAATATTATATTTACTATATTATGGAACTAATATTTCTTGTTATATCCATTGTGAAGTTTCACTATTAACTTTTTATCACGATAAATTCACTTTTTAAGGACTTAATTAATTTATTTAAAGATAAAGGGGGTTTTTATTTTCAAATGTCACGTGTTAATAACAAAACAATAATGTCTGTATAATAAGTATGGATCCAATATTATAGATTCTGTAGAGTGTAGATGCTATAATAACAAACCCATTGAGAGAAAAAGAAGCATTCTGCGCCAAGCTCGAATAGTTCATTAACTTGAGTTTACAACATCTTGACCTTTGAGAATGAAGAACAGCTTGGTTTCTGAAGAATTTCCGGCGCTGCATCTCAATAAAATAACAAACAAATATAGGGAACCTCATTAAGTCAAGGAATGTCAAGCCATTGCGAACTTCAATAACAGATCTACATAACACACATAAAACAGTATCAAATACATATTACATCCTAAAATGCTACAGAATTAGATCTTAAATGTGCCCTCCTAAGGCCTATATTTAATATTTATAGAGAGTATTATAAAAGTTGTAATACCCCGACCACAAAGTACCAGAGAAATGTGATCTTTGTTATAAAGTTGTAAGTTGTTCAAGATCATTGAAGAAAAGGAGAAAATGGTGCGGCCCGAGTAAAGAATGAGGCTTTATTTTTGGGATGATTGATCTTTTTCAGCAATCTATTAGAGGTACCTTATGGGCATAACATGCAGACAATTCTCTTCTTTTAATTTCTCCTTTTAATCTCAAGGGTCTGGGGTGGCATTATATAGATCTACTGGAACATTCCATTTCACAAAAATACATAAGACTTGATAGTAAAAAGAAGTAAATTTTTTTATGAAACAAAGAAATACAACAAACATGTGACCCACTATATACATGATGCACCCAAAATTTCAGAAAACCATATTGATCATTCAAGAAAATTTGCTGGAAGTTTTTATAACTTGTCAAGAGTCAAGACATGAGAAGGAGCTCAATGAGGCAAATAATAAAAAACAGGGCCTAATTGAATCAATGATTTCAAAGATCATATTTGTAAAGATGAAGAAAATAAATCACAAACAAACATTCAGTAAAAGGGGGCAAAGTGCATACTTGGGACCAATGAAGGCCATTGTTGTTCCCAAGATACCATTAAGCTTGAAGACAACAAGCTTATACAAAAGCTTCTTTGTCTCTGCAGGGATCTGCAGAAATTCAATCATTAAAATGTTGGTGCATTAAACGCAGTCAGATAACTCCTATAATGCTGACAGATTAAAAACCAATCTAAAAATGCCCAAGTATGCTTTCTTAAGAAGAAAAGACATGCATGAATCCAGATTTCTCATTTTCACTGCAAAAAACAAATCAAACAGAACAAAATCAGCCAAACCACCAGCATTCATCACTAAGATCCATAATTCTATGCTTCATTATCCAAACCTTAAACTAAAATTCCAAAACAAATAAATACTAACCTGATTTGCTTGAGACCAGCAACTGCCGATTGAAGCTTGATGAGGAGAAAGGAAGAAAAACAGATAACCCTTAAAAAAATTTTAAAAATTGTGATAAGAAAGAACAATCACAGTATTCTAATCATTCCTTTGGCTTTCACTTGCGATTAAGATAAGAAAGCCCGTCACCGAATGGAGGAAGATAGACCACAGGACACCTGTCTCTTATGTAAAAGTGTTAGAAAAAAAAAAAAAAGAAAAAAAAAAAGTTTTCATCTTGGACTTATGAGCTTTAGTAAGTATAAATAGGTAATTCTTCATCCAAAATTGAATATTCATTTTAACTTGAATATTCATTTAAAAAGAAAGGTAACTTTATTTATGATAAGCAATGATACACATAAAAAAGTTATTTATGAAAAATATGAGATTTCTTTCCAAAAAAATAATATTATTATTTTCTTTCTTAATTACTCTATTAACTATTCAATGAGTATAATAAATGACTTAATAACAATGGAAAGTTACTACTCATGACCCTAATCTTTCGACTATTACTTAGAAATAATTTTAAAACTTCAAAATTGTTCGCAACATACCCCTCAACTTACAATAATAATAATAATACTAATAATTGCTCTACTCATAGTATTACTAGATTGACTTAACTAAAAGATAAATGAATTTTATATTTTTATGTAAAATCATTCAAGTAATCAAATAAACTAAAAGTTAATAAAACCACTAACAACCTACAAATTCAATATTCTTATGAAAAAAAATTGCTAAATAAATAACACACATTAAAAAAGAGTAAAACTAGATAAAAATACTTATCAAAAAATCTAAAGATATGTCAAATCTTATTAGCTTAATGGTAATCGATAAGCAGTAAAACTTGAAATTGAGAGGTCTTAAGTTCGAGACACAATGAAAGTACGTGGGTGCTACTATCAATTCTCATGGAAGAAGAGATTTTTTAAAAAATTAATAATAATGAAAAAAGATTCAACTAATTTTTTAAAATATATATATATATATATATTTATATAGATTCAAAATAAAAAGGGAAAGAAATGATTTTGTGACTTCAAACTTTTAAAAAATATTTTTTATTTTATATAGGTCATATTATATAATTTTAAGGTGGATCTCAATGGCTAACTTAAAATGGGTTAGTGTGTATCAATTTCACCTCTGTATAAACGTATATTTGACTCTAATCAAATGTAATAATCTTCCATGTTATATATAGTAGTTAAAAGATAAATCTTCTTTAAATTCTAGTAAGACATATCTTTCAATATCGTTTTTCCATGGAGTATAGAGATGGGAGCTAAAGAACATATCCTCTTTAAATTTTAGTAAGGCATATTTTTCAATATACTTCCTCGACGGAATATAGGGATGGGAACGTGAACCACCAATCCTTAGGGGTCTTTTTGGTTTTTTTTCTTTGGCCAAATTCTTCAAAGCAAACACCTCTTACACCTATAAAAGCTCATTCCCCAACATAGACCACAAGACAAAAGGGACAAGACTAGGCAATTTCTTGAAAGCTCTGTTCTTGCACTAATTTGTCCATCTCCAGTTGGCCCTTTCCAGTCATGGAATACTTTTTAAAACGTCACTGGTTCACATGTTCGTTCCAATAATCTTCGCCCCCCGGGTGTTCACAAGTGTGTCCGGGATGTTGAAATCTGTTCAATCACATGGACATGGTGCCCACATTTCTTGCCTTTAGGTACGTAAATGTTAAAAGTTTTTATTGGATGCTTCGCTTTCACTGCCTCTTATCTCTGTTTGGTGTGAAAACAAGGTCTCGGCAAATGGCATTGGAAAAAGTACACCAAATTTCACACTCCCCTCTCCCCAGCATAATATAAGTTATTTAAATTTTTTGAAGGATTCAGAAAATAATATATTGATTTAATCAAAATACTAAAAGAATAACCCATCTTGAAAATTGAAGTAAAAATCACTAGTAAAAATAAATGCGGGAAAAAAAAAGATTACATAGAACGATGAAAAATTTTTTAAAAACTAAGACAACCAATAATATGAAATAGGGAGTGGCAAAATGGCCAGATAGATATAGCCCAAAGATGTTTTCTAGAGGATTAGAAAAGAAGACCTCTAACTCTAGTAAGTTTATTTGAACTCGTGCAAAGTTGTAAGATCTACAGATTTAGTTTCAAGAATGGCAATTTTTAAAGCATCTGAGAATGAAAGAATCATCAATTGATGATCAACAAAAGGTTTGGAAGGGCTTCATCTCTAGAAAGTAAGAACAATGAAGTACCCTTCTTTTTGATTCTTTCTAATTGCTAATATGATCATAAATGGAAAAAGAGGTTACAAGTTCAAAGGCCAATTGAGGAACTCAGTTAAACACATGGCCAGAATGCATAAGATAGTTAAGCTTTCCCAATGCTATTTACTTTTAAGGGATGCATTACCTACAGATTACAATATTGGAAGCACTTCACTTCAGCCATCACAAAATCAGCCTTCAGGAGGAGAATGCACATCTCGATCACCAGAAGTGCACAAGTAAGAAGTTAGTCAAGAATCCACTTTCAAATGGAATTTGATACCTCAGCAAGAATGGCCAAGGACATCGCTAATTGCAGATGATCTCATTCAATAGATCCATCACGATTTCAATTGCCGGCCTATGACCAGGAGCCTCATGTGTGCAAAGAAGAGCAATTTTTCCGAGCTTAGCTGCTTCAGATTCTCCAAAGTTACCCTCAAGATTTGCATCTATGAAATCTTCATATATGCAGAGCTCAGCTCCTTGTCGATTCATCTGGTTGATTTTACATTTTCCAGAGAGGATCTGGAATATGATCATACCAAAGGCATATACGTCACTCTTCTCAGTGAACCGACCTGTGGTTGTATATTCAGGAGCAAGGTATCCCATTGCAGCACTACCTTTGAGTGTTGAGAAAACAATGTCATCTGCCAATAACTTGTACAGACCACAATCCGAGAGCAGTGGATTGTAATGTTGGTCAATAAGAACCTTTTCTGCAGATATATTTCGATGAACTAGAGCAGGTTTGCTTCCCCTGTTTCCATGCAAATACTGGATACCTGGTCAACAAGGACATCAAATTTTATTACCCAAATACTTATGCAACAAACATATTAGTTTTGCACAAAAAACATAATGGGGAACTATAGTAGCTATGTCAAGTGTTGGTTCTCACTAGTTAAAGGAACTTGCCTAGAGTAAAAACTAATTGACAATACACTAACCTTTTGCAATGCCTTTGATTATTGAAATTCTGGCAGGCCATTCAAGAACCTTGCATTTGCCAGCTTTTGTATCAAGGAACTGAGATAAATTTCCATTGGGGACAAAGTCATAGATGAGAAAGCATTCTCCCCTGCCTTTTGAACAGCAAAACCCTCTCAATCTCAGAAGGTTTTCATGTTTTAATGAGGTCAGTAATCTTAATCCTCTGAGGAATTCGGCTTCATCAGACGTGCAGCTAGTTTTTGAAATGCATTTAATTGCCACAGCAGACCCATCCCTCAGCATTCCTTTGTAAATGGCAGAGAAATTACTCTTACCCAAAAGGTTCACATCTGAGAAGTACTGCGTTGCAGACTCAACTTCATCAAGATTGAACATAAAGCTCTCAAATGCTTCCGGAGAGAATGCATTTCCTATCCGGCCTCTAGACAATGGATCCCAACCATTGGAATACTCCAGACTAATGAGGGGAGATGCACTTCTTCTGCAGGCCTCCTTGATCTGGTCAGTACTAAGCCGAGTATCAGATGAATCATGAGCACTTCCAATCTTCTGTTTCCGACGACGATACCATGAAAATGTGAAAAGGCCAGTCACTACCAAAATAGCAAAAATGCCAATAACTCCAACAACAACAGCAGTTTGTGGTTTTTTAGATTGATTTGAGCTGTCTGGTTTGACATCTGCAGATTCAGGAATAGATTTGGAAGGAAGACGGCTTGAACCAGGCCCAAATGGTTCTGGTTTATTTGGGTTTAGAGCAGAATCAGTGCAAACATCTAGGGAATCAAAACCAATTCCACATAAGCCTGGGTTATTTGCATACTGAAACATTTCATTCAGCCTCTTCAAAGCTACATCAAAAGTGAAAAAACATCAGAGAGATTTCGATATAAAATCAATCAAGAGCATATCAGTGTAAAGAAACAAGTATGCAACACATAGATTTGGGAAAGTCCAATTACCTATAGGGACATTGCCAGATAAAGTATTGTTTCTGATATCTAGAACTTCCAACCCAGGAGAATTGGCTAATTTCAATGGAATTGAACCAAAGAGATGATTGAAGCTCAAATCCAGCCTAGTCAAATTCACCAAGTCCCCTAGACTTGCTGGAATTGCACCATTCAACTGATTGTACTGCAGAGCTAGAACGTTGAGCTTCTTCAAGGACCCAAGCTGATTGGGAATGCTTCCAGTCAACTTGTTGTAACAGAGTTGCAAAACTGCAAAAGGTGCTAGATTAGCCTGTGCAACAATTTTCTCAACCAGACACTTTGAGCCTTAAAATGAATCAAATGGAGTTATGTTTGTTATTGTCTTAAAAGATCCTAACTTAACTTTTTAATGCCCTTTGGCAAAGAAGAACATTTCATTTGTTCTTACTTCTTGAAATTACAACAAAAATGATCATGAAACTCATGCTTAAGTAAGAAAAATCCCACAAGTACAATGGCTCGTAACTTTTTCCTGCCAAAGACTTTCACCAAATTATGAGAAACAAAATGCCCTGAAATTTCGAATCCAGTGAGCATACTTCTACTTTTACATGCATTCAATAAGTAACGTACTTTTAACACTTTCAAAATCCATTTCTTTCGCAGAAAAGTAAAAGCCAAAAGAAAGCAGTGACTACCATTATGTGTTACATCAAACCTAAGTCGGCTATTTCTTTTCGGGCAAAATGAAAGCTCTTTTAATCCCTTCTCCCTCAACTTTAGCGCACTAAATTCTCTAAATCCCCACCAAAAGGAAAACAGAAAAAAAGGGGGAAAAAAAAAAAGGACAGAGAAGAAAGGAGAAAATTTAAGAGAAATAGAATATTCAGGCCATCAACTACAAAACGAACGAGCTAACAAGCATCCGAAGATCTAACCAGTGACCATACTTCTTCATTCTCTTTAACAAAAACCCATAACCATATGTCATAAAGAATGAATCTTTCCGGCGGAGGATCCAAAAACTAACCTTGAAGACTAGCCATATTCCCAAGCTGAGGAGGTATTTCACCAGAAAGATTATTGACATTGAGGTACAACTCAGATAGCCGATTCAAGTCAGCTATCTCTTTGGGTACAACTCCATGGAGCTGGTTGAAGTGCAAATACAACCCAGACAAACTTTTGAGATGGGCAATCTCAGGTGGGATTTGGCCAGCAAGCCCTTTACCTTGAAGAGAAATATTAACCACTTGGCCTTGTTCATTGCAAGCAACTCCTTCAAAAGAAGCATTGCAAGGGTCGGTGACATTAGGAGACCAATTGGTAAGAACAAGTCCATCTGGGTCTAATGAAGCCCTGATGCTGAGAAGCAGTGACAGAGATGAGTTAGCAGCTTCAGTGGCGGTGAGCTGAGAAAGTGTTGGTAGAGAGTGAGTGAGGAACAGTAGGGCGAATATGGAGCAAAGACGGGAAAAGACCATGTTTTGGTTGCAAAGGAAATGGTGAAACTTTGAAAGTCTTCACCTTTGGAAGTTTGCCTGTGGGTCTTTTTTGGGTTCAAAATGGAGGAGAGGCTACCGGAGCATGGACAGCAGGAGGGGGGCTGGCATTAATTGGGCCTTGGGGTGGCATAGGGTGTTCCCTGGGGTGCTGGGAGGAATTGTTGGATAGATAGATTTGAAGTGAAGACATGATGAGGGGCATGGTACAAAAAGGATGGCCCGAGGGACTGAGAATTTCGAATCTTTGTGACCGGAGGTACAAGTAGCCGGTAGCTTCATCACGTGACATGACGTATAGGATTATGACATGATTGCGATTGCCTGTGAAGTGAGAATGAATTCTTTAGTTATTTGGTTAAAAAATGAAAAATTACGTTAGGGGTTTGAGTAATAAGGTATGTTCATTTTGAATTAAAATATTTAATTATGAGAAAAATATTTGTAATATTTTCAAATATTATAATTAGTTATTAAAATTTATTAGAGTAATAGATCATGAGTGTTTAAAATAATAAAATTTATTTAAATTAATTAAAAAACTAACGTCTTTAGTCCTAAATAAATTCATGTTTGGTACATTTACCTTTAGTTTTCTTATTTTTCTGTTATAAATATTTCATTTTTGATCTAATTAAATATTGTAAGTGTTCATTTTTAGATACTATATATTTATTCTTATATTTGATCAATATCATTTGAAGAGGCAAGCTTATATATCTTGATACACATAAGGGAATATAAAATTTTATAAATTGAAAAAGTTTAATTATTATATTCTTGATACATATATTTGCAGTAAAAATTAGTTTGAATGAAGACTCTTTATAATTGGTCATTGTCTTTATAAATAAAAAGACTCTCATCGGTAAATTGATACATCAGTAAATGAAAAATCATTCTAATTTATTTATCTCAAACTCTTATACTCTTTCTTTATTTTTAAAGCCTTTTTTTTTATCCACAATAAGTTTATTTTTGGCACCGTTAATCCTTTTGGACAAAAACATTTTAGATGTCCAAATCCATTAAAATTTGAAGGTATTTTTGAACACTAAAAAATTTTAGAGTTCTCCAGCAACCACACTACCACTGTAAACATTAACGAGAAACAAAGGGCAAAGCCCCAGGGGCAGAGTTGAGCTGGTAAGACTGATGTGACGTTTGGTTAACTCCAACGGCAGACGGAGATTAGAAATCCATTGGACATAGAACATGGGCATTAAATTACCACCCGTTACATCCTCTCCACCTGTCCTCTGCCAGTTCGTGCATATTCCTGATTTATATCTTACTGGCACGAGAAACCTTGTCATAACTAGTGGGAGAGATTTCACCTGTGGGGGGACTTTCCCCTTAATCCAAATAAACAAAGGGCAAATCATCAAATGAATTTGGCGGTGACGCCTTTATACGGTGGTATCGGCTCAATAATTTCATTTTATTATGCAAAATTTTCATCTCTTCCCTAAGAGCATATATGCATTAAACTCGTTCAAGCTAGGATTTCGTGATTTATTTTTCATCGCATCTAATGGACAGGTTTCAGATTCCTGACACGTGTAATTATTTTCTCATTTTCAATAATATAGTGAAAATCCTTTCCCAAAATTGTTACTTTCCTCTATGTGTCTTAAGTTATAAAAATTTTAAAAAAATAAGTTGATTAATGCATTTTAGACTTTATAATATCAATTTCTTAATCAAATTGGAACTTATTTAGGAAATGAGGTATTCATTTTAGAACAACTCAAAACAGAAATGTAGACATTCAATTTCGAATAGAGGGAATATATTGAAATATATAAATATGTAATTGAAGAATCTTAATTGAGATGCGCCAAACGGTGTAAAATATTTTAATCGAACTTTTCATTCCAATATATGCTTTTCCTTTCTTCCTAACACTCACATTCCAACCAAAAGATGGTATTTGGCCTGTTTTAACTTTTCTTTTACTTCTCTTCTCCCATTAATTACTCTTTGAAAGTACTCCAATCATACAATAGCAGATTTTGTCCTAAATTGATAATAACCATTTGAGCTGAAGAGAGTACTCACGGGGTTCATTAAGTACACGTGGGTCATAATTGAATAAGGAAAAAAGGAAAGTAATTGTAATGATTCTAATGAATACAAAACCCTTCAAAATGTCCTTGGTACGAGAGATGGAGGAGAGTTTCCGACATAAATCAACAAGTAAAGGAGTTAAGTGTAAATTATTGACGACTTTATGAATTTTTAATAAGGCATATTTTACGATTTATATGTTTCCATTAACATTATCATTGTCCCTTTTGCATTGACATTATCATTAACCTTGAGCTTTCTCGTGGTCCTTATAATTTCATAGACATATTTTGCCTAGTCCAAAATTCTAAGACAGTAACAAGTTTGTCCTCATTCCATTCTTCTTGTGAGTTAGAAAATCCCACTCAAGAGATATATATATCGTGGCCATCTACAACTACAAGACACTAATTTTGGTTGTTCAAATGAATGATGATTAATCTGACTATCTAACCATAACCTGATTCATGTAACTAATATAGACATTGGTTTGAATCTCGTTTCTTTATTCCAAATTAAATGTCAATTAAGAAGGGATTTTCTTGTCTCAAATTAATTATCACTTACACCTTTTAAAGCCAAAATAATAAATAAATTTCTAATTTTTAACCCTCACTAATCAATTTTTTTTTCTTTTTACTTCTTTCAAAACTATTTGATTACTTCACCTTTTCCAAAACCAATTTGGCTATACTATGGGTCGTTTTGTACTCGATGCATACAGCAGAAATAGCGTTCCAAAACTATAGCAAATCGAAAGAAGAAAGAGACAAAAATAGTTTTAAAAAAAAGGGTAAATGTCGTTGTAATTTTACGATGGCAATATAAATATGATTTTTAAAAATGGCAAATAAACCAATTGTATTAATATATGTGGGAAAAAAACTTTAATAGACAGATAATTTGAAATGGAGGACGAACTTACCTCCGTTCCAAAATATATGTTCACATAAATTAAAACCCTGAAATATCTTTAATGATGGAGAATGGTACAGCACCGGCAGGCATGAATTCAAAATTCAAAATTCAGGTAATAAATGGTAATACACCACTATGGCCCAGAATCTGGTACTCTTGTCCACGACCCAGTCAACATTTGCACCGCATTGCTCTATTATCTGTCTTTTCGGACTTTTCTTATAATATACTCCACTTGTTCATTATTTTATAAAAATTAAGATAATATTCTTTTTTATAAAGTATTTTTATATATGATTTTTACAAAAGTAACAATATTAAGTATTAAAAAATAAAAGAGATAAGGAAAATATAATAAAAAATTAGTAAAATATCAAAGTAAATTAATGATAAAGAAAATTAATCGAAATAATTTATAAATAGTGATAGAGGGAATATTTTGCTATTATAAATGCAAATTTTCGTGTTTTCTTCCTTTTTATTCTTCATTTGATATCTTCTTATATGGAAAAAAATAATAATAATAACTATAAATAGTATTTTCAGACACATTATAAATATATTTATTGTTTCTTAATTTTTATGAAACAGCAGTCTACTAACGATTCATGATATAGGACGGAGGGAATATTAATCAATAGTTTTTTTTAACAAAAAAAAAAAAAATCTTAAATTATGGTGTCAAGCTAGCTAGAGAAACCCTTGATCATCATCTCATCCTGTTTTTCCTTTTTAAGAGACTTTAATTTTCAACATAAGTTCACAGGGTTTTCTCATCTCTTCTATACTAGAGATTTGTAAGAAGTTCATTCCATCTATCTAGCAGTGCACCAGAAAGAATTAAAGGGCTATGGAGGAGCTTTTGTCAGTTGTCATCTTCATGCTGTACTAACAGTGATACATTACAAGGGACCTTCTTTTTTTCAGAGGGTCACCCCCAATATTGATCTTTTTTTTTTTTTCTGCAAAAGTTAACAGCACTTTCACTGAGAAAAAAGAGAAGGGAGGAGAAAAAAGGTGAAGAAATGATGAGGGAATATGGAGTTCAGTTCACAAGTGGAAATTGTGAGCTCGAAAAAAACAAGTGCAAAAAGGCAAAGTTTCAAATGTACAATTATCAAACATTCCCTTTTTCCAAGATCCATCAAATTCTTGAACACTTTAGAAGCTAGCTGCCTAACTTTTCTGTGGAAATTCCCTTTGTGTCTAACTTCTTGTGGTCCTTTCCTTGGTTTTTTTTATCTTCATCTAGAGTATAAATTGATAAGTTTTTACTTATGCAAAGAATCTTTGTGATATATTTATGAATTGTAATTTGAAATATATGGTTAAAATGATGTATTTGTATTGAATTAAGAAAAATGTACGATATTAATGGGTAATTAGAATTGTCGGACCATCCATATATCTATGTTTCTTGGTGATTCAAATTTTGATTTTCAAATTTTCATTATTGGATCAAGACTTGCAAACTTGAAAAATCCCGAGAATTGCAGGGTGCAAACCCAGGAGAATTGTCATATGCCTGAGTTAGCATAGTGGAATAGAAAAAATAATGAAGCCTAAGAGTATACATTACATGATAGTGGTATTTATAAAAGTGATTTTTTTCTGAGTTAAAATTGTTTTGTGCTTGAGTGCAGTAATTTATAAGTATTTTTCAAAATTAAAACTTGTTTGGATGAGAAAGCACTTTAATATCTTTTTTGAATTTTTTGTTTTTATTGCAACTTTTTAAGATTTAGTACAACAATTATATTATATAATTTATAATATATTAAATGCTAATATTTTAATGAAATGTTATAGTGTGTTACAGAGTACAGATTATGAAGTGCTTCAACTATTTTTAACGGTCAAATTTAATGATCTACTTTTTAAAAAATAAAATTTAATCAAGTATTCTAGATTTTAGTTTATCTTTTTAGGGATTAGTTTATAAAAAATATTTGAAAAAAAAACATTTTATAAAAGAATTTATTTTGTCTTAATAACTGACCGTTAACTTTAATCGTTAGAAACTTAACTGAAGCACTCTATAAGATGTGCTTCGTAGAACTTCATAACCTTACCGTTTAAGTATACTTAAATTATTTTTAACACGATACATTAAAAATCGAACCAACTAAAAATATTGATCGAAAACGAATAATAAATAAATAAATTATGTTTAATTTAATCTTGAAAAATATCAAAAAATCATTATAAATATATATATATTGTATTTTTGACATATTTTTATCCATCAGAAGTTATAAAGATATACACATAAATTCAAAAAAAATGAATTTTAAAAATACTGAGAATTAAGAAAAAAAACGGAAAAAAAAAATCATGAGAAGGCACATACCAGGCTGAATTTTTTTAATTTTTTAATTTTTTTTTTTTTGTTATAGTGGTAGTGGGGAGTGGTAGGGTGAGGTGATAGAAAAAAGTTGAATGAAAAAAAGGGAAAAAAGAATACTGAGGCACAACCACACAGGCAGCGGTGGGGGTTCTTTTTTTTGTTTTGGGGGCGGGCGTGGGGGACGGGGGTGGAAAAGAATTAAAAAATAAACAAAAGGAAATGAGAAATAAAAAAATGGAAGAGAAAAGTTTAAAAAATTAATATAAAAAAATTTGAGCGTTAGAAGTATTTTTCTCCTAAGTCAATTTTTAACTTGTGCTTATTTACAAAAGTTTAAACAAATAAGATTTCTTTTATTTTAAGTACTTTTCTTGAGAGAGATTTATGGGTTTTTAAAACTTTCAAAAGCCTTTTTATCTCTACGGCCTTTTCTTAAATCATTTCTTCTCTTTTTTATTTTTTTTGGTTTTGGTTTTAAAGAATGGAAGAACAGTTAAATAACATCTGAATTCTCAGTTTATTTGATTGAAAGGTATATCCCGTGTATCCTCTCGTCTGAAAATTTATTTTTTAAACAAGAAGAACTTTGTTGATTACCCATATAAAGATCAAACACCTAACTTTTCAACAGAAAAATGATTAAGGATTTTAAATGATAAAAAAAATGGTTAGGGATTTAGTTGGTTTTAAATAAAAATAGGGGACTAAAAAGATAGAAAAAACAGAAAGAAAACTTACCTGACTAAAGTATAAAAGAATAGGGATTAAAATGAAAATTAACTGAAACCAAAGTTTGTTACGTTGCTTCAATCCTTCCCGAGATTTTGTCCATAATTTTCTTTGATCGATATTTTGAATCTTTGATTATACATAAATTTCTCCAAAATATAAGCTTTCTTACCCTAAATGTTTACAGCTTATAATTTTCTTGGGGTTCTTTGGCTAACTTGGATTTAGTCCATTGAATTTTACATGAAACTTAATTGACTTCATAGAACAAACTAGGTACCATGGTTTCTTCTTGGGCATGTCTTTTTTTTTTTTTGTGTTTGTGGAGAGATATTTGCAATGGTAGAATATTAGAGGATAAATCAAACCAATATAATTTTTTTCATTTTGAAAATCATAACTATAGAATTTGGTTAAAGAATTACAATTGGACAGTGAAAACTATTTGGGATCGATGTAAGTAAAAGCAAACTGTTTAACGAAGGGTATAGCATATTCCCTTGATGACGATAAGGAGATTTGAGTAATTTTCAATTCAAAGAAGTTTTTGTTGAACAATAAATTAAATTTACTTTGTTATTTCTAATTTAAATTTATATTGTCTTTACTTTAAACTAGATGAACACCTGGCGAATGCAGTTTTTATGTTATTATCTATATGATCATTTTTAAAATTTTCAAAATTTGTGTTATAATTAATTATTGAAAATAAAATTAATATTTTTATTTTTATAATACATACATGCATACATAAATATATATATATATATAATATCAACATCAACATATTTTCTCTATGAATTGTTTATAGAGAAAGAAAGATAAAATGAGTTTTTAGATAAAGATAAGGAAGAGTTTATAGAAAAAAGGTAAAGATAAACAAAGAGTTTTGTAAAAAATATTAATAAATATTTTAAAATGGAAAAATAAAAGTTAGATTGTAACCCAAAAGTCACTCTATCGGGAGCTTTAAAATGCGAAATTTAGTTGAGTCGATAGATAAATATGTCTATATTTATGCTTTTATATAAATATATAAATAGATAAATAGATATATGAATAAATTTTAGAGAAATATTTTAATTTTAGGAGGAATTTGAGGAGTCATTAAAACTACTACCTCCAAATCACGTAAACTTCTCATTTGAAGCATAATGGTGAGCTCAGTGTTAAGAGATGAACAAATGTTTTTACTTTTACATATTATAATAGGTAAATGCCCAGAAGAAATTAGCTAAGACCAACTAACCGAACATTTCTTCCATTCTAATGACACCAAATAACTCTTTAGCATAAGTGTTTGAAAAAGAGCATATGGAATGTATGGAATTGAGGAGAGATTTTAAGAAGAAAAGAAATTATCATTGAACTACTTAATGTAGTATGATAAATTTTATTATGGGGTTGATCCATTAAATCATGTGGCTTATATCGAGGTACATTACAAATTTTTTTCACAAAATATATGAAAATGTGTGATAAAAAAAAAAAAAATACCCCTTAACTTAATATGGATCACAAATTTCATGTGTAGGAACATGGATTAAATAAATATCAGAATTTTTCAATTAGGTACAGTCCTCCATTCTTTTTGCTCTAGCAATGCACCATTTTGTAGTGAATTTAATAGAAATTTATTTGTATTGTATATTTGCATCGTCGCTCAATAAGGTTCGGAATTACCCTATCATACAAAGAAACCTTGAATTAGGGCTTTTGGGGAGGAAAAATTTTCATTTTGTTCTTAATCGATTATTTGGATCTGCAAATATTTTTATTCTTTAATATGTCTCTATACTCTGATTTCAAATAGTAATTGTTTTTACAATTCTATTAATATTTAACTTTAACCAATGATATTTTATCCAAATTATACACGTGGCCAAATGGAGAGAGAAAAACAATAATTTTAACAGATGGAGGTATCAAAGTACCTTTTTTTAAAATAAATTTCTTTTATCCTTCAATTGATTTTGACCCCTAAGAATCACAGAAATTAATAAGGACCAAAATGAACAATTGAAAATACCTTAATTATATGGAGCGGATGATCAATTTATATCGATAGGCAGAAGACTTCGACATTGGCGACGCCGATGAAGAAAAGCGTTTCCGCTCTTTCAGTGCCCACATTCCTTTTCTCCCATTGCAGAGTAGAAGCATGACCCTTTTTCAACCAAATATTACTGCAAACAAAAATCAAGTATAAGGAAGTAAAATATATCTAAAATAATATAATTAAGTTAAGTTACATAAGATATTGACATAAAAAAGATCATAAAATTTAGCATAATTATGTGCGAATCATATCCCCACACTTGAACTTTTGCTTATCCTCAAGCAAACTTATACTTAATCCCCCCAGCAATGATAACAAAATCAACACAGACCTCATATGAAATCTCCAAATCAAACGTAAGATGTGAAACCAAAATGCGTAATCAATTATTATCCTTTCTCAACTATACTACAAATCTCATTAAAATAAGTAAGTGCATAAAGTGTGTGACAGTTTTACATAATTTAGGCAAGATATACTCAATTCTTTATCTAACATAACCAAAAATCTTTAAATCTTCAAGTTTTGAAA
>JAOXNR010000001.1:2784358-2811973 GCA_028571225.1 Parsonsia alboflavescens | reverse complement strand
AACATAATTAAGCTAAGTTACATAAGATATTGACATAAAAAAGATCATAAAACTTAGCATAATTATGTGCGAATCAAAGCAGGAGGTTCTTTTTCTTGCTCCCAATTTTTCAAGATTTCTTCTTCTTCTTCAAAAGATAATAATGATGATGATGATCGTAGTAATATCAGTATTGCCTGGCCTTTCAAGAAGATATTCAAACCTGGGTTTGCTAATGAAATTCATAATCTGGAAGATGCTCTTACCTTATACAGAGAAATGGTGAGGATGAGGCCTCTGCCATATGTTGTTCACTTCAATCAATTGCTTAGTCGACTTTTTAAATTAAAACAATATTCTGCTATTATTTCCCTTTACAAAGACGTGTGCAGCTCAAGGAGAATTTATGTGGATTGCATCACCGTGAATACGGCCATTCACTGTTTTTGTCTCATCAATCATGTCCATTTTGGACTCTCTGTATTAGGAAGCTAATTCAAGCGCGGCTGTGTGCCGGATGCCTTCACTTTTACCATTTTACTCAAAGGACTCTTCCGGGGAAACAAAATTCTTGAAGCGAAACAACTATTCAACAAGATAATTCGTCATAAACTTTGCCAACCCTGTGTTGTTATGTATGGGACTATAATCCATGGGCTCTGCAAGGCTGGAAACACTAGCAGTGCCATCCAATTCCTCCGAGTCATGGAATGGGGAAGACCCAAGCCTAATACTGTTGTTTATAACATTATCATTGACAGTCTTTGCAAGGATAAAATGGTTGACAAAGCTCTTTCCTTTTTAGCTGAGATGGTTGAGAAGGGAATCTGCCCTGATGTTTTCACTTACAATTCCTTAATTCAGTTCTTTTGTAACTTGGCCAACTGGGTGGAGGTCAAAAGGCTCTTTGATGAGATGGTGCAATTCAGAATTTTTCCAAATATTGTGACATTCAATATATTGGTTGATGCCTTCTGTAAAGAAGGGAAGACTGAAGATGCAGAAGATGTCATCAAAGAAATTATTAGAATTGGTGAGAATCCAAATGAAGTTACGTATACCTCTTTAATGTATGGATATTGTTTGCTGGGCAAATTAGAAGAAGCAAGGACAGTGTTCGATACCATGATTACTTCCGGATTAGCTCCCAATGAATATAGCTATGCTATTCTAATAGATGGATATTTAAAGCAAATGAAACCAAATGAGGCCATGGCTCTCTTCCAGGAGATGCCAAGGAAAGGTTTAACCCGAACAATTGAAATTTATAATGCTGTCTTGAAAGGTATGTTTTGTGTTGGGAAGCTAGCCACTGCATGCAAATTATTTTATGAGATCCAAGAAGCTGGTGAGAAGCTCAATTTCTACTCTTACTGTATAATGCTAGATGGTTTGTCCAAAAATCAACGTATTGATGAAGCTCTAGAACTAATAGAGAGATTGGAAAGTGTGGGTGTGGACCTCCACATAGAGATGTACAATATCATTATTGATGGATTATGCAACTGTGAGAGATTTGCTACTGCTCAAAGAGTCTTCCGTTCCCTTTGCATAAGGGGATTTCATCCTAATGTTGTAACATACAATACGATGATAAAGGTGTTTTGTACACAGGGTTTGCTGGAGGAGGCTAAAGAGGTTCTTTTGAATATGGAACAAAATGGTTATTTACCTGATCAAATTACATACAATGTCATTGTCCAAGGATTTCTTGCAAAAGGAAATTATAATGCAGCTAGGATACATCTTGAGGAAATGTTTGGCAGAGGTTTCACACTTCATACACAGACACTCTTAAAAATGCTTGATTTGATTCCAGAGAAAGAAAATGATCCTGATGTTCTGGAGATGATTCGGAAAATTTGTTCTAATGTAAGTGAATCTGCTTCGGTGAAGGAAGCACAAGGAACGTTGCAACCATAAAAAACGATTTTGGGTTCATATGACTGCCAATGATATCCTAGTATCCTACATAGTCGAATTCAATTCGGTGTGGATCGACATTGGGCTAGATATGTGTGCTAGAACCTTATCCAACAACATGTGCTCCATAAAATTCAGGTATTTTTTAGGTTGCAGAATGACAGACTATTTTTCCATAACTCTTTTACTAATATTTGCAAGTAGAAATAGGCTCATGGCATTTAGACCTGATAACTATTCCATCTCCCTGACCTATTTTGTTTGCGAGTGGTGGGGCACCTTTGGGTGAATGGGATACTTGTTTGGTTGTGTTCAATCCCTTGAATCTTGACAACTACAAAGCTATTAACAAGAAAATTGTATTCTTCTATGTGCAATGCATGTAATCATTCTCCACAAGACATGGGTTGGATGAGGTGGACAGTAAAACAGACTTGGTTCCTTTACCTTATGCTCAATGCTTTGATTTGAAGAGAACAAAAACACTCGTGGTGTAGTATTCTAAACGGTACATCTGTCTGTTTGATGTAAATGATGCTACTACCTACTTTTAAAGGTAATGACTTCTAAGCTTAATTTTCACCGTCCACTTTTGGATGCTCAAATATAACATCAGGGATGTATAAATATATTACTTTTCAGTATTTTGATTTCCTTCTCTTAGATTCTTTTTGTTCCGTCAACATTGTGGTAATATTGTGGATATGTGTTTTCTAATTTTTTTCTTGTCAGTAAGTGGTGCCATCTATTTTTGTGACTGTTCTTATGGCCAAATAAAATCTGCATTGATAATATTATGTTGTGCTTCCTCTAATGTAAAGTTGAGGGATAGCTTTGGAACACTTTATTAAACTTATACTGTGACTCTGTGAGGTTATCTAAGACAGACTTCATTGGATGAGAAAATGACTTTTATATGGTACTCTGTGCAGGGATGGAAGAAGTGAGGTTGTCAATACCCGTGGTCTCGATTTTTCATTTGCTTTCACATGTATGAGGCACAAATGTTGGCCGTTGAAGTGGTCGTCATCCAAAATTTAGTCTTCTTTGTGGATGGTACCCTTAGTGGCTCATAGGATCCATTTGGTTTTGGGGTCTTTTAAGGGTTCTAACCAAATTTAAGAAACCCCTATTTACCATCCTGGTACTCCTTTTACAGATTTATTTGGGATTTATAAGGTTATCATTACATCAATGTTGAATTATTCTCTGCGGATTTTGAAATATAGCTGCTCTTATCTTTATAATTGATCTTGAAATTTGTGTTTATATTTTGTGAGGAAGATTGAGATGCCTTTTTTTTTGACTTGAAGTTATCTCTGTTTGACTTCGGTTGATAGCCATTCTCAGAGTAAGTTACTTATAACTTGGTTAATTGTGTAACTGCTCTTATAATTATCATCAGAAGAAATGAAAGATTGTCTCACTTTTTGCTCTCTGTAATTGGTTGCTTCTTCATGCTTGGTAAGGTGCCAAATAGAATACTCACTTTCCTTTTTCTTGTGGCCCAAATTATTTGGCTATTTCCGATCATAAAGAATTAATCGATCAATTTTCTCATATGCCCCTTATTATTGTACAAGTATCAGAAAGCTTTTTCCCATTCCAGAGACTATTTAAACTTAGAACCATTTTCCAATTGTTCTGCTTCTATTCTTCACAGAATTTATGGCTTTGCTGGAAGTCTTCCAAACATTTGATTACTCATTTCAAGAATTGAAAAGGAGACTGCTAGTTTTAAAGACAATTTGTGAATATTTGTTGGTTAATGAAGGAATATAAAGGAAATACATGACAAAGTTACTGACATAACCATATTAGCTAATTTTCTCTATTCACATGAAAAGAGAAGTGACTATTATTTTTGGGTAGAGGGAGACATTTTCCAATCTTTCTTTTTTCCCCTAATTATGAAGTTGGTGAAGAAAGTGAGTCAAATTTGCAGTTATAAATGAAGGAGAAAATTAACTCAATAGGTATTTTAGGCATAAGATGTCACCATTTAAGCATTTCTAATATGTGTGCAAAAAGGTTAAAATGACTTATATGTTGTGGGTTTTACTTTTAAGGTTTCGGTAACATTTTCTTTCTCTTTTCTCCTTGCTTAATACTCAAAAATTGATCCTTTTGCTGACCATCTATGATGTTTTCAGAATTAAATGGTGCTTCTGTCTCAGGCATTCTAAGGCTCTTAAAATCTCTGTCAAGGGTCAGTGAAGTTCAGTGGTTCTAGATTTTGTGGTATGTAAGTGGGCCTACAGGATTGTCAAGAATATTTAGAACCCAAATTTTTGCCAGCGTTACTATGTATGGATGATATAAGATCAATAGGGTTCTATTATCTGAAGCTACTTCTTGCTCTATATTCTATTCCCTTCCCCAATGAATTGCATACGCTCAGATAACTGTGGCCGGTGATTGCATTCTTGAACCTCATTTTCTTTCAGAATTTTGACTCCATTTCAAATCCCTGGATTCTCTTACTTTAAAATTCCTTGCTGGTAATTCTTTATATAGTAGCATGATTTGGATCCTCATCCTTTGAACCAGCTTGCTGGTTAGTTATATTTGTTTCTAAAATTTACTGTTGTTGCTTCTCGGGAATACAACCATCGTAATTCATATATGTCATTTCTGCTCCCGATTGTTATAAATACACACACACATATATTTTTAATTTGTGGGTTTGGTTGATGGACACATTGAATCCTATTGTTGTTTGTTTGATGCATTGTATCTTCCTTGTGTCATGTGTCTGGTTTGAATTTGTATTGGTGGTGAAAATTTACATTTCGGGGAAATGGAATGAAGTTGGTTTAGATAGGTGATGTTGTGAAAAGTCTATTTATAGTGTTAAAATCTAGGACAAGTTTGCTAAACTTGGTATTATTTCACCATGGAAACAGATGCTCTGGAGAATCAAGGCTCCTTTTTGCATGGTTCTGATTCATAAAAGGCTTAGCCACTGAAGTAAGTACTCTATTTTCTTGTACATGTTGTGTATGAAGACAGTTAGATATGTTTCTGCTCTTTCTATGAGTAACCCTTTTATCCAATTGCAGAGCAGCAGTGGCAGTTCCTAATTTCTGACTATTTCTTCTTCTGCCCAGTTTCTTTCTGCTTCAGGTCACAGAAATATGCCTTTCCCATCATCATCGTATACCTTTCTCGGTTGTGCAAGGAAAACAACAGTCTAAATACAGTTGAACGAGCAAAATCCAGAAGATGGGCCATTGGAAGTTTCACTTTTCAAGAACAAGAGATTATAAATGTTAAAAAGCATTTGGCAAAATTATGAATTGCAGCATCTCATCAAAGAGCCTTTTGATCTTTTCCTTTCATTTGCCTAAATTAAGGAATTGTAAGTGAACAGATTTGGGGTGATTCCCTTCTCAAGCAACAGAGATAAAAAGGAAAGAACTTTGTCAACCATTCTATCTTTGCAGGAACTGAATGTAATTTATGGCGTTCTGTTCTCCCATCTTGAAGAGTCCATCAATTACCGTGCTATACATTTTGTTAAAACAATCTTTGATGAATTAATTTTTTCTAGTAGTTTGGCACTTTGTTGAGCTTCTGGAATTCTATTTAAACTACATTTGTAAAGATAAATGACACATGTCCAAACCCCATAAAAACAACAAAGTTAAATAAATTGTGTATAAAATAAAGACCGTTCATCGTTAAATATAAGTTATTAATGTTATTTTGCAAAAATTAAGATAATTTTTTTTTCTTAAAATGTTCTTTAATCACCTTCTCAAAAAAAAAAAAAAAACTATTTTAGAATATCATTGGGAAAATAATAAAAAAAACTTTTAAATGTATATTTAACTAATTAATGAGAGAAAAAGTTAGTTAAAATGATTTATATTTAGTAATGAAGGAAGTATTCAATAGTATAAAAACATGATATTAACATGCTTAAAATGAATTAAATCAACCATTTTTTTCAAACTTTGAGTAAATTAAAATGGAACATTCAATTCCAAATAGAGAGCATTTTAGCATATTAGGTGTATAATTAGCCATTAATGTCAATGTCTTAGAATTTCCAAAGTATAATTGTGATAAAAAAAAAATGTAAATTTAACGGGAATTATTGTACCATACATAAATTAGCAATGGAATTATAAAGATTCCAAAACGAAGATCTTGAAAAGAGAAAAATCTATTGATTAACTAAAACCTCATATTAATAATGCATTATGAGTTTGTTGCATAATACTCCTTCGTTACCAAATATAAATGATCAGCCATTGTTTTGTAAAAATTAAGAATTTTTTTTCTTTCTAATATGCCCTCTAATCATCTTTTCAAAAATTTGAACATTTTAAAAAAGGTAATTATCTAACAAAAATAACTTATAATCATTAACGGAAAAGGGCTCGAGATCTCTTATTATTATACAATTATGTGTCACTGTCGGTTACACCAATAAAAATTTAACATGTGTCACTGAAGAGATAAGTTTCTAGCGTTGAATTTATCTTTTAGATTTTAATATTAAATTTGGAGTCAATAACCCATATTGATGACTAGGTTATTGTACTTGATCTCTAAAACACAATAACAATATCATATTTATATTTATGTGACCTCAGAAATTGTATCATCTAAAATATTAAAAAGTTTTAAGATATTCATAATATTCACAATGCAATTTTATTCTTCATTTAAAAAATTGTTTCTTGCTTTTATGATTTATCAAGCATATTAAAAAAGGCGAAAAAAGAAGAAGAAGAAAAGAGAAAAAAAACTATGCCAGAATTAAGAAAAATCAAAAGGGTTTCGCTAAAAGCCCATTTTGGCATTTTCTAAACAATTTCGAGGAGGCTACGTGAGGAATCATTATTCTTCCAGTCACTCTTGATTGGAAATGCTCTAAATTTTTCTTAAAAGGATACATCTCAATCACTTCCTTCAATTAAATTATCATTAGCTACAGAATTAATCCATCATCCAAATTTTTGTAAGCAGCTCTCAGTAACAGTCGACTGAATCATCATCAAAATCTACGTCTTGAAAGGTACGCTCTCGCCATACAGTTTTAACAGGGTTTTCCCCCCCTCAAGTTTCCTTAAATTCTTGAAAAAAATACTGTGGTTTTGATGGTGTTATGCGAAAATTTTAATCTTGGATTTTCTTTTCGCTGTTTTTTTCTTTGTGTTGGGATTTTTTACTTAATTTGTTGTAATTTTTTCTTATTGTGGAATTTTTCAGCATTGATTGATCGCGTATCTGTACTATTGGATTAACTCTTTTCACTTGTCAATTCCATTTATGGTTGTAGTTACTATTACGCATTCTTGTATCTCCATTTTGTTGTTATACGATTATGCGGAGAATTGTTTAATCACTGAGCACAATATTAAGTGAATCATTATTGTTGGTTTACTGAGCAGACACCAGGTTATCTTAATGTGGACGTTCACTATGAGAGACCAGTAAATTGCTAATTCTTCTGATTCAGTGGAATGGAAGTCACCCCCATAATAAGTATTTAGTGAATGAGGGCTCTTTAAGTAGTTTGCCTAAAAGAAGGGAGTAGGAAAGTGGGTAAAATTGTTTTTTTTTCATTGGAAACTTTATGGTAACTTAGGTCTAGCAAATGGTAGGGAGTGAGATTTGTTTTCTGTAAAATATTGATGAGGATGATCTTAATTTTGGTCCTGAGTATACTTTTGAGCGGTAATCTTACTTGGTCTTTTACTGGTGCTATGAACCTCTCTTGTTTTGCGCTGTAAACTTGAGCGACCTGTTTCATTTTGATGTGATATTACTGATTCTTTATAATCATGAGCCTATGAGCAATTTATAAAAGTTGTGATTTTTGAGCGTATCAGTCACGGCTTTCTGTGATGTTCTCAATCTTTTAAATAGTAATAGCTTTCTTGAAAACTGCAAAGCATGTAGTGCTGTGTGTACTGTTATATCTATGTAAGTTTTTGTTTCTCTGTATGTAATTTTTTTTCAAAATTTTTTTCTTTAAACTTATATCAGAGTATTTACCAATTATAAGCTTTTGATTAAATTTGTGTTCTTCTCAATTCCCATGTTCCTTTCTTTGTTGATAGGAACTCATGGTAGTGAACAATCCTCCCATTTAGATATTATTCTGTTTTAAGTTTTTGGATTTGCATTCAGTACCTGTTATATGCATCACTTTTAACCTTCTCTTATTGATTACAGATAAAATAATTGCTTCACTACTTTAAATGGGAAGTGTTAAAGGAGAGAAGCTTAGGTTTTGTATTGACAGAGGAGGCACGTTTACCGATGTCTATGCTGAAATTCCTGGCCATTCTGAAGGTCGAGTTATGAAGCTGCTGTCAGTTGATCCATATAATTATGAGGATGCTCCAGTTGAAGGAATTAGGAGGATTTTGGAAGAATTTACTGGGGAGAAAATTCCACGTAGCTCAAAGGTCCCCACAGATAAGATAGAGTGGATAAGAATGGGAACTACTGTGGCAACAAATGCATTACTAGAGAGGAAAGGAGAGAGAATTGCACTATGTGTGAGCAAGGGCTTCAGGGATCTACTGCAGATTGGCAACCAGGCTCGCCCCAATATCTTTGACCTCACTGTGTCAAAACCTTCCAATCTTTATGAGGAGGTCATCGAGGTTGATGAGAGAGTTGAGCTTGTTCTTGATGATCAAACTGTAAGCTCAGATTCTTCTGCACCTATAGTTAAAGGTGTTTCGGGCGAGTTTGTGAGGGTTACAAAGCCCCTCAGTGAGGAAGCTTTGGAACCTTCTCTCAAAGGATTGCTCAGAAAAGGGATAAGCTGCTTAGCTGTTGTCTTAATGCACTCCTACACTTTTCCAAATCATGAAGCTTCAGTGGAGCAGTTAGCTTTGTCTTTGGGCTTCAGACATGTTTCCTTATCTTCAGCTTTAACACCTATGGTTCGAGCTGTTCCTAGGGGTCTTACTGCAAGTGTGGATGCTTATCTCACTCCTGTTATTAAAGAGTATTTATCTGGATTTATGTCCAAATTTGATGAAGGCCTGGGGAAGTTAAATGTTTTGTTTATGCAATCAGATGGAGGATTAGCACCTGAAAGTAGATTTTCTGGCCACAAAGCACTTCTGTCGGGTCCTGCGGGTGGTGTAGTTGGTTTCTCACAGACACTGTATGCGCTTGAAACAGAGAAGCCCCTGATTGGTTTTGATATGGGTGGTACATCTACAGACGTCAGCAGATATGCAGGTACTTATGAACAGGTCATAGAAACGCAGATTGCTGGAGCAATAATACAGGCACCTCAGCTGGACATAAATACTGTTGCTGCTGGTGGTGGTTCAAAACTGAAGTTTCAGTTTGGAGCTTTCAGAGTGGGACCAGAATCTGTTGGTGCACATCCAGGACCAGTATGTTACTGGAAAGGAGGAGAGCTGGCTGTAACAGATGCAAATCTTTTATTAGGCTATGTAATTCCTGATTATTTTCCATCAATTTTTGGTCCTAATGAAGATCAACCTTTAGATGTTAATGCAACCAGAAACAAATTTGATGAACTTGCAAAAAAAATCAATGCTTATCGCAAAAACCAGGATCCCTTAGTAAAGGACATGACTGTGGAGGAGATTGCAAAGGGATTTGTGAATGTTGCCAACGAAACAATGTGTCGCCCTATAAGGCAATTGACTGAAATGAAGGGTCATGAGACAACCCATCATGCTCTTGCTTGTTTTGGTGGCGCTGGACCTCAACATGCCTGTGCAATAGCTAGATCATTGGGCATGAAGGAGGTACTAATTCACAAATTCTGTGGTATTTTAAGTGCATATGGGATGGGGTTGGCAGATGTTGTGGAGGAGCTGCAGGAGCCGTATTCTGCTGTTTATGGCCAAGAATCTTTGCATGAGGCCTGTTGCAGGGAATCAAACCTGTTGAAGGTGGTAACACAGAAATTGCATGAGCAGGGATTTAGAGATGAAAACATCAAAACTGAAGCATATCTAAATTTGAGGTATGAAGGTACAGATACTGCAATCATGGTTAAGAGCCCTATTAATGAAAATGGATCAAAGGGTGACTATGCTGTTGAATTTGTGAAGTTATTCCAGCGAGAATATGGATTTAGACTTCAAAACAGGAATATACTTATTTGCGATGTACGAGTTCGTGGAATTGGAGTTACGAATATACTAAAGCCAAGGGCCTTAGAAGCTTCTAGAGCTGCCCCTAAATTTGAAAGTCACTATAAGGTTTACTTAGGCAATGGCTGGCAGGATACGCCTTTGTATAAGCTTGAAAATCTTGGCTATGGGCATGTTATACTTGGCCCTGCAATCATCATGAATGGTAATAGCACTGTAATTGTAGAACCTAACTGTAAAGCATCGATTACAAAGTATGGCAACATAAAAATTGAGATTGAGTCCACTGCAGAAGCTGCTAAGGTAGCTGGAAAAGTTGCAGATGTTGTGCAGCTCTCCATCTTCAACAACAGGTTTATGGGAATAGCAGAACAGATGGGTCGTACACTGCAGAGGACTTCTATTTCAACAAATATTAAGGAGCGTCTGGATTTCTCTTGTGCTATTTTTGGTCCTGATGGTGGCCTTGTTGCAAATGCTCCTCATGTGCCTGTACACTTGGGAGCCATGTCTAGCAGTGTCCGTTGGCAATTTAAGTTCTGGGGCGACAACTTGACTGAAGGAGATGTTCTTGTGACAAATCATCCTACTGCTGGAGGTAGTCACTTGCCTGACATTACTGTTATTACACCTGTTTTTGATAATTCGAAATTGGTCTTTTTTGTTGCAAGTAGAGGGCACCATGCAGAGATTGGAGGAATTACTCCTGGAAGTATGCCCCCTTTTTCCAAGGCTATATGGGAAGAAGGAGCTGCAATTAAAGCATTCAAGCTTGTAGAGAAAGGCGTTTTCCAGGAAGGGGGAATTATTAAGCTTCTTCGTTCTCCGACTTCTGATGATTCAGCTTGTAGTATACCTGGAACACGGAGGCTTCAAGATAATTTATCAGATCTTCATGCTCAAATAGCTGCAAATCAAAGAGGAATTACTCTTATTAAGGAGCTTATTGAACAGTATGGTTTGGAGATAGTCCAGGCATACATGAATTATGTACAGGATAATGCAGAGGAAGCTGTAAGAGAAATGCTCAAATCAGTTGCTTCTAAAGTTTCAGTGCCCAAATCGGACAAGGAAGATTCAGTGACCATTGAAGAAGATGATTACATGGATGATGGATCTGCTATACATTTGAAACTCACTATTGATAGCAAGAACGGTGAAGCATTTTTTGATTTTACTGGTACAAGCCCAGAAGTTTATGGTAATTGGAATGCACCTGAAGCAGTGACAGCTGCAGCAGTTATTTATTGTCTTCGTTGTTTAGTTAATGTTGATATTCCGCTGAATCAAGGATGTTTGGCTCCAGTAAAAATATATATACCACCTGGTTCATTTCTCTCTCCAAGTGATAAAGCTGCAGTAGTGGGTGGTAATGTCCTCACATCTCAGAGAATTACTGATGTGATTCTCACTGCATTTCAGGCTTGTGCTTGTTCTCAAGGTTGCATGAACAATTTAACCTTTGGGGATGACACATTTGGGTACTATGAAACAATTGGAGGAGGGAGTGGGGCTGGCCCTAGTTGGGATGGAACCAGTGGGGTCCAGTGCCATATGACAAATACTCGCATGACAGATCCAGAGATTTTTGAGCAGAGGTATCCAGTTTTGCTGCACAGGTTTGGACTCAGAGAGAGTAGTGGAGGTGCTGGACTTCATAGGGGAGGTGATGGGCTTGTGAGGGAGATTGAATTCAGACGCCCTGTTGTTGTGAGTATCCTCTCAGAAAGGCGTGTGCATGCCCCCAGGGGATTGAGGGGGGGAAAAGATGGCGCCAGAGGCAGTAATTTTCTTGTTACAAATGATAAGCGCAGGGTATATCTTGGAGGAAAAAACACAATTGAGGTGCAGGCTGGTGATATTCTTCAGATATTTACTCCAGGTGGTGGTGGATGGGGTTCACCTTGAGCCATTGGTGGCCAGTATTTTCATAGGATTAACACCATCAGTTGCTAAGTGTTTTGTTCTTTAACTTGGTAATTCTAAAAGCTAAAAGTTCCTCTTGATGTTGTGCTGCCATTTCTTTTATCCTTGACATTTGATTATGTACGATTTTCTTGCTTTCAGACCGATGAGTAATAAAAATTCATTTCCTTTTCTATGTATTCTTTTGCCTGACGTAATCTGGCAGAGTATCCAAACGGTGCTGAAAATGTCCATCTAATATTCATACAAGCCTTAGTATATACATCTCAATGCTGATTACAATTTTATCTCCCAAGTTTTGATGATTCCTTCTTCGCAAAAAAGGTTATCCAAATGTGAAAGGATAACAGAAACTCCTCTAAAAAGGACTACGGTAAACATGGATCATATAAAACTTGAGGATATAAATGACCTCAATTAGATTTAGATGATATTCTGCTGGTCTTATGGCTTATAATAATTCTGATATCTCAATTTCTGCATTTTTACTACTGTTCTGAAGTACAACATATCTGTCTTACATTGCAAGCCACTGCTAATTCTGTTCCTGGCCAAGAACACACATCCGATCTTGAAGATTTGCAGGTGTTCAATCCTGGTTTGCAGAGAAATCCATCTCATCCAGCATTCTTAAATTTCCTTTGCCATTAGGTACTGAATAGTTTATTTTCAAAGCAAATTCAGTGGCTCAAGTCGGTGTACTCTTAATGAATCAAACTCTGTAACTTTCTCTCTTCATTAAGATCATGGAATTTATTGATTTTATTTTCCTTTAGAGTTAATGATTTATGAGTAGATTTAAGAATCCTATAAAAATTTTGTGTTCTTTTGCATGATGTATGTTTCTGTTCGGGTGATTCTTACTTACTGGTTACAAATGCAAGAGAAAAAATTATTTGGTGCAAAATTTGTCTAATCATGAAGTGAATATGCCTTTTGGTCTATCTGAGGACTTGAACTGGTTTTTTTTTTCTCAAAACTGATGGTGATAGTACTAAATAGGAGAATATAGGGTGATGGTGATGCCTTTTAGATTGTGGTCTTTTAAGTACTCATGTGCAATCCCATTTAGAAATGAAAAGAAAATATTATCACAGGTTGCTTCAAAATTTTTGTATACATTGGAGTTTCTCTCGACAGGCCTGCATCTTTTTTTGCTTAGCAGAAAATGGTCCATACATTTTACATTGGAATCTTACTGATAATATGATCTGACATGTGACCTTTGATTCCATATTTTCCACTTCACCATTCCTCTGTTAATATTTGAGAGATGGCATATTATTCTTTAGTTGATGGAAATTATATCCACAACTCAAGGAGCAAAAAGACCTAGTAAGATATAGATGTTAAATCTGGTTTTACCATTTTTCAAGCATATTTCCATATGAACACCAAGAGAAAAAAAAAGGAAATTACGACATCTTTGGGACCTTAGAAAGTGCAGCTTAGATAGTATGTTTATATGGACTCCATTACTAGGAAATACTATTCATGAGTTTTTGTAGCACGCTTTTGTACTACCATGGTGAAGATAATTACTCAAGAATTCCCAATTATACTGGCTTTTCTGGGACTAGCTAGGGTCATACATGCTTCTTGCTTGAGTATTGGGGTGATGTTTGAGGTGAACTTGTTTATTTGTTGAGCTTGATAATGCATCTCGTTTTTATTAATTCGTTGAGCTTGTTTAAGGTGAAGTGACTAAAGAAATTCTGGAAAATTCGGCAGAATGCTATTGATCATCCTTATTCTGTCTGCTCCACCAGTTTCCTGATTTCCTACTCTTAATATTTTATGGATTTAGAATTGGTGTTGCTTTGTTTTACACAACCATCTTTATCATTCAGCCATTAATATATTAGCAGAAACTAGAAGAGGCATTCGCTAGTAGATAATCTTTGTTTCAGTGGCAGCGTGTGACAGTTCATGCAAAAGCAACTGGACTTTAGGGTCCTGTTCCTTTATAAAAGATGGTTATTCAATCATTCTTTCAATTTCATTTTAGGCCACTTTAATCTGTTTTTTGTATATACGGAGTGCAGTCGTTGTTTGATTTGCTAACAGTCTTAATAATGTCTTTCATGAGCTTGCACTGCACATTAATAATGTGACACATCCTATTAAAGATGAATATCTACAAGGCAGCTGGATGCTTCTGAGAATCGGGTCTTACCTTGTAGATCAAAACATGAATGGAATAGATCTTTCCTGATCAATGGTGCCTTACATTCTATTTTCTATGTCTTTCTTTTACCTGGCGTTTTCTACAGCGTGGAGGTGAATAGTAGCGGTTCACCCATCTGCATGTGAGTAAGTTTAACTTGTCTGGAGTGTGTCTATGCAATTAATTATGCAGAGAAAAGGTTTCTATAAGTTATTTTCTTTGCATCAAATTCTATTTAGCAACTGGGTGGTGAAGATAAATTAACTAATGTGAGCTTCACAACTGCACCAGTGGCATGTCTTTATGGAATACTGCAGCATTAAATTGTTTGAAATTTTATTTGCATAGGATTTAAGTCATATTTGCAGTAATCAAATGACTGGTATCTGTCAATTGTTCGCCAAGGGTTTTAACATTTCTTATTGCCGATAGGTCCTGGTTTGTGAATCTGCCCACTGATTTGTTCAATGACATCCTGTCTTGGTTCCTTAGAAGAAGAACTTTCCAGTGAATTGGATACTAGGGTGGCTGGGGATTTTGAATGATTCTGTGATGTCTTTCTAAACATTCATCTGGTGCAGCTGCTAAATTCAGGATTTACATCAATGACAGGCACCAGTGGGGCAATGAATCTTCTTTCCTTGTGCTTTTCAAGGATTATATGTATTTTCTGAATGAAAGAGAAAGAAACTCTCTATTCTTCCAATAGAAGTATAAAAATCACAGAATATTTTCTATTCAGAAAATTAGCGAACCATTGCAAAGAGAGGCTATATATGGAGCTGTAAAAAGGCTTAGCAAGAAGATAGGATGTTATGAATGCAGCAGTAACATTTAATCAGGAAATAGTTTTATTGCTTCATTATAGTTTTATTTTTCAGTACAACAGAATCACAGTGGGATCCAACCCTTCTTAAAGAATGTAACCCTTAATGGTCGATTATCTGTTAAAGCGAGTCGTCTCCATCCTTCCTGGATAAAAGTGCCAATATCTTTGCAGATGACTTTGCAGGAACTGCAAACTGTGGGGCAGAAAGAAAACTTATGAAAATCACCGGCTTTTTCAATCTTGAACCAGTTGTAAAGAGTTTGGTTACCAGGGTTTCCTTCAACACCATTGGTTTGTATAACATGTTTTCCTATTGATTCATCATAGTCTAGCTTCCATACATTTGATTCATTGCAAGGTGTAATTGCAGAGAACTTGATGTTGAGATCTTGCGACACACGAATTATATTGTCCTTGGGGTCGGCTGGGGTAAAAATGTGTGGGAAGCCATTGTTAACTTCTCTTCTTGCTTGAGCAACACTAAGAGGGCATGTGTTATTGCTGAAATTTAATGCAATGAGACCACCGTTGAAGCCAGGCATCACTGGCAGAATGTAGTATTCTGCACCGGCTTGGAGCTCGTCTCCATATATATCAAGCACTGCTTCAGATTTTTCAGCTGCTGAATAAGATTGGGTACGAAGGAAGAAGAGAAGACATGAGAGGAAAACTAGGGTTGCCTTCATTTTAGAACTCTTTGAGTTGATAATGCAAGAGCTACAGAATGGATGCTGGGCATATTTATAGTACCGCCCCCAAAATGTATTTTCAGAGTTACAATTTTGACAGTAACCATTTTAAAATTTTTTTTTTTTTTATCGCATTTCTGTTTAGGGGTGGATCATATCATGAGTGAAGGACAAGGTCACAAGTAAAAATCAAACTTTACCTCGAATGTGAATTGTGGGTTGGATTTGAATTGGCATTAGCTTAATTTATAATCTAACTTAATCGTAATGTTAACCCTTTGACAATTCACTCTTAATCCTAATTTTAACCTTGGTAACCTTTTGAGTTAACGAATTAATTGGGTTATAACCTTCTAATATCTTGAAAAAATATTTCTTAAATACAAAAATGATTAATTTTAACTTAATTTTAATATTAAGTCTTGCTTAAATTATTTAGTAAGCGATAGTACTTGGGATTGATAGGTCTCTAGAGCTATTAAAATGGGTTGGACCCTTGTGATTGACCCAATCCTACCCCATATGTTTGAAGGTATAGGTTGAAAAAATATAATCCCAATTATAATAATGACTTTTTAACCTGTCCTTAAAGGTCAAGGACTATCGAGGGTTTCAAGAGAGGTGGACTGATTCAACCTTGGGACCAAAGATATTAAAAAAATATATATTTAATTTATTATATACATTTAAAATTTGTCTTAAATAATCTTTTTTATCTTCGTACTTATGCGTGTGCCGCTCTCCCTCTTAATCTCTCAAACTCTTTTATTTATTCTTTTTCTTGAATTGAATTATCCACACGTTACAGTTATCTATCTTCCCTTTTTCCTTTGTTTTTTTTTTTTGTTCGTTGTTCTCATTGATACCGATACCGATCTTAGATTTAATTTTTTGTTTTTACTTCTGGATTATATATAATTTTATACATTTTTACTTCTATTTTTCTATTAACTTTGTTTCTTAGTTTTTGTGCTTTTTTTCTTCTAAGTAGTTTTGTTTTAAATATTTTTTAAAAATAAAAAAATTATAAAGGATTGACTCGCTTTGTCCTTGGCTCTTGTGGGGTTGGGTTGAGTTAGAATTCTAGTGACCTTTTAGAAAATGTTGCTAGTCCATTTTGACCTTTTAAATTATCTGGCCCTAGGGGTTGGGGGTGGACCAACCTCAATTGACAATTTTATAGGTCTTGAGTTTGAGACATACGAGGGTAAGTGAAGATTTACTATTAGGGTGGGAATATAGGAAGGGTTAGGAGAAGAGTGACTTTAAAAAAAATCTTCCTATTAATAAATTAATTTTTATAAAAAGAAAATTTAATATTCAGACAATCGAATTCTTGGCATTCAAAAGAGAAGAAGTTTTGATTTACCATTAATATGGGGAGGATCGACTAAGTATTAGCGGGGTAAAAAACAAAATTTACAAAAGAAAGAAAATAGAGATAATTTTTTTTATATATAAAAACATCTTTTATAAAAAATTATTTTTTATATATATTTTAGGGTTTTTAGTAGATTTGATCCTATAAATTTGGATAAAAAACAGTTTGGTCCTATAAGTTTTTTTTTTTTCTGTCATAACTGTCTCTCACGATTTTACGGATAGTCGAAATGATCCAAACCATCATTTTCTGATCACCCACACGGTGGGAGCCTATCAAATGCAAGGGGTAATTTTGTCATTTCAAGCTTGCCGGCATCCAAACTTCTTCGATCTTTTTCTCCTGCGAGCTATTTTCTTCCAATCTTATTTCTTCTTGCTTCTCTTCCGTCAAATCTTCATCTTCAAATCCCTCAGTGGAGAACAAACCAATATGCTAAAGAACTTTATGGAGAATCCCAGCTCATTCTTGTCACCTAAGACTAACCCGTTTGAATGCTATCCTTTGGTGCCGTCGGTCATCAACACCGCAATCAGAGAACTCAACATTATAGCCGTAGATGCCAAAAGGGTTGAAGCCATTATGTTGTTTCTCAGTTTCTGGACATATCCTATATCATAACCCCAACAAAAGAAGACTTCTATTTTTAGTTTGAATTTATTCAATTGCTCGAGCTAATTGGGTTCAATTCAAATAGAAGAAAAAATTAAAGAAAGGTGGCTAAAAGAAACCTACCGCATACCCATATCATAAAGTAAACAAAATAAACTTAAGGGAAATAGCTTATAACCAAGAAGAACTCCAACCTCCATCATTGCACGAACCCAGAAGTGATGATTGATGCCATTGATTCCGATGATGGTTTGGGTGGGATGGTTGATGACCTGATACAGAAGCCAAAGTTGATAAGTCATCATGAAAAGCAGTCCCATGGGTACCGACAAGTAATCATGAATTTGATTCTCCATCATACAAAATGGAAAAGTGAAAAAAAAAAAAAAAGTTGGAACCTGAAGAAAGTATAGAAGGGAAACAAAGAAAGATATATATAGTAGCACTGCAAAAGGGAAATAGGATTAAAAAAAAAAAAACAGAGGGCAAAGATGAAGATTTGACGGAAGAGAAGCAAGAAGAAATAAGATTGGAAGAAAACAGCTCACTGGAGAAGATCGGAAAAGTTTGGGTGCCAGCAAGCTTGAAATGATGAAATTACCCTTGATCTGAGAGGTTCCAATGTGTGGGTAGCTGGAAAATGATAGTTTGAACCATTCCATCGATCCGTAAAAATATGAGAGATCGTTATGATAGAAAAAAAATTTAAGGGATCGAACGGTATTTTGGTCCAAACTTATGGAACCAAATTAACTAAAAACCCTATATTTTATAAATTAAATCCTATAAGTATTTGATCAAATATATATATATATAAAGTAGGAGGAAGGCTGGGGTGTGCGTCGTCGCACAGTGTGCGATGCCGCCGAAACGACGTCGTTTAGGCCCGCACGTCTCTTTTTTTTTCCTACAATGCCGAAACGACGTCATTTTGGCCCCGTCGCATAGTGCGACGACGCACACCCCAGAAAAATCATATAAAGTAGAGATCATAAAATCAATGAGGACTCAAGAAATTTAAAACATTGCAATTTCAAGCAACCACTCCTACTTTTCTGATTTTAGTGAAGAAAAAATTCAAATCCAAAAAACATAATCTTTCATATTGAATGAATATAGCTTTTATATTTAACGAATGTAATCTTTTATATTTTCCATAGCATTGCCAACCTTTAAATTAAGATATCTCAATTGAAAATAGTTATCTTTTGTTACTCACGATTAATTAAACAGTACTTAAAAGAGTTATGTATTTTATCTTAAAAGTCGCATATAATTATATAGTTGTCCAATCAACTCCAAATAACAAAAATTCAAAACAAAACAAATTCCTTTCAACTTTCTTTTTGATCTTTATATATTTTTAGAAGGGAAAAAAAAAAAATCTGTTACAATATTCTTCCTCTTAAAAACTATAATTTTTTTAAAACAAAACTTTGATCTGTCGAAATTTCTAAATATTTTAATGTTACATTTTATGAAAAAAATAACCGCGTAAAAAAGCTAGTTTTCTTTTATTTTTCAAAAAATGAAAGACAATTGATTTAATATTAAGTGTATTTACTACCTATTGGGTTTTTTGTATATATCATTTTATGTGCCATTTTGTGGTGATCTATCCATATTACTGAAGTTCAAATGCGCAAGATGGAAACTTTCGTCTTTATCTAGCTATAATATTAAGTGTAGGCAGATATAATATAAATTTTTTTTTATAAGTATTATAGCGTGATCCCAATAAATGAACTTTATAAGATTTTTTATATATTATTTTATAGTGATCTACCTACACTTACTAAAGTATAAATGCCTAACATGAAAATTTTTATCTTTACCCAGCTATAATATATATAGTATAGGCATAAATATATATTAATATGTAATTTCTTTTTGGATAAGTATTATAACATGAGGTGAGGTGTTTATATATATATATTGTTTACGTGTCAAATTGAAAGCATTCAGTATTTACTTCATTCAATATGCTTTTATTATCATATCTAGATTTGATTTTCACTTGTTTTTTTTGGATAAAACTTGCATGCTTTCTAAGGGTAACCAGGAGTCACCGTGACCATAACAATAAGTACATTAGATCAATTATTGCTAATAAGATTCGATATTAGAAAAAGTCTTCCGGCACCACCAAGACCATCAATGAAGAAAGCAATTCCTTTATCTTCCATTGATGCTTCATATACCTTTTGAAAAGTAATTTTTTGCCTCCTACACAATTTTGGTAGGTTGTACAAATATTTCTTTCATATTGAATTTCTCGTGCTAGTTTCTCTTTATTGGAATCTTTTCTCTTTTGCTTCCTCTTTTATAAAGAGTCCTTTATTTTTCAATAATAATTATCTATCTCTTCATAGGTACACATACAATCTGTTGCTTCTTATTATATATAAAATGTTGCATTATTAAGATGTCCAAGTCTAATCATCTTGGACAGTTGTTTTTAAGACAAATAGCTAATAGTTGACACCGAAGTTCTTCTGGGTAAAGAAATGCAATCAGTAGCAAGTAAAAATTGAATTAATGATTAGAAAGAAATACTTATTAGTACAATAACAATATATGCAATAATTAGGCACTGATTTTCCATAAATATTACTGCGGACCAGATGTTGGCATTACTATTACAACAGCAATCTATGTAATTGCAACGAAGACAGTGCTTTTTTAGGTTTCTTGGTTGTCTATTCCCGGAGCAAATTCGAGGCAGACAAGGGGTAGATCCTTTCTGGTTCTCCTTTGTACCGGTGGATCTTCAAATCTTTTCCAAATTTTCTTAATAAATGTTTGCAAAATCAAAGGTGCCAATTATGTATGACTCAATAAATTACCCAGAGTAAATGGAACAATGTAAAGCAGAGCAGGTTGACCAAGATCATCCTTCAGATTTGATGTAAAACAACGAAGAACATAGTGAATTGACAATAGTGATACTCAAATCTAATATTAGTTCAAGAACAATTGTGGAAGATGCAAAAACAATGCATTGAAGGCTTTGGTTAGACAAATTCACCACACCCCATTCAAAGATTTTGCTTTATGCTTATAAGATGGGAGAAAAAAAAAGGGTATATAAAGTACAATAAATAAAACTTGATATGAAAAGACTGTAATTCTAACAAATTTCATATTTTGGCAATGGTTATAAATTTCTTGGAGTTGATAAACTCCACTACTGGAATTGTTCATATTTTATTTTTAGAATTATTTATTAATGATATCTTTTTTGAAAAGAATGCTAAAGCTACAAAAATATAGGTTTCAATTTGAAACAAAATTCACTACAAGCATTGGGATCAATCCACCAATCTTTGAGGATAGATTATTAAAAATTTGGTCAAAGTACATTATTAGAAAACTTATTAAATTCCTATTAACTAAATTTCATGCTATAGTTACAGGATGGAGAAAATAAAATAGTCATCCACAAAAAGGTTGTCCAAAAGACAAACCACATGTTTGATCCTAAAGATCTTAGCCAACCAAACCAAAAGTAACCCATTAGGGATTAGTTTATTGTACAATGCAATGTTGGCTCATTATTGGTTTAAAAGCATGTAAAGCATACTTGACCGTTTCACATGTCATTTGGATCAAAAGCATAACAACGGTGGCATTATTAAAAAGACTTTTTGGGTGCTTGTCAAGTTTTACATGCCACACAATTATAGGTTCAAAAAGTCAACAACAATTTTCATGCATCAAATGTGGACATCATCGAAGTAGAACCAAAGTAAGAAAGGATATATAGTCAATAATGTAAATAAAAAATTCAGAGATTTCATGGTTGTTGTACTTTCAAATAATTTAACTTTTGCTTTTATTTGATTCAGAATTATATTCGATGTAGAAATCGTAGATTTTTCTACAAGGTACACTCTATAGCATTAAATTTGTATCTGTTTACGAATATGTGGATAACATTTGTAATATAATTTGTTTGGTGAATATAAGTTTTTATATGAAATTATATAAGTATTAATCAATGTATGTACCTCCATTGATCTACATAGATGTGACCCCATGGGTTTTTGTACTATTCCAATGTAACTGTTATTTTATGTGTCATTTTGTAGTGAAGTATATTTAAGCCTTCGAGGTTTCTTTCTTTCTATTATTTGTTCTTAGTGCACCCATTTAACACATATAAAATATCTGTTTTTCTTTTTTAATTTATTTTTTACCACCCCGTTGCTACCCTCTCAACCTCACCCTTGATGATCAATAGTGGTGGCTTCCCATGTACTTTCGTCGTGTCTCAAATTTAAGATCTTTTGGTTCCATATATTGTCATTTACTTTGAAGCTAGCAAGACTTGACCTATGTGTATATATATTTATATATGTTTATATAGGAAATTCCTAAGGAGTTCTCTGCTACACTCCATCCACTTGTATTTACAAAAATTGACTTTTTAAATAATCTAGGCCAAAAACATTGATTGTGCATCGTAACACAAACAAATTAATACCTAATTTTTCCTAACATATAACAAGGGTAAATAAGGGTCGATCTCATAGGGAATTGGTTCTAAGTACAAACGTACTAATTGACAAGATTTGGGGGATAAAAGTAAAGTATTAAAAATCTACAACTTAAAAAGAGAAGTTTAAAAGAAATCAATACAAAGATAAGAGTAATCAATCAAGAAAGTAGTTAAGAAGAACAATTCATAGATCATGCTTTAAGAATAAAATCATCCATAATATAATCGAGTAGTTGATTTTAGAATTTGTCTTAGCGTTCAAATCACTGTCCTTTAAATAAATCTACTTCTCATAGTAAGAAATAAAATCTCTAACTTAATCAATTAAACCTATGTCTTAGCAAACAATAGATCTAATCAATTAAATTACATAAAACATGAAGGCATAATCAATGTCAAATTACATAAACAAAGTAGCTTTATTTCATGCAATTTGATTCATATAATTCTTTATTGTCAAATAAAGTTGTTAGCCCAACCTAATTTAAACAATAGATGTTACTTGGTGGATTTATCAATCTTAGTGTAATATTTAAACCCTAGCAATATAATCATACAAATCAATCTAGGTGATCAAGCTAAATCAATAAACACCATTAATAAGATTAAAACAAGAATTGCATAAATAATCATTAAAAGATTGAATTTTTAATAAAAAGAATATCTCATAAATTCATAAAAACATAAATTTACTTCATGTTCATGCTAACAAGTAATCTACTCGCAAGACATAATATCAATTAAAGCAAAAAAAGAGTAAAAGAGAAAGGAAGAATTTATATGATCTTATCAGTAGTGACGAATTTCATTTTTCTTGAGAATCCTTCTTGATTGTCCTAACTTTTGAGATTGAAATTCTCAAACTTAGTGATGGGATCCCAGTCTAGGGATAAAGAGCTTATGAAAAATAACTAAAGAAATACTATTTATAAGTGTCTTATCCTCCTTTTTTCCAAATCCTAATTCTAAAAAGATTCCCAAACTATTATTAAAATACTAATAAAAAAATTACTAAATCTTATCTATTACAAAATTGGAATCCAAATTACAAATAATTCTTCTTTTCTTGTGCAAATTTGGCCTTCCATACTGTCCATGTCATGACTCGTGCTAAATTTCCAATTTTGCACTTTTTTAGTATTTTATTCTTCCCAAGTTAACCTACAAACAAAAGAAAAGGTATTTAAAGTAAACTATTGATAAAAAATCATAATTAGACTAGAATTATCTCGAATAAATACATTAGAACACATAAAAACTAGTCAAATTACGTACAAATCAAACACCTATTTCTGTGACATAGTGATTTTTGTGAGTTTGTAACATTATGGGGTCGAGTTAGGGCAAGCCCTTTTTTATGGCTCTGGTGATTTGTTTCCCCAAAATATTTTTAATTTGGATAGTATTTCCTTTATGAATTTTTTCAAACTTTTGATCCTTGGACATTTTTTGAATTGTAGAGTAGGTCTATTCAACTGGAAATATGTATTTTCCGATAAAATAAAAAAAAAAAAAAAATCAAATTTTCACTTACCAAAAGAAGTGCAAATTAAGAAGAATACAATTCATATTTTGAATATATATATATATATATATATATATATATATATATATTCTTTTTTGCTTTATTTTCTTTCCTTTCTCTAAACTGAATCCAAGAACATATCGACCTAATGGAGAAAATAAAGTGGGTTGTATAGAGAAAGAAAAGAAAATGAAGCAAAAAAGAATATATATGTATATATATATACGGTTTTGCTAAGGCGCGCTCCACCCGTTACTGTAACGGAATTTTTGCTACAGTACTCATGCAACTAACCAAGCGGAGTAAAAATTCCGTTACGGTAACGGTTGGAGCGTGCATTAAGGCGCGCTCTGGAGCGCACTTTAGCAAATCGCAAATCCGTATATGAATTGTTTCTTCCCAATTTGCCCCTTTTTTAGAGATGAAAAAAAGTGATTTTTTTTTTAATATGTCAAAAAATTCATATTTTCAGTCAAAAGGATCTACTTTGCAACTTGAAACATTTAGAAACCTAAAAATTTTAAAAACAATTATAAAGAACTTACCATCAAAGTCAAAAATACTTTAAGAATGAAATTCATTCATTTGCCACTGTATATCCTTCCTCTATAATTGAATGATTAACCTTTTAAATTAGTTAAAATTTTTTTAAAAAAAGAAAAAGATATTGATATATTAAAAATTAATCAAGTCAAAATAAAGCATTGGAATCAAGACAGAGAAAGCAACAGCCAAACAAACAAAGAACACATTTAAAATAGGACATACTACATAGTCCATATATATACACGTTAAACAAGAGTAATATATTGGTTTGAATCTTTTACAAATTTTCTTGAATTTGGATAATGGGTGTTTAGTTCGCTGGAATTGAATAGACAAAGAATGAAACAGATAGGGAATGGAATTGAAATTCTCAAAACTTATTCCTTTATTTGGTTGGATGGAATAGAAAAAATGAAAATTCTTGGAATTATGATTAAAATTGTAATTACGATTATTTTCTTCATTGATTCTGAACTTTGCGTAATATCATCTTAAACACTAGAGGAAAAGACGAAATAAATAATTACTTTTGAGACGTAAAAGTAATGCAAGGAAGAAAATAAAAAGGATTTTCTATCTAAAAACTCTCACGTAAAATTTTCTATTTTCAAATGAAGTTGTTTGCCAAATCTAATTAAACAATAGTTGCTACTTGGTGGATTTATCAATCTTAGTGATAATATTTAAATTCCAACAACATAATAATGAAAATCAATCTAGATGATCGAGCTAAACACAATTAACAAAATTAAAACAAGAATTGCATACATACTCATCGAAAGATTAAATCTTTAATAAAAAGAATATCTAATAAACCTCTAAAAACATAAATTTACTTCATGTTTATGGTAACAAATAAATCTACATGCAAGACGAATTTCTTTTTCTTCACGAATCCTATACCATTACCTTTATCTTTAATACTCATTCTTAAAATTTTCACAAAATCAAGTATTTGAATTGAGTTAATGGTTTATTTTGAATGCATATAATAAATTTTGAATATAGATTAAAGACGTAATAAACTTAATGAATATGAGAAAGACTATGAATTTAAAACCCTTTACTTTTTTTTAAAAAAAAATCTTATGAATTTTAATTCACAATAAAATTTCATATAAATCACTTAATTAATACAAATTTACATGTGCATTTTTTCTTTGAGTTTTTCTCTATATTTTTGATATATCAAAAATTTTAATTTTTTGATAAAAATAAACTTTTTGAAAAATGAAGTAGATAAGAGTACGTCTATACTACTCTTAGTACCGTTAAAAGTCTAATATATTAACCTATGATTGATATGACATGGACAAAGTTGGCCCAGATTTTTTAGGGCCTACGAATAATTTACTTTAGCATAAAAAGAAAAGAAAAAAAAAAATAATCTGTAAATAGCATTGCAGTCCAAACCTCTAAGTTGAAACTGGGTTAACGCCCAAAATAAGTTGAAATACTTGTCCTCTTCCCAAGTATGACATAATCTTTGGGTTTTGGGATTTCAGCTTTAGTTATGCTTGGTATACCCAATTCAATTTTATTCCCATTTCTAGTAACACAACCTATTCTTAGATGATCAAACGTGGTTCTTAAATCTTAAATCATATTTACATGACATAAATTTTAGTTTTTATTGGCTACTTTTTTCTATTTTAAAGTATATTACTCCCTAAATTTCTTTTTAAAAGTCGTTTTAGAGAAAAATTTTATATCAAAATAAAATTCGTTTTGTATTTTCAAAAAAAATGTTTAATCCTTTTCTACTTTTCAAAGAGCATTTATTAACTATTTTTCAATCTTACCATTCTAATCACGTTAAATGTTATGATTAAATTCATATGAGTATTATTAACTATAAGGGGTATTTTAATCTAAGAGAAATATTAATTAGTGAAAAAATCATTATCTTGGTTTATGTTCCAAAACCTTAAATACTTTTAAAAAGAAACGGTCTAAGAAAAGTCTCATCACTCTTGTCAAATATTCCCCTCATTTCAAAATAATTGTCGTTTACACATTTCAAAATAAAAAGTATAAATAAATTACCTTTTCAATCCTTCTTATTAGTTTTATTTATCACTTCTTTCAAAACTAATTTATTATTTTACTATTTTTAATAACTAGCCAAGAAATAAGAGAGAGATGAGAGAGTAGAAAAGTATAATGTAATAACGAGAGACAATATTATCCATAGTAGAAAAGTAGTTAATTACCTTAATTTCTCAACGCTTCCTCCGTTTTGAAATGATTGTCGTTTAAGGTTTTTTTTTACCTAAATTAAGGTAATCACAACATTAAGTATTTTTGACAATTTTGTCCCATCTTGAATTTATTAAAAGTTGAGATTAGTGATAATGTGATTAGTGGGTTTTAACATTGGGGTGTGTAAATGTAATAAATGTCATTGGAAAAGGTTAACAAATAAAGGATGAGATGAGTAATTCACTTACACCTTTTATCTTGAAATGTGTAAATGGTAATTATTTTGAAACAAAAACTTCGTCCTTAAACAACAATCAATTTGAAATGGAAGGAGTAAGTGATTGAAACATGAAATTTATAAAAATTCCTAAAAGGAGAAGAGTTTGAATTTGTGGTCTGTGTCATATAAAAACCCTTTAATAATACTCAATGTCTTTCAAGACATTAATGATGTGGCATATCCTATTCAACATTAATATTTGCAAGTTTCTATGACATTCTTTTACCTGGTGTTTTCTACGACATGGGGAGGTGAATATTATAGAGGTTCACCCATCTACGGGTACGTGAAATGAGTTTTACTTGTCTGGAGTATTTGTCATGCAATTAAGTATTTTGCAGAGATAAAAGATGTTTATAATTATTTTCTTTCCTGGGTGAAGGTTTTTCAAAGGGAGGTTGTATATGGAATGGAACCGTAAGGCTCGGATGTTCTAGACCTTCTTCTATACTATTTTCCACATTATCAAATAAAATAATACTCTCTTCGTCCAGAATTGACCTGCAAGCTTTTTAATAAAAAAGTTTGACTTAATTCATTAACACATTGCATTGTCAATTTTCTTAATACAATTTTTGCTAGTTTAGGAAATGAGACATTTAATTTCAGAAAATTCAAAATAGAATATGAAACATTTATTTCCGAATGAAGGGAAAATAGATTATCCAGTTTAGATAAAGTACAGCTAGGATTTAATATATTTTTTGAATTTTTATTAATAAAATATATGTGTATTTTATCGTTGATGGTCGTGTAGAAGATGATATATTAGCACACTAGAAGATTTGAAGTCAAAGTGTAAAAGCAAGGTTTTTTAACTCGAGAGTTTATGTAAAATCATTCGAAGTCAGGTAAATTCGACTCGTAAAATCATAGAGTTGATATTCCTGTTAAATATATATATATATATATATATATATATATATATATATATATATATATTA
>JAOXNR010000001.1:2754192-2784258 GCA_028571225.1 Parsonsia alboflavescens | reverse complement strand
TAGAGTCTAAAAATCCTTATTTCTTCCCCCCTGCAAAACGAAAGTTTGCATACCGGAACGCTGCGTTCTGGCTCTGACACCAACGGGTACTTCACCTTGGAATAGGTGAAATCTACAAAAGAACACATACCAACCCATACAAAAAACCAAATGTAGGGATTTTTGGTTATGCGGTTAAGGATTGTTGGTTTAAGTTTAACTCCGAACACTTCATCTTATTCAACCCTTCTAGGTTGGATGGACAAAACTACCCATACAAAAAACCAAATGTACGAGTTTTTGGTTGAAATGGAAATCCAAACACTTCATCTTACTCCTGCAAAACACAACTCATAACTTCCTATCTTCACAAAAGCTCACAATCCATCCAAGAGTATTCCTTACTACAAAACGAAACCCATCATTTCTGTAACTTCTGTAACTCCCCATCCAAGCACAATGACAAACCCAATCACATCAAAAGCTTGAAAATCATCTCGAATAGGCATTGTTTTTAGTTGACAATACACTATCTCCGAACATCCGACATCCAATTTTTTTGCAAGAAATGTAACATTTTCTATGGAGTTCATGTTGTATTTTGGGTAAAGGTTGGTTCTTTGTGTGTAGAATGTGTTCTTTGTGTCCCGTTTCAAAAATTTACTATGAATTTTCATTTAGTTCTTTGCTTAGTGGGTTCTTATATGTTCAATATGTGTTTTCCAATTAAAAGCTCTAATCTTTCCATCTATTTGCTATGTACCGTGAAGTTTAGCTTGTGAAAAGAGCAGTTTTTTGAGCAAAAACTAAAAACTTTGATTGAAGGCACAACCTTTTAAAATTTTTATCATAAAATTGGGTTATGTACAGTGCTGTTTATATCTTATGGGTTGTTTCATTACTTGTATGGGTCGTTCATTGACCATGTACAAGTTATTTATATAACCTCTGATAATTTTATATCTTATGGGTTCTTTCATTGCTTGTTTATGTTGTTCATTGATTGTATATAGGTTGTTTATAGCATCTCTAATAATTTTATATCATACGGGTTGTTTCATGGTTTGTCATGGGTTGTTCCGAGACTGTCTATGTGTGGTGTATATCATCCGTAATAATTTTATATTTTATGGGTTGGTTCATTATTTGTATGAGTTGTTCATTGATTGTGTAAGGGGTTGTTTGTGCCCTCTCTAATAATTTTATATCTTATGGGTTGTTTCTTGACTGTGTATAGGTTGTACCCATCTTCCTTGAATCTATCACTCATTAGGCTGGGCTTGTGATTGAACCACTCATGATGAAGGAAACACTATAGCTTCTTTGAAGACAAGGGAACAAAGATTTTAAAAATGAAAGATAGCAAAAAGAGTCTATACTAAAATTATTCTCAATTGAAGAGAATGTTCGAGAGTAATATGGATATTAAGTTTTAGTTTGATGATCATGTGGATATTAATTTTGAGTCTAGTCTTGTTATTATGCAATGTATGTGGAAGGAACAATCATAAGATAAAGAGGCATATTAGCAGTCAACAACCCGTAACCCTTTAAAAAACAACCCGGATAAGTTAAGAGACAACCCATACCACCAATAAAAGATCATTTTATTCATCATACTCAAGTATTTTAATACATTATGTTTGATCTAAAGTTCTATTTTACAATTATGTGAAGCGAATAAAAGTACATATAGGATGAATTTTCATTCAAACATGGTTGGGATATTATACACTTGGTTGGGATGTTACAAGAGTCATATTACGTGGTTTGGATTGGTCTTTTGTTGACATGTATACTTGGAAAGCTGATTTACAAAATCTAAAACTCCTTGCAAGATGAGCATCATTATTAATGAAGATCGGTGGCATTACTTCCTTCTAATTTTTTTTATCAATCGAACACGAAGTTGTATCTCTTTTTCCTGGCAATCCATCCAACATATTTTTTCACTATCTTTAGCAAACCAAGATTGGTAAAATCACTTGAAACATCCCATAGATTTGCATCACCAACCTTGTCAGTACCATCTTCCCATTTCCTACCAAATGTCAAATATAGTTGAATTACTTTCGAAGACTTGAGATTAAAATAAGATTAGAACTAACAAATATTGAATCAAACAATCCATATAGCTTTGTAATAACCTATAAGGATTTTAAAAACTCCATACAGCTCTAAAACAACCCATACATCCTAATCAATACATAAATTGCACAAAAACAAACTGCAATACAATCCACAAAGCTTACAGACAACCCATACCACCTTTTAAATTAAAACTTACAAGTAACAACCTGTATAGTAGGAAAAACAACCCATGAGATTTATAGAGAACCCATATAACTTTATGATAGCATGAAAATGCCTATAGCCTGAAAAAAAAAAAAAGTCATAACACTACTACCCATAAAGTTTACAGACAACTCATACCATCTTTCAAAAAAATCGTAACCACTTACAAGTAACAACCTATGCAGTAGAAAAAACAACCCATAACGTTTATAGAGAATCCATAAAGCTTTAAATTACAAAATATTCCCTTAACATGAACGAAAATAAACTGGTAGTATAATTCATAAAGCTTACAGACAACTCGTACCACCTTTCAAACAATCCATAACACTTACAAGTAACAACCTGTACAATATTAAAAACAACCCGTATTACTTATAGACAATCCATGTACCTTTAGAATTGCATGAAAATGCCCCCAGCATAAACAAAATCAAACTACAAGTACAATCCATGAAGTTTACAGACAACTCATAACAATTCATAAAAGTTACAAGTAACAATCCATATAATAGGAAAAACAACCCATAAAGCTTATAGACAATCTATATAGCTTTAGAATTGCATAAAAATGCTCCGCGCATGAACAAAAACAAACTACTCGTACAATGCATAAAGTTTACAGACAACCCATACCACCTTTCAAACAACCTGTAACATTTACAAGTAACAATCCATATAGTAGGAAAAACAACCCATAAGGTTTATAGACAACCCATATAGCTTTAGAATTGCATTAAAATGCCCCTAGCATGAACAAAAACAAACTACCAGTACAATCCATAACATTTATAGACAGCTCGTACCAATTTTCGAACAACCTTAACACTTACAAGTAACAAGCTATGGAAACAACCCATTTTACTTCAAAACAACCCTAATAGTAGGAAACATCTTTTTAATTTAATCTTGCATGCAACTCAATGACTCAGTCACACGATATACCATAGAAGACCAAAAAAATGCATAAAAAACGACCTATAATGACTACAAACAACTCATATGACCTTCCAAAGTACAGAGATAACTCACAAACAACCTATACACAACTTTTTCATCCATAAAGATTCAATCTTTGTAAAGAAAAGAGAAGGAAAAATCAAATCTTTTTTGAAAAAACATGAAACAAAGTGAACAGAGGCCAAAACAGGCTATTGCTAGGTATGTACAGCCAAGAAAATAAAAAAAAGTGAAACTTTTCCAAATCCTATTTTGATAATATACTCAAAACACAAAAAATAAAAATACTCATTCATTTTTAAGATGAAAACCAACTTTTCTACCATGAAGATGCAATCTTTGTAAAGAGAAGGGAAGTAAGCTGCATTTTTTCAGATTATGCGAAAACTGCTCCAAAGAGAGCTCATGGATAAGGGGGCAACATGCTGGAAAGGAGGGGTGTGGGTTTTGAACATGCCAATTATGGAAAAGGTTTTGATAGTTTTTTTTTTTTTTTTAATGCAAGAAGGGTAACTAGGTAATTTCACACTTCAAAGTGGACATATTTTGAAAGTTTTAAAGGTGTGGCCTTTCATGAAATTGACTTAACGTACATGGTTATCTCATGCAATTTCCATTATTTTGTTTAGTCTTATAATTAATTTTGGATTTAGATCCATAAAATTAATTATTACTTGGTTTGAATAAAATAATGTAGTGACTATTTATTTTTATTAGTCTTATAATTAATTTGAACTTATGTCCATCAGATTAATTATTGATGGGTTAAGAATAAAAATATATATTAGGTTTTTAATTCAATAACTAGAATAATTATGTTAGGTTCATCTGTTGAATAACTATTGGACCTTTAATTAAATAAAAAGATAGATAGTTGTTGGACTCTTGGCCCATAAAGAAGCCTTATTCTATTTTAGATACTATAATAGGATTATTAATATATCCTATGATAACTAGAAAAAGACCTTATTCATAGCCCTAGAAGCAGAAGTGATTTTTTTCTGCGGAAAAATTCCAATGTGTTTTTTATGCCTCCACTCCACCTTTCTCTATGTCCTATTTCTCTTTCTGTTCATCCAAGCAGATAGGGAATAGATTAAAAGATCTTAAGTGAAGTAGATCAAGACGTCTATTTCAACATCAAGGACAAGATCATGAGTTTCATTCAGTAAAAGCAAGAAAAAGGTATCGTTCTCATCTCTCTTATGTAAGAATTTTTAAAATCCTAGTAACTCTTAGAAACTGAGACATCAATCTCAAAGAAAATCAACAACTAAATCACTATTAACACAAAAAAGTTACAGCAAAATTTTGAATTCGCATCCTAAATGATAATAATAAATAAATAAATAACACCCAATTAAAAACATAAACTGTAATTAAAATTAGTGAACAAGCATGACTAAAACAAAATTTATTTACTTAATCGAAAACAAGTCATAGTATAGCGGAAATGAAGAGGAAGCTGAAGAAGGCTCCCATTATGAATAGAACAAACTTCGATCTTTGAAATTTTGTGTTCTATAATGAATCATTGCTCAAGAAAGACATGCAATGAATTTATTCTAACCACTCCACCTATCTTCATGTGAAGAAAAATCCCTGGCACTAAAATTCAACCAAAAAGAAAAAGAAGATTATCCACAGGCGATGAAGTTAATTCTAAGAGCATTTAGCTTTCTAGAAACTGGGGTTATCTTCTTTGCTTCATCCACCCTGTCCTCATCTCTATTTCTACACAATTTTAGAAAGAAAAAAAGTTTAAGAAAATCTTCAAATGAGTATAAAGAAAAATGTTAATAGAATTATAGGGTTTTGGGGGGCGGGGGACATGAGGAGGAAGCAGGCATTTTCGACAGAGGAGGAAGGTTTACACAAAAAGCTTCCTCTGGACTGAGAGAATTGGCTGGTGGTGGATTGAACAAATGGGTTGGGGCGGAACGAGTTGAAACGGAATAATGATTGTGAATTGGAGGGAGCATACTCACGTTAACGCTAGGAGAGAAGATTTTGCTAATTAAGCTTGAGAGGTTTAAGTATGTGTTTTTATTGTTATGAAAACTAAGATCTTTATAATATTAGTATTAATTATCAAGAAAATAGAAAGAAATCACAGTTCAGTTTCACATTAAGGGATTAATTTTTTTTAATTCAAATTTTGACTTTTCTATTTTCATTTTTATCTTTAATTTAAAGATCAAAAGGTAATTTTTGAAAAAAAAAGAAAAAGAAAAAGAAAAACCTCTAATGTAAATACTTTCTATTAATTCTAGTTTTAATAATAAATCACCCATCATGCAAAGATTTAGGAGAGAATTTAGACCTACATAAAATGTTACATGTTATAATGTGTTAGGAAGGGTTTCCAAGACTTTCCTAATTGAAATAAACTATCTAATCCTTAATAAAAATTATACAATGATTGAAAACACATTAGAAAAGTTTCCTAATTAAATAAAAACTAAAAATACCTAAAAAAAGGTAGAAAATCATTCTCCCACCATTCCACGAAGGAAAACCATTGAACCGGCACTTAAAGAGTTCAACCTGCTTCAGGTGACAAGCCAGTCAACACTCCAGTTATTCTCTAGAAATCTCATTCTTGGTTGCTTAGTTTGACCATTGCCGATTGATAGGACTGGTTGATGGTCCTATCATTCTCGGGAATGGCCGGTTTGCACCCATTTCACTTCAATTTCGCCCTCCAAACTCTCCTGTATATAAAACAACGTTCGATCAATTTGTCTCTCTTCTTTTGAAAGGGTTCGAGACTCTAAATGAAGTTCTTCTTCACGTTCTTTGATGAAATGAATCATCAATTGCCTTAGCCTGTTTTCCCTCGAAGATGTGATTAGCCCTTAAAAAATTATCGGCACACCATCTGTGTTTGATCCTCCTTGATCTCCATAAAAATAGGTGCTATTATATTTTTCAGCCACGTGAGATGATTGAATGGTTCTTTGACATGTTTACCTGCAAGGTAAACTTATAAAATTATCATAAGTTGTTTGTATTTCAAAGTTACATGCCTTTATGTATTGCTCAACACCCGATCCCATCGTTAAATAGGACTTCCGGGTTAACTATTGCACATTCTCCCCAACTAAAGATGGTTTTTTTACTCCGTAAATAAGATAAATTAAAACTTATGGTTTCAAAAGTAACATCATTGTTCTCAAAAACACACCAAAATACACTTTATGTACACTGATCCAAATACATCACGAATATATAAACCAAATTAGAAATATGTACATAAACTAGCAGAAGAGAACATCCATCAAGATAAGGACCTCAACTAACATCTACGAAAAAAAAAAAAAAAAAGAAGGAAAACTAAGGGTGAGCACAAAGAAATTGCCCAGTGAGTGGGAGAAGTTCAAATTTGATATATAAGAATAAGAATGAAATATATAATCAAAATAATTTTCAAATAGAATCTAGGGCATACCATATCTTTAAAAACACAATTCCATCATAAAATGAGTTCCACAAAACTGCTTTTCTCATATTCTCAAAATCCCAGCCTTTTTTCTCCCCTAACACAAATATACGAGAGTACTCTATAAGTTTAGCGAGATCTACCAAAATCTGTCAGTCCTACGCTTTCCTGTTCCTTTTAGGGAACCCTCCAAGGATTCATTCAATACTACACCTTATAGGGTTATCGATAGAAACAAAAATTAGCTTGAACTTTCTAATCAAAGGTTCCTTCTATAACCCTACAGATACTATATTCTAAAATCATTATCAAAATCATTCCAGAGATGACCCAACTAATGTGATGCCTGAGCACCATTCAAGAAAACACAAATTTTTATATTTTCCATATTCAAATACATCTACCATATTTATGAAAATTATTTTTTAGTAAGATAGGAAATAAATCTTCTACTATGGTTCCTTCAATTCCTTATGAATAAACTTTAAGAATTTCCTTAAAGAAAGAAATGAATTTGAAAATACTAGAAAATCTTTATCCCAAAAGTAAAGAAATTGATGAAGGAAGAGTTGGCTAATTTTCTTCTCTAAACAAAATCAGAAATTGATGTGAACCTAACTCATGATTATCTAGACCCAACACGAATAAGAAACTTTCTCACAAACAATTACGAGGTTTTGATGTTTGAATGTATATTGACCAGACATTGTTTCTCAAGATTGAACCAATATCTCCAATGAGTAATGCCACAAACAACCCAAACTAATTGAATGATCGGTCTACAGTTCTAAGAAGAACCAAAGAATATAGATAATGTTCTACAATATCCTGAACAAATACAATGAATGCCATCAAGTGTAGCCCCACAACATGCCTTTTGAACAAGACATCCAATCTAAGCAAATAAACATGAGAATTATCAGCATCAATTTGCTCACTTAGAATCACATAAAGATATTCATTCCTTTGAAAACACAACTCCTTATCAAGAGATAAAACAACAAAAATCCACAATACTTTATCCAAAACATACTTTGATATTCCAATGATGTATACTTTAAAGTTAAGCTTTCTCATGAAATTCAAGCACTTGAAATTATAAGAATATATCATCATGATCTTTCTATGTAACTCAAATTATCCGCAAGACTCAAAGAAATATACAACTTACTTTCTCTATACAAAGAATCATTATGCTCAAAGAATTCAACAATAATACCTTGCTTCTTAGGCACATACTTCTTAGAATGATAATTTGACCACGATCTACCTACAAAAGAAAATAAGAAAAACAAGGGAAATATATATCTTCACCTTTCACTCATCACACTTCAATTTGGCCTTTTCTTGCTCTAATGAACTCACCCCCTTTCGCCTTTTACTATTCTAAACTCTTCTTCAAGTTCTTAACTAACTCAAAAGAGCAATGCAATCAACTCAAGCAAGGAATTCCAAATCAATCACAAAACTCAATCAACTAGTCAATATTATTCACTAAATAAGAAGCAAAGAGATAAGAGTTTGAAGGAAAAGGGTCATTGAGTACAAAGCAATTGACATAACACTTAGAATCCAAAGAAAAAGATTTTGTATATTATCAAATACCTTGAGGTCAAGGAATTGTGAGCCCAAATTTGATATGTAAACAATAGTTGCCAAGTCCCTTGATCTCAATTTGGTACGAACAATAGGCAAATCAACTTCGATATATGAACAATTCAATCTCTACCCAACAATTGTTCAAAACCATAAGACATTTCAACTTCAATTCATTAATTCTCAATGATAATCACTTTTTTGATGATTTTTGAATTTTCTTTAACACAAGATATGTGATCTCTCTTTTTCTGTTTTTTTCTTTTAGTAGAAATAGAAGAAACACCAAAGAAATAGAACTAGCAATTGCTTTTTAGCGTTAGGTTTAATTCCCATGAACACAGAGATCACGAGAAGAAGAACTAGGATAGGTGTAAAAGAACAAATAAAAAAACATTCATAAGATCATAGATTTTCAATAAAACAAATGTGATCTTAATGCTAAACAAAGAAAGCAAACAAGATAGTCCAACCTTATGATGGAAAAACCAGGCTTTGATACCAAAATGATGATGTGATCTCAAAAGGAACCTTTCATTCATCAATTTTAATCACACCAATTGAAAATAATTCTCAAGAGTCGTCATAAAATCATAACTAGATTCATTGAGCTTTGTTGTCTTCCAACATCTACCAATGACTTGAGTTTCATTAACCTAATTCAACACCCTAGCTAAGTGATGAAAACCCCAAGTAGTTAACCAAGAATCCTAGAAGAGTTTTGATGAACACATCAAGAACTAAAGTTTCATCCAAAAGGAATCACTCAAATTTGAATTAATTTTTTTTTTTTAAAGTAGTTGGTTGAGTTATTACAATCATAATGCCATATACATAGGCAAAGACTTAAGAAAAACCTAAATACAGTTCAAAGGACTTAAATAAGCTTAAAATACATTAAAATTGCATGAAAATCCAAGAAAAGTTAATAAAACTAGAGTTTGCTCGGACAAAATTTAATTTGACTTGGAGAAAATTAAGGTTAGCTTGCTGATGGACAGGAGCCAATTGCTGGTGCAGTGCCCGCGATGGTAAGCCCCATTGGTCGGGAGCTAGTGCTAGCTATCGGGCACTACATTCAAATATTTTTTAATAAAAAGAGCCCATTATGCAACTTATAAAAAGTTTGAGGAACAAAGTTGACGAACTTAAAAACTTTGGGGACCAAAAATGCAAATAAGGATCAAATATACAACTCATAAAAGGTTTGATGATCATAGTTGACAAACTTAAAAACATTAGGGACTATAAACTTAATAGAAATATAAAATTTCAAAAATACCCCTTTTCGACCAACGAGAAAACTATAAAAAAAATAAAAAAGCAATTGAAATAAGTTGAAGGATAAAAAAGGTGATTAAAAAGTTTATGGACCAAATTTGGAAATAGTAAATAATTAGAGGATTAATATACCAATCTTTCATAACTTAAATTAACAGAACATCGAAGTTGTAAAACCAAAACACAAAAAATAAAGATACTCATTCATTTTTATGATGAAAACCAACTTTTCCGCCATGAAGATGCAATCTTTATAAAGAGAAGGGAAGAAAGTTGTATTTTTTCAGATTATGTGACAACGGGTCCGAAGAGAGCTCGTGGATAGGGGGGCAACGTGCTGGAAAGGAGGGGTGTAGGTTTTGAACATGCCAATTAAGAAAAAGGTTTTGATAGTTTTTTTTTTTTTAATGTAAGAAGGGTAACTAGGTAATTTCACACCTCAAAGTGGACATATTTTGAAAGTTTTATTAAAGGTGTGGCCTTTCATGAAATTGACTTAACATAGTTATCTCATGCAATTTCCATTATTTTGTTTAGTCTTATAATTAATTTTGGACTTAGGTCCATAAGATTAATTATTACTTGGTTTGAATAAAATAATGTAATTACTATTTATTTTTATTAGACAAAGGTATCGTTCTCATCTCGCTTATGTAAGAATTTTTTAAATTCCTAGTAACTCTTAGAAACTGAGACATCAATCTCAAAAAAACTCAACAACTAAATCACTATTAACACAAAAAAGTTCCAACAAAATTTCGAATTCGCACTCCTAAATGATAATAATAAATAAATAACCAACACCCAATTAAAAACATAAACTGTAATTAAAATTAGTGAACAAGCATGAATAAAACAAAATTTATTCACTTAATTGAAAACAAGTCATAGTATAGCAGAAATGAAGAGGAAGCTGAAGAAGAATTTGGCTAGTGACGCTCCCATTATGAATAGAACAAACTTCGATCTTTGAAATTTTGTGTTCTATAATGAATCATTGCTCAAGAAAGACATGCAATGAATTTATTCTAACCACTCCACATATCTTCATGTGAAGAAAAATCCCTGGCACCAAAATTCAACCAAAAAGAAAAAGAAGATTATCCACAGGAGATGAAGGTAATTCTAAGAGCATTTAGCTTTCTAGAAACTGGGGTTATCTTCATGGCTTCATACACCCCGTCCTCATCTCTATTTCCACACAATTTTAGAAAGAAAAAAAGTTTAAGAAAATCTTCAAATGAGTATAAAGAAAAATGTTAATAGAATTATAGGGTTTGATAACTCATAAAAGGTTTGACAATCATAGTTGACAAACTTAAAAACATTAGGGACTATAAACTCAATAGAAATATAAAATTTCAAAAATATCCCTTTTCGTCCAAGGGGAAAACTATAAAAAAAATAATAATAAAACAGCAATTTTTAGTCAAAAGGATCGATTGCACCGAAAATAAGTTGAAGGATAAGAAAGGTGAGTAAAAAGTTTAGGGACCAAATTTGGAAAGAGTCAACAATTAGGGGATTAAAATACCAATCTTTCATAACTTAAATTAACAGAACATCAAAGTTGTAAAACCATCCTTTATCCCTTATATTCAAGCACTTTTTAAAGCTTTATGTATTCTTTTTTTTTTATTTTTTTATAGGCTGTATTCGAGGCAGTAAGCTTTATGTATTGATTGATGCTAGAAGCACAAGTGTGTCATTGACCGTAGTGTGGGAGGGAGCTAACCTAATTCATTCAAAGATGTCTATCAATCCGTTCAAGAAACTTGTCAGGTTAGCAATCTAAGATGGAGAAAAAGAGAATAATAAATTTTTTTTAAAAAAAATGTAGATTATTTTCATTTAAACCGAATTCAAGTAGGATTTCTTTTTTAATCAATCCTTTTTTTTTCTACCCCTGCACAAACCCTCCTTATATCCCCACTCATGAAGGATTAATAGTAATTTCTCACTTATTCTCATCGCGTCGTGCATTAAATTCACGTATAATTACTTTGACTCAAGAATTAGGGATTTGTTGGTATGTCACGTATGAAAATAGGCACACAGACAAAGAACACAAAATTTTGTCAAAACCTAACGATTGCTATCATCAAAGCCAAATAATACTCTATTTTCGATTATTATTCTAGGAAAGAAAGTTATAAATTAATAAGTACAATATTCAAGTTGCATTCTTTTTAAGTACTACTTTCTATTTTCTATTGTAGAAAAGAAAGTAATTAAGCCTCTTCACGTTATATTCTTTTGCCAATTGCAATATTTAAATGGCCAAAAAGGAATAAAATAAATTTGGAAGACTTCTCGATATGATTAGATCACACCCCTTTGTCTCTTTTCCTCTTTTAATAATAATAATTCCCTGCTCATATATATTCAAATTTCAAAGTTTTTCATACAGAATATCATCTATTTTTTATGCTGAAAAATCAAAATTAATTTGTATTTGTATTCTACACAATATCTCTCTCTCTCTCTCTCTCTCTCTCTCTATATATATATATATATATATATATATATATATAACTCTAACTATTTTACTATCTCACTTTCTCACAAGTAACTCATTCTTCTATAACCTTAACTAATTAATGAGGTTGATTCCACTAACTATTAACAATTTGTTTTTGAAAATAAAATAATAATAATCGTATTAAATAATAGATTATTAACATAACTGAAAGAAAGATTTATAGTATCACGATAGAGATTTTAAAAATGAATGAATATAGAGTGAATATACAAAAATATATAATATAGTGAAAAACGAGGAAAATATAAATTTTCCACTTCTTTTTACTCTTTTATTTTATTTGTTATGACTTGGAGCCTTGAACATTTGACAAGTCTATAATTGAACTACCTTACTTATACTATTATGATATAGAAGATTCGATTAATATGAAAATTTTTTAGAAATAAGAGTACTTTACTACACATCTTTTATACAATTATAATTTTTTCTGCAAATATATATACTTAGTGGATTAGGATACAGTTAGAGAATGTCAATTGGAGTTCAATATTAAACAATGTTAATTCGCTATGCGTAATGTGGAATTTGCTGAAGTGTTACGTCAATAATAATAATATATTCCATAAAAACCATCGAAGTTTTCATCCATGGAAAACCATTGATCGTTTGAGTTGTTTTGGAAGGAATCTTTTACTTTATATTATGCTTGGGCCACCTTGGCATGGCTTAGACAATGTATAAAGATTCTGCGTGGGGACCAGCTTAATTATATTGGGCACAAGACCCATCATCAAACCCACAAGAATAATACAGAAAACAAAAAAGAAAATGTGGTTGGGTCTTGAAATTTACTAGTAAATTTTGAATATAAAAATTACAAACATTCTTCAAAGTTTCAACTCGAGTATAACTTTCAAAACTTACACCTCTCAAAATTTGAAATGTTAAATAACTCAATTTATTTTGTTCTAAAATACACGAGGGATGAGTCTTTTATAGATGTTCAACTCCTATAACTTTTCTTAATTCTTCTATGTACGACATTGGGAAACCCTATGAACCCAACAATTTCTCCCTTTTTCCAAAGTCCCAAATATCTTTATTTCACCAGGGAATCTGACTTTTTTCTTTTTTGAGATGTCACCTAGCATAGCTATCTGCTTCGGAATGTTGACCTCCTTGCCGTTTCTTCCCATTCTTCCTTGCAAGGCACATCCATCCAAATCGTAGATGTGTTTTCCCTTCTTCCTTCCCTGCATAACCAAGCTTCCGTCCTCTTGAACTTTTCACTGTTTTCTAATACCGACTTACTTGTACCCATGTGAAGCTAACTCACCCAACGAAAGAATATTGACTTTACCCGTTGCTACATATTTCATCTTGGTAATTTCTTTGACTTCATCATTATGGAGTTTCAGACGAAGTCTTCCAATACCTTCAACGTTTTGTGTCAAACAGTTCCCCAAGTTGATGAATCCAAAGTCTCCCTTGGTGTACAAAGTCTCAAATAAATCTTGGTTAGTGCAGATATGAACATCAACAACAGAGTCCATAATCCAACCCAAATTATCCTTAACAACAGTTGCATTCAAATAAATAACATCATCATCAGAATTGATTTAATTAACAGAGGCCTTCGACTTACTCCTTAACTCTCGCAGACTTTTCAGATCTTCTTTTAAATCTAAACGGAGATATTGAAGATGACCCAACTAACGTAGTAATGGCACTCGACATTAATAAGACCTCTTTATTGAGATTTTGATCTTCCCATGCAATGGTCATTTTTCTTCAACCTCTCTTTGTCAGAGCTCTCTACAGCTAGTGCTCAATCTTCTCAAGAGTGATTTTCATTTCTTTCTTCTTCAAAACATTTTTCACCTTATGCGATTGTAGTGTGCTTTTTCCTGTGAGAATTGACTGCACTAATAGTTTGAAGGACTTGGGTAATGAAGCCAATAAGAGTAATGCCTTCTCTCCCTCTTTGATCTCCTCCCATACATTCTCCAGTCAAGACACTAATTCATTAAATTTGTTAATATGATTAACGACATTACCTCTCTCCTCCATCTTGAGCGAATAAAGATCCATCTTCATATTCAAAAGGGTAAGTCAATGTCTTCGATCCCACATTTTCTTTGGTGATGTCTCCTTTATCACTCTCACCTTTATTTTGGGAGCCAAAGACATTCTAATCATACAAATAGCTTTTTTTTTTTTTTTTAAGTCTTCACCCATTCTAAATCTTCAATCTCTAAAGGTTTGTCATCACATAATGCACTATCTCGTCCTAATGACACCAAGCAGTCAAGGATTGTGCATTGTCACATTGTAAATTAGACTTTCCATCGAATAATGAAACACTAGTATCCTTCATATCAAAATCCATTTTACATGATAGAAGACTCGAAAAAACTTACTATTGTTAACTGTTTGATCTTTGGATTTGACCTCTCTGCTAAGACTAACTAATCTTCCTTTTCCGCTCATCCCTTGACTCAAAGTCTTCCCAAAGGTAAAATCCGGCTCTGATACCACTTGTTGGGCATAAGACTTACTACCAAACGCACAAGAATAATAGAGAAAGCTAAAAAGATTAGAATAAAAGAGCACACAATATTTTAAGTGGTTTGGTCTCAAAACTCACTTGCAATTTTTGATCGGAAAAATTACAAACCCTCTTCAAAGTTTCAACTCTAGTTTGGCTTCCAAACTTACTCCTTTTAAAATTTGGAATGCTAAACAACTTAACTTGTCTTGTTCTAAAATAAAAAAGGGATGGGCCTTTTTTATACAACTCTTCTTAATTCTTCTATGTGGGACATTGGAAAACCCTTTGAATTCAACAAATTAAAATAGAAAAGACAAGTATAGAAATTGTAATAGAAATTAGGAGTCAAGGAAATCAACAGTTAACACTCATTTTTGGCCTCATCCTATACAAGATTAATTACTTCCTTTGTTCAAAAAAGAATATTCTTTCAGGATTTTTCATCAAAATTAAGGTAATTATAACACTATCTATTTGAGAGAAGCTTGTAACTCTTTAATGTACCTTGATTTTGGACCCCCAAATCCTCTTTCCTCTTTCCTCTTTCTTCCTTTATTTTCTCTTTCCTTCTCTCTCCTCTCTCCTTTATTTGATTGGTTAGTTTAAAAATTGAGATGTACAATGGAGTTAATTACATTGGACAGTGTTAAAAGGATGTTTGACAAAAAAAAAAGGTAAAATATATAATTCAGTCGTACCTTTTGTCTTGAATTGTGTAAATGACAGTCATTTTGGAACAAAACTCTATTCCTTAAAGAAACAGTTTTGATTGTTTTTTTGTCTTTTTTTGTGTGTTAATGGTTACGACTACCTAATCCAAATGCCTAACAACTTGATCCAAGAACCAAGAACTTGACCCATTTTTTTCCGTAAAGGATCAAAACCTCTGAAGTCTATAGACAAAAGACCAGAGGTGTTGAAAATACATACTCACATCCACGACTTGCAATCTAGGACCTACAACCCACGACTTGCAACCTAAGACTTACAATGCATGACCTAGGACCTCCCTCTCTAGGTCAATCCAGGAGCTCGAGGTCTAGCTCTAGATCATAAAAACTATCCAAGAAAAATGCAGGTGAAACAACACTCTTCTAAGAGGAAACTCCATGATTTCAAGAAAGATTGCAGTCCCACAATCAACTCAAACAAGGTAAATACACCTAAAATGGGGATTTCGTTCCTTTTAACACACACAATGATCACACTTTAGATTATTCATTGAATTTGTCTCTTTCCCTCTAAGTACGTGAATTGACTTTGCCATCAGAGTTTTAATCATGGCTATCTCCGATGATCTCATTCTTTTGGTTGTTTTTACAGGCATCGTGGCAATGGGGGTGACATGGAGACTGTTTTGGACACCATTAGTTTTAATTGTCTTTTTCCTTTTCTATAGCAATAATTATGTAATTTAAACTCTTTTTTTTTTAGGTTAATTGAAAATAAATTGAATACATATTGAGTCTGTTTGGTTCTGTTTTTATTTTTATTTATTCTTGAGAACTGTTTTATAAAACAATTATATAGAACCGCATTATGAGATAAAAGAACAAAAAAAAATTTGTTTGTCAAATTTTGTTTTTATAGCAATTTTTGTTTTAATTTAAGAATTTTTTAAAATCATCCTTGATTTCTTTTAAAAAATTGTTTCAATATATGATCCCCAACAAAATTTTATATAAACATTTGACTAGGGGATTAAAAACAACAACCAAAAAAAAAAAAGTTAGAAAATTTATTAATTTATGAATTGAATTAATTTGATTAATAATAATATAATTAATTTTAAATACAGATAAATAAGATATTATTTCAGAATAAAAAGTTTCCAGGAGAAAATACAAAATATGAAATTCAAAGGAAAGTAATTTATTTTTAAGAAAAAAATTATTTTTAAAAAAATCTTTAAAATAGAATAAAATATTTTTTAAAAAAAATTATAAAACAAAAATATAGAGTAATTTTTAATAAAATAAAAAATCTTTTTTGAAAAAATCATAAAAATAATTTTTTAAAAAATATTTTTAGTAGATGGCAATGATGAAATCTAATAATTTTATCATTGAATTTATACTAAGAAATTAATTTTTTTTATGAAAAGAAAAAAAAAACAAAAAACAAAACAGAAATTTTTTTTTTCTCTTGAATCCTTAAAGTTAGGGACTTCGGTTAACGTATATGAATCCATAGATTAAGGAGGTGCTTAAAAAAACTTTTTATTAAAAGTTTATTGATTTTATTCTAGATAGTTAATTTTGAATAACTTAAAATAAAAATAAGATATTCAAATTCGAACCGAAGGAAAAATAATTTTATATGAAATAAATAAAATATAATCCTAAGTAATCAGGAGATCATATATTGTTTCCACATAGGGCAGAAATGGCAAAGGAATGAAAAGTAGATTTTTAACGGATGCCCTTGCACCCTGGAAAACAGATTGATTTCAATTGACACGGGAAAAAGAACGTCCCAAAACCAGCAGCCAAGGATGCAATACATGCAACTGTTAAAATACCAGAAATTATTTCAAAATCGCCAGTGGTATTTTTATTACCGCCACCTGTACAACAACTCATCGGGCAGGGCAAGCAGCCAACCAACGTAAAGAACCATTTAGAAATTACTAAATCTTGGTCAATAAATCCATTCAAATTTTCAATTATCTCGGTCTTTTAGTACTGAACTTCTTCTTGTATAAATACCCCTGTTTCATTTCAAAGTTTATCAACCGAAGTTGTATTGTTTGCTGTCGAATTTCTAAGCAATTTGTGAAGTATAGAGATGGGAAGCACTGCTGGGCAAGTGATCCGTTGCAAAGGTATGTGGATTTCGAGCTTTTGATTGATATTGGTTGCTTTAGAGTTTAACATATTCTGTTTCGGGGGAAGTCATCTGTTCAAGAAAAAAAAAGTTTCAAAGATTTGATTTTTGTGGATTGATTTGCAGCTGCTGTTGCATGGGAACCTGGGAAGCCACTCGTGATTGAAGAAGTAGAAGTGGCGCCACCGCAGAAAATGGAGGTTCGCCTCAAGATCCTCTTCACCTCTCTTTGCCATACTGATGTTTACTTTTGGGAAGCCAAGGTGAATACTGTTCAGTTAACCTCCAATTCTTGAAAATGATATTTTGGGCTCAATTTTTTTTTTATCCTTATTCATTCTTTGATCTTCAATTTTTTAGGGCCAGAATCCGATCTTTCCTCGAATTCTCGGTCATGAGGCTGCAGGGTATGTCATTACTATTAATATTTGATCAGGTCATGATTTGTTTATGTTTCAGAAATCAAAAGCTGTGCAAAGTTTTCTACTCTACTTGATGCTTAGTGTAGTTTATTTTCGGCCTAGTGGTTGGGTGATCTTTAGCTCATGCCCTGTTTTTTTGGGTCTTTAGCATTGTGGAAAGTGTTGGTGAAGGTGTCACAGAGTTGAAGCCTGGTGATCATGTTCTCCCAGTCTTCACTGGAGAATGCAAAGAATGTGCCCATTGCAAATCAGAAGAGAGTAATATGTGTGATCTTCTAAGGATTAACACAGACAGAAAGGTGATGATTCATGATGGGGAATCACGATTTTCGATTAATGGAAAACCAATTTATCATTTTGTTGGGACTTCCACATTCAGTGAGTACACTGTTGTCCATGTTGGTTGTGTGGCGAAGATCAGTCCCCTTGCCCCTCTTGACAAAGTCTGTGTTCTCAGTTGTGGAATCTCCACAGGTACCAGAGAGAAATGCTATTCTAGCCCTATTTCCGAAAATCTTGATGTTTTAAGTAAATTTTCTAAACTTGGCTGTTCTGATCTATAGGCCTTGGTGCCACTTTGAATGTTGCCAAACCAACAAAGGGCTCTTCAGTAGCTGTTTTCGGATTGGGAGCTGTAGGCCTTGCTGTAAGTCTTCAGATAAGCTGAAAAAATTTATGTGTCTTTTAGTTCCAGTCTTAATTTTAAAGATTCTTATTGAGAAAACTCTGACATAAACAGGCTGCAGAAGGAGCCAGAATGGCTGGTGCTTCAAGGATTATCGGAGTTGATCTTAATCCTGCTAGATTCGAGGAAGGTATATAAATCTCTATATGTAACTGAATATTGGAACATCTGTGATCAAATATTACTAATTGTAACACCTGCTGTTGATTGCATTTTCTCGAATACAGCAAAGAGGTTTGGAGTGACTGAATTTGTGAACCCCAAGGATTATGATAAGCCTGTTCAAGAGGTTTGCTTGTTCTTGACCTTAATTTGTTGTTTACATTGATAGTCTGTGACATTCTTGTATCCCATTAGTTAAAAATTGTCTGTGCCAATGAATGCTTGCTTTTTAGGTGATTACTGAAATGACTTGTGGAGGTGTTGATAGAAGTGTAGAATGTACTGGCAACAGCAATGCTATGATCTCTGCCTTTGAGTGTGTCCATGATGTAAGTTCCATATTGAAGCGGATTAAAGAATGAAACCAATCTTGAAATTGTTACTATTCCAATTGCACCATTCTTTAGGCCTCAACTGACGGTTACAGAATTTGATTTCAATTTCAGGGATGGGGTGTTGCTGTTCTTGTTGGTGTACCACATAAAGATGCTGAGTTCAAGACTCATCCTATGAACTTCTTGAATGAGAGGACACTCAAGGGAACATTCTTTGGAAATTACAAGCCTCGTTCTGACCTTCCTTCCGTTGTTGAAAAATATATGACTGGGGTAAGCCAGAAAACACTTAATCCATTATTGAACTTGGGGAAAAAAATTCTTGAAATATGGAGCTCTTACATATCTCATTTCTCGTGTTTTAGGAGCTTGAATTGGAGAAATTCATCACTCATGAAGTAACGTTTTCTGAGATTAACAAGGCCTTCGATTACATGCTGAAGGGGGAAGGTCTCCGATGCCTCATTCGAATGGAAAATTGAATCAAGTGAAGCCCGATGTCCAGTATGTGTTTTGAGATCAAAAACATGTTTAGTTTTCAATATTTCCTGAAAGTGCCAGTTTCTGAATTTTCTCTTTGATGATGTTGAAGTTTTCTCCCCAGGAAATTATCATGGTGCGCTGTAAAATTTCCTTGTTTATAATAAAAAAGTTATCTTGATTAAATTCAACGATTCAGATTTCAGACTATGTTACTACTTCTGTATAAGTTCTGGTGAATGTGTAGTGTAAGCAAAGCATCAATGGGAAAACGTCTTATCAACTTTCAATAGAAACTTATTTGATACCAAATGATACTTTTGGAAACTTCACAAGCCATTCTATGTTTACTTCCTTTATTTACCCATTATTCACCTCCCTTGTTGGCAATTCTCACCGAGGTTAACCATTAAACTTTGGCATGGAATGGTTGAAAGGCTGATTACTACTCTAGTTCTCCAAGTTTTATCATTTTGGGTCCTTGGCTTGCTGTGAAGCCTACCAAACTTACAAAATGTAACTTCATTTTTTGCTTGTCTAAGAGTAATTGCACGGATGAAGCAATTTTTGCAAGTCTCGGTATTCATATTTTGTGGTATTTGATGAACTTGGGCAAATAAGCATTTATCCTAATCAACTTCAATGTCAAGCTTGGACACGGCTTAGACAGTGATTTGAATTTCAAGAACAATATGTAATACGATAGAATTCTCGTACTCTAAGCCATTTATATTAAAATTTCAAACCAAAATATTAATTTAAGATGGTAATTTGTATATAGTGCAGAAATATAAAAGAGTACCTTACACAAGAAATTTGTTAATCCAATTCGACTATGCCTACTTTAGGGTTCCTCACCTAACTTAATCTCCACTTTAAATCTAATATAAGTTTGCGATTAAGTTTTACAAATCGTGATCAAATTATTGTAAATTCAATCAATAGTTTTCAATTATATGTTCCCTTGTAATTCTTTAATCTTAGAATTTATAGAAAAATAAGATCTTTTCGATCTAGACAAAGTTCTTTCTCCTCAAGAACTAGCCATTGACTTGATTAAAACTCATTTCTCTTGAAGGATGCTTCGATGAACAATGTTGATGACTTTGTCAGATTAAGCTCAGAGAACTTGATCTAGCCTTTAGAAATGTGAGATCAGTTCACGATGGTAAAGTTGTGGTACTGTAGGATTTTTGGTTGTAGTTTGAGTACGCTTAGCCTTGTTGCTTGATGTCATATTACAACTCTCCCTGACTTCTTGCTGGTAAAAATGTTCCTTGTTCAAGAAATTCAGAAAAAGTGTGTTGTGAGTGAGTGCCCTCCCCTTCGCCCCCCTCCCCATTTTTGTACAAGTAGAGCCAAACAATGAATCATCAAAAAAGTACTTGTTTAGAATTTCAAGTATATTATCCACTTTGCCTTCAACTTTTGAAAGATCTGTTTTCAACTTATCTACATCTGCAACAAGAGAAGTTGTTATACCATCAGTGATTGTTGCATCAATTTTGAGCTGGGTCTTATTTGATTTTCCAATCTGGTCAAAATCAGCAGAATCATTATCTGAACCTAGATATCCAGTCCTTGATCCTTTCGTAATCTTGGTACATACCTTGTCTAGGAAGAATTTTACATACAACATCTGCGTCCTTTTCAATTTACTTGGTTTCCTAATCGTCTTCGGAACTGGATTCTTCAGATTCTGACTATTCTAACTACCTTTTCGAAATTTCTTTAGTTGTTGACTTCTCTTTGTGTTGCATATGTGGATTGCTTTGAATTAGTCTGTTTATCATTTGATTTGTATTGTTGCATTTCATCCTCTGATTTAGCTTATGGTTCTGGTAAATTTGAAGTGTTTGTCGGAGTTGAACCTTTTGGTATAGTAGTAGTCTTCTCAGGTAAAGTAGAGGGTATAGAATGCTTCTATGAAACTTCAATTCATAGTTCAATTATAGTTGATAGTGAGGCTGTCTTCGTTTCTGCAGTAGGGTTTTGTGAAGGTCTTTCCTTTATGGTCTGTGTAACTTTCTTCAGTCTTCCTCTTGGTTTGGGTTTCTATTAAATTCCAACAGTTATATTTGCCTATTTGCCCTTGCAAGTAGAAAACTTTGTTTTTGATTTTTTATTTCTAAGATAAACGAAATCAATAGAGTAATACAGAGAGAGAGAGAGAGAGAACTTAATGACGTAGAAGAGTTTGATATGAGCTTGTAACAGTAGAGAGCTAATGGCAATTTACCATAAATATAACTTCAAAGTTTGGCTGATTGAAACTCATTAGTCTGTTTAAATCTTAAACTATCATGAGTCTTCAATAATTTTTTTTTTCCCTTTTTAAATTAAATGATACAACATACACTTTGAATCCATCACGGGTATGACCTATCAAATAAGATATATAATAAAGTGCCCCACACAACTCTTCAAAATGAGTAAAATCCAATGATTTTGTGAAAATATTATCGATTTGTTTTTGTATTGTAACTTACCATAGTGTTATTCTTTTCAACCAAATTCCTTATGAAGAGATGATGAATGTCAATGTGATTTGTAATGGAATGTTGCACAGGATTCTTTGAAATGTCAATAGCACTTTTGTTATCACAATACATTAGTACCTCTTTTTGTAAAATACCATAATCTTCAATCATCTGCTTTATCCAATGAAGATGTGTACAACAACTTCCAGTGGCGACGTACTCTGCCTCGACTGTTGAAAGAGAAATATAACTTTGCTTCTTGCTATACCAAGATACCAAGTTGTTACCAAGATAGAAACATCCACCAAATGTACTTTTCCTATCATCTCCATTTCCTGCCCAGTTTGCATCATTATATCCAACCAAGTGCAAACATGTGTTTTTAGTGAATAGAATTCCATAATTTGAAGAAGAACTCATAGACCTTAGAATTTTTTTCACTGCTTTAAGAAATAATTTTTTTTTTTTTTTGTTTGGTAGTGAGCAAATATACCAACACTAAATGATTTATCTGGTTGACTTGCAGTAAGACATAATAATCATCCAATGATGCTCATATAGTAGTGTTGATCATTAGGCTTACCAACTTCATCCTTAGTTAATTCGTCGTCTGTTCCTATTGGTATCCTGATTTGCTTAGATCCTTCTAGTCTAAACTTTCTGATAAGTTCACTAGACTTTGTTTGAGAGATAAATATGTCATGATCAAATTGTTTAATTTATAAACTAAGAAAGTCTTCAACTCACCAACCATACTCATCTCAAATTCTTTCTTCATGAGGTCAACAAATCCTTCCACGAGTTGTGTTGAAGTTGATCCAAACACTATATCATCCACACAAACTTGTGCAGTCATTATGTGATCTTTTATCTTTTGAATGAACAATGTTGGATACGCTCCTTCTCTTTGATTTTCCCCTTTTTAGTAGATATGTTGTCAATCTCACATCACAGGCTTTAGGTGCCTGTTTGAGCCCATAAAGTGCATTTCTGAGCTTGTAAACATTTTGAGGGATTTCAAGATTCTCAAATCCTTTAGGTTGTTCATCAAATATTTCTTCATTGAGATATCCATAAAGGAATGTTGTTTTGGCATCCATCTATTGCAACTTGAAATTCTTTGCACATGCAACCGCAAGCAGTATTCTAATAGAGTCTAACCTTGCAACTAGTGAAAGGGTTTCTTTGAAATCAATTCCTTCCACCTATATGTAGCCTTGAGCAACAAGTCTTCCCTTGTTTGTCACAATGTTTCCCAATTTTTCTATTTTTTTTTCCTGAAAAATCCACTTGGTACCAATTATATTAATACTTTCAAGTCTAGGCACAAGTGTCCATACCTAGTTGCATTTAAATTTTTGCAACTCGTCTTGCATTGCACCAATCCAGAATCCATTAGTTAATGCTTCTTCGAAATTTTTTTAGTTCAAGTGTTGAAGTATAACATGTAAATTGAACCATATCTTTGTAATTTACCCTCGATTTGTTTTTTGTCTTCAAACTGTCATTAAGATCTCCAATAATAGCTTATGTAGGATGATAATATTGAACATGAGGCGAAGTTGCTTTTGTCTATTCAACCTGTTATGTAGCATCCTTAGAACCTTCAGTTTGTTTTGTACTATCAGTTTGGCTATTAGTTGTAACATTAGCCATCTATGCAACATCAAGTAATGTTGCAACTTGTGTTTGAACTTCTGACCTAGATGAACTCTTCGTAGCTTTTGGAAGTTCTTTTTCATCTAGTTCTTCATCATCCATTTCATTGCAAAGATCTTCAAATATTCCACAACCTTATCAATAGATTCCATAATAGACTTTGTTTCATTACTACGGACTCTAAAAACATGACTGTTTTGTGAATATCCTAGAAAAATTCCATCAATACTTTTTTGCACCAAATTTGCCAAATTGTTTTCTATCATTTAGAATGTAGTGTGTTCTCCCAAATATATGAAATTAGTGTAAACTAGGGCTTGATACCTTTCCATAATTTTTTACCAATATGTGGTCTTATATAGGCTCGGTTTATGATATGTGTAGTAGTATTTATTACTTCAGCCTGCCAGTGTTGTGACATTACCTTGAATTGCCATATCGCTTGTGCCATTTAATGTATAGTCCGATTCTTTCTTTCTGCAACTCCATTTTGCTGTGGAGTTCTTGGTGTTGAAAACTCTTGATGAATATCTCGTCAAGAATTGAAAATTGTGAACACCTGGTTGTCAGATTCTCTTCCAATATCACTATTCACTACAAATCCTTGCAACTTCGTTGTTTTTCACAACTTCCAATTTTAAGAATAGCTTTTTGAATGCATTAAAAGCTTCACTTTTCTCCTTGAGAAAATCTACCCAAGAATATCAGGAGTAGTCATCAACACAAATTGAAACTTACCTTTTTCCTCCAAGGCTTTCAACTTGTGTTGGACCAAAGAGATCCATATGAAGTAGTTAAAACACTTTTGATTTTGTAACCCCTTGATGTTTTTGTGTGATGATTTGATTTGTTTTCCTTTTAGTTGCCATCTTCCAGTAGTAAATGACTTATATGTTGTAACTTGTAGTAGATTTATTATCACAATCTTTTTCATAAGAATGTACCTTCCTAAAAGATTATTTTCCATCAAGTGGTTGCTCCATATATTTCAGTGAAAATTTCATTTCTGCTTGACAACTTCTTGTTCCTCCAATAGTGATTGTATGGAATGTTGATACTTCAATCGTTCTTTGTAAATCTCTTTATAGTCTCGAAGTAATTGTGCATTGTAGTTCACAACCAGTCAATGTTTTTCGATGACTCTGGAATATTCTTCATGAAGATGTAGATCGACATTCTGTAATTCTTCATAGGTTGTGAATGGATTGCTTGTAATTGACTCAGTCTAATTGCATCTTCTTCCTAAGTTTCAACCAACATATTAAATTCAACAAAGTTACTTACTTGATCTTCTTCGTCATGATGGCTACTTTCAGATTCTTCTTCATCACTTAGAGATGCATTGTAAGATTTCTTTTTCAATTTTTTCAGAGTATTGGCACAATCAAGTTGAATATGATGACATTCACTACATTCCCTATACTAAATTCTTTCAGACATTTCTTACCTTGAATAACATTTCTCATAATTTTTAGAATCAGCATTCTCATATTTCTTCTTGATTTAACCTTTGGAATTTTCACCTAAGGTCTTAAAGGTTTTAATGTTCACACAAGCAAGAAATCAATCCAAGTATAATAAAACGACTCATCAAATATTTGTGTGGGGGATTAGGTTGACCTTTGTAAGATAATCTTCAACAACCAAACTGTTGGTTTGTAGAGACTATTCAATACCTCACCCTAAGTAATTGAAACCCCACGGTGTAGTGGACCAAGAACCTTAAGAGGAATTCTAAGAACACTCATGAAAAGATCAAGTTTGATCTTGAATTTGGATTGATTCCAATGGAATAGTTGTTTCTCAGGAGTTGTCTTGAAATTACATATAAGAGACTATATATAGTGTAGGTAGTAAGAAACCCTAAATAAGTCTTAGAAATGGTTAAGGACCAAACAGAATGAAGGAAAGTCAATAAAATTTGGAAAAACATTGCATATGGGTGTGCAGAGGGTGACTGAGCCAGCACCAGATTTAGAATTTTTGGCATCGATAGAAGGGCCGGATTACCACTGGAAATTTCCAGTGAGCATCTGGTGCTCCCATCCGGTGCCAGATGCCACACTATAAAGGGCCTGATGGCCTTTGTTCAGGTCATTTTGTGCGCTCTCATGCTATCTCCGCCCCAAGCTAGTTTTACATCGAGCCAACTTCATTCCAAGCCTTCCTAGGCTTCACAACTTCACCTCTAAGGTAACTAATGCCTTGTTCTTCATTTAGGAATCCCATGATCGTCCTCAAGGCCTTGAATTACCCACAAGTTATAATCCTTCCTTGTATGTTCTTCATCAAGCTTTGTCTCCTTAAAGATGACTTCAAAATCAAGTTTTCTTCCTTATCTTGAACAAAAGTCATCAAGGCCTTCTACATCCTTGAAGCCCTCATCCTCGTGATTGGCCCCGATGGCATTTTGGGAGCTTGGTCTCCATAACCCCCCTCTCTTTGAAAGGATTCATCCTTGAATCGCCATCATCTACATTAAAGGGAGACAAGTTACTAACGTTAAAAGTGGCACTAACTTGATACTTATTGGGAAGATCGATCTTGTAAACATTGTCGTTGATCTTTGCTAGGACTTGGAAGGGACCATCTCCTCATGGATCAACCTTGGAATTTTGAAGATGTAGAAAACGCTCCATTCAGAAATGCACCCAAACCCAATCACCAACTTTGAAGTTCATCGCCTTCCTTCCCTTGTTATGTTGCTTGGCATAATTTTGGTTTTGTGCTTTGATGTTATATCTTTCCTTAGCATGCAAGCTCTTTACCAATTTTGCCTTCTTCTTCCCATCTAGACCATGCATCTCATTTAAAGGCAAAGGCATCAAATCCAAAGGGAGAGTAATGAGTAGAGGAATGTATGCATCTATTTTAGGCCAATTCAATGAATGGAAAACAATCCTCCCAAGATTTCAAGTTCCTTTTGATTATAGTCCTTAACAAAGTCCCCAAAGCTCTATTGGCCACTTCCGTTTGGCTATTGGTTTGTGGGTGACAAGTGGTAGAAAAAAGCAATTTAGTCCAAAGTTTACCCCATAACAAGTTCCAAAAAGGACTTAGAAATTTAGTATTCCGATCACTAACAATTGTCCTAGGGATTCCAGGCAAGCGCACAATTTCTTTAAAGAACAAGATAGCTACATGATGAGCATCATCACTCTTAGAACAAACAACAAAATGAGACATCTTAGAGAACCTATCAACAACCACAAAGATAGAATCCTTACCAATCCGTGACCTTGGCAATTCCTCCTTGTGACCTCTTCGTCATAAGCTTGATTCAGATTGTCTTGATCCTAGGGAAGAGGAGTGAGCAACCCTAGACGGTAAAGTGTGGCATCAAACTCAGGGTTGGTCTTCATATCTGGGTAAAGCTTTTTGAGGTTGTCTATCACCTCAAAGTATAACCCCATCATCTGAGGCCACATTAGAGCCTCCACATACTGCTGGAAGGTAGGGAGTCTCCTCAAGCTTCGCCATGTTGAGGTTGCCATTTTCATCATAGACGCCTTGGAACTCCTCTGGTTTGGCTTGAAGCTCTTCAACGTGCTCCTTTTACTGGGTGCCAAAGTCAATCAGTTCCAAATTCCTCTTATGAGCAACCTCTGAAGTCTCAAACATGGCTAGGTTTTTAGCTCTAGTTTCATCAATCTCCTCTCTGCACTCGGAGAGAAGTCTGGTTGACTTGTCAGCAGAGGCGTTCGCCTCTATAGCAGAAACCACAAGCTCAGCATTTCGCTCTCCAAGAAAGCCTTAGCTTGTTGGAGCTCAGAAATAAGAAAGGCGAACTCCAGATCCTCTTTAGCCTTCTGGGCCTGCCTTCTCAGGCGGACGCCAAGGAGGATGTGATTCTACTAAAAAGAAAAGATGTCAATACCAAAATAAAAATGAGACAAGACCAATTGCAAGTTGGTAGAAGGTTGCAGAGCTCACTGTGCTAGGGAGGGAAACACCGAATCTATCAAACTCCTCATCGGTTAGTTACCGACAAATTTCTCGGTTAATTGAATGAGTGCACTCCATCAGAAAGGATCGCTAGTGGGGCCATTGGACTAGAGAATCAGAAGACTCCATGGCGAGATCAGGAACCCATCTCGCAGTCCCCTCAACAGAATGAAATGCCAAGACGGCACCCCCAACCTCTTAGAAATGTCTGTGACCTTTTTAGAGGCTAGCCTGGGAACGCAGGTTTGGACTTCGAGGTTATTAGAGTCTTCCCCTTAGTAGCAGAACTCGGAGGATTCTTCTTCGCTGGCTGAGAGGAAGGTGAAGAAGATGAGGTTGAAATTTTGATAGGCCTATCAGAAGGCATCATCCTAGTGAACCCCGGGCCTCGTTTAGAGGCACCCTGAGTCCTTTGAGCCACGACCTGCCTCCCCCTACCTTGGGGAACAGGAATTTTGGCAGCAGGTGCTGTAGCAGAAGAAGCACTGGCAATGCTTGAGCTCCACCAGAAGGGGCCTAAGAAGGTCCACACTCGAAAATCCAGGATATGGGCCTCATTTCTACGAAGACAAAAAAAAAAAAAAAGAGAGAGAGAGAGAGAGCTGTCGGTATAAAATCATGAGCAGTTAAAAGCAAAAGTCAGTTAGAGATAGAAAACCTCCCTATTGAGGGGGGATGTCCTCATAGCTACCATGACCGAAGGGAGATTGGGCTCTGCTGGGCTGGGGACCAAGGAAAGTAGCAGGCCAGGTGGGGGTAGTACACCCGACCTTGACTCTATTAGACCTAGCCAGTTCAATCAAAAAGTCCCTGTGCTTCAACTACTCAATAGACAAAATAGGGAGCTCATTGAAAAAGGTGTTGTTCAAGTTCTAATTTGGATAAGTCTCAGATCGAACTAAATGGTTTGGAAGATGGGCAAAGAAGAAGAAAGGCTTCCACTCCCTAAGGGGGATTGGAAGGGACCAACCAATTTGTACCGGGAGATAAACTGAAGATACCCCTTGGAAGCTTTAGAGGCTGAGAAGATGCCTAACTTATAAAAACTCCTAAAGAGCTCCAGGGAGATTGGAACTTTGTAAGAATGGAATAGCGACCACACTTCGAAGGGAGTTTGGGACGATTTGAGCTAAAGGAATACCCCCAAAAATGGGAAATGTCAAGGAACAGAGGGTGAATGATAGGAAGGAGGATGCCTCCCCTGAGGCTAGAAAGATAAAGGACTATACATCTTTTGCGCCTACTGTAAGGGCACTCATCCTCCACGATGGGGACTATTTCACCTTTCTCCAGCCCTATCTCCTGATTGAGGTCAAAAATACCAGTAGGGTCTAAAGAAGAAGACACAAAATAAGCTTCTATTCAGAGAGCTCATAAGTTTTGCTCCTGATAGAAGGGGTCGGGAGCAAATAGAAAACCCCAATCTCCAAATTAGCAAGAGAAGGGGAGGGAGCTACCCCTCCAGAATGGAGGGATGGAGTATTAGATGGGGAAAACGTTGAAGTCGATATAGTAGACATCTCGGTTTACAGAAAATGATGAAGTTTATTGAAGGTAAAAGGAAGAAAATTCACTTGGTAAAGATCCTTGAGATGAGAAGAGAAGTTGTCTTGAGTAACTGGCTTGATCGAACAGATAAAGAGAGAAAGCAGAAAGCTTTTTCCTTGCTAGTTGTTTGAAAATTTGAGTAAGTTCTGAGAGTTGAAGACGATAAGGAGTCTCTTGGGATACCAAGCACAGCGACCTTCCAAAATCGAAATGGGGCGACCAGATGGGGATAGACACGAGCTCATAGATAAGGTTGGACACAGCTCTGACAAGCTTTAATGGCAACAAGACCTACGTAGATGGAATCCTTTGTATCCCAGCTACAGTCTGCGCAAATGACAAGGAAGTCATTGAGATCATGGATTGGATGGTGGTCGAAGCCCCCGAAACCTACAATGTAATTTTGGGCAGAAGGTTGGTCATGGACCTGAGAGCAGAAATCTCTTTGCTAAACTATAGCATGAAATTTTAGGTTGGAGATACATGGTGAAGGGAACCAAATCCCGAATCCACGAGGAAACGAATCCGGAGTCCCAGGATTTTTTAAAAAAAATTCTCACATTGGAGATTGAGAACGATACCTGGAATGAAGATGAGGAGATCTTGTCCTGTGGAATGGATCTGGATGTCTTGATCTACTATGCAAAAGATCTTCTAATCTATTTTCTATCTGTCTGGGTGAACATAAAGGAAAATAGAAGATCGGAGAATCTCTGTGAGTGGAGTGGAAGAAAACAGACGTTCTGTAATTTTTCTATAGAGAGAAATATTATGTCTGTTCATTTTTCTAGGGTTTCAGAATGATCGTTTTTTTCCCCTCTCTAGTTATTACAGGATTAATAAATAATCCTTTAAATGACTAAATTAGAAATATGGGTTTTCTATGGGCCAAGAGCCCAACAGCCCAACAATCCTTTTATTTAATTAAAGGTCTA
>JAOXNR010000001.1:2741717-2754092 GCA_028571225.1 Parsonsia alboflavescens | reverse complement strand
TAAAGATAAACCCAGAGATAGACTTTCTATCATCCACATCTGATTGAAAATCAGAATCCGTGAATCCGTCGATTCTCTAATCATTGCTACCCAAGCATCTTGAGCACTGATGTAGACCTTCATTTTACCTTTCCAATACGAATAGTTTGCATCTGTGAGAAATGGTAGCTTTGATGAGGTATTTGCATTTGAGATCATAGAGTCCAACTCTCAGTGATATACACCTGCAATGCGTACAATAGTTTGTTGTGAAGCCGCTCTAATTCCACTTGAGCACCAGGGAGAGGTCAGACACCCTTATTAGTTGTAGCTTTTTTCACTATTGTAACTTAACTTAAGATTGTAACTTCTTAATTAAAAGCATCAATGGGAAAACTTGTTATTAATTTTCAAGAGAAACATTTTTTTATACCGAATGATATTCTTCTATAGAATCTTTAAGTAAAAAATATGCACTCTTCACAAGCCATTGCAAGTTTGCTTCCTTCATTTACCTATGATAAACCATTAAACCTTGGCATGGAATGGTTGAAAGGTTGATTACTACTCCAGTTCTCAAAGCTTTTATCATTTTGACTGCCTTGGCTTGCTGTATAGCATGCCAAACTTACAAAATGTGACTTCATTGTTTGCTTTTGTCTAAGAGTAATTGCATGGATGGAGAAATATTTACGTGTCTCGGTATTAATATTTGGGGGCATTTGATGAATTTTGGCAAATAAACAGCACCTTAATCAACTACAATGTCACGCTTGGATGCAAATTAGACTGGGATCCGAATTCCGGGACCAACATATAACATGATAGAATTTTCGTGCACTAAACCACTCATAAAAAATTCAAACCAAAACAACATAATGATTTGAACTCAACAAAATATATTCCTTTGTAAAAAAAAAATTATTTCTCTCGACATTATAAATAAAGATTACAAATAAATCAATAACAAACTCTAAATCCTATTTCAAGACTTTGTTTTGTATGCGAGGGGGAAGGGTATGGGGAAGGGGAATGTCTCAATTTACTTTCTCTGATAGAAGTATTTACAATTATTTCAATTTTATTTAGTTCGGGGGGAGGGGAACTTAATATGGATTACTTTTCTTATTTGGTTAGACTGAAAAGTAGTGGGGGAGAGAAATAAATTTTGTCAAATTTACTTTTATACCTATTTAAATAAATGAGTGTTATTATATAATTTTTTCCCATGAATGTTTTTTTTATTCGTATAAATAATATTTTATAAACTATTCTTTTCATGGAATTATGATGATAAAGCAGAATAGTAATAAGTTAATTATATTAAATCAATACTATATATTATGATGATTGTATCAATATTGAATTTTTTTTTTCTTTTTTGGAAAAAGATAACTATCATTAATATTATTATTCAAAAAGTCGATCAGGAAGAGTGTGAAAAAGAAAACCAAACAAACAGGTCAAGCTGGAAAAGAGTGAAAGAAGAAAAAAGAGAGATTTGTGATATAAAAGGATAATAAAGTAATCATACATGAAGTAAATTATCAATCCGTTCAAATTGGGATCGGTGAAGTATCTAACATGATTGGGGAGAAGTTACACTCTTAATTTACGTTCATTCCTGATTTACTTCACACTAAAAGTAATGAATCATTCATTTCAACTTGATTTACTTCCCTCCACATATACTTTCTATTTTCACTCTTACTAAACATGCTGTTAAACAAAAATCAAGGCATCCTAAACAAACGAGCACACACTTTTCGAAATGCTTGTCCCTAGAGATTCTTGAAATTTGCACGTTAGATTTTAAAAAATGAATGTGAGCTAAAGCCTAATGAGTGAAAGGCCTCTTTATCAAAAACCAATTTTATAAGGAAACAAATATATAAATCTATCATTCTAAAAATTAACTTTTCAGAATAAATCAAGTAGATCAGAAAGACCAAACCTTCATCAGAATCAAAAAAACATTTACAAATTGATGGTCGTAGATTACGGCTCACACAAACATATGAGCTTATTGATTAGATAACTAAATTTAATCTTACCTATTTATCTTGATAGGTCGATCAAACTTATAAATAAAGATGACCTTTTTAACCATGGTTGGTGGGTTTAGACATAAATAAGGGAAACATGTTCCTTCAACAAACTAACACGTAACTCGAGCATTAAACTAAAACATTTGATAAAACAAAGTTCCAAATTTGGATTCTTTTAGTTAGGAAATTCAAAAAGTATGATAAATAGAGGATTGAAATCTTTAAGTAAACAGATAGTTATGATTATATTTAGTGTAAATGATTCAAAATATAAGATAAGAATTCAAGAAAAATAATGATAATAAAAGAAATAAAGAAAGAAAATAGAATAGTGTTAAAATCAGAAAAGTATAATATATCGACTTTGGGGAAGTGTGAAACCTTGGCAAAAAGTTCTTTGACAGTGATCAAAGAGGAACGCTATTACATGAGGATTATATTTAAGATCAATTCCATGAAGTAAAGCATGCTTACAAAGATTAGTATTTCAAGTATGAGGATGATATTTCAAAGATGAACAAAGTCTTGGTTTCGAATGCTCAAATCATGGAGGACGACTTTGAGGTTATCTTTGGAGATTACAAGCTTGGAAGTTTGGCCATGAATGAATCTTGGATGCTAACAAATGAAGACTTCATGAATGACAAACTTTATGGATGGAAGTTTGTTTATAAAGATTTATATTTCAAGTTTAAGTCTATTGATGAGTGGAGATGGCTAGAAAAACACATAGAATACATCTAAAGTCAAGCCATTTCTAATCAAGAAGCAAGCATCAAAGAAGAGCAAAGAAAACAAGCCAAAACGAGGAAGGCAAAGTCGATAGTCTAGTGATAGGTGCAGGTGAAGTCCCTTGGTTTGGACTGAAATGGATTCAATTCCAGAGAAGCATAGGTCCAATCACCAACCCTATGACTGATGCCGGAAAAGTTCCTGTTTGTGGGCATTCAAGCCAATTTCTTGAATGCTTTCTCTTTAGGTGATTGCTTATAATACCCACGCAAAATATAGGCTCCTAATTGTTATATTTTGATCTAAGTGGGAATTTTGGGGGCTATTAGCCTATTTGGTCTCACAAGTTTGGGTCAAAATATAATTTGGTCTCAAATGCTTTTTTCAAGTCATAACGGTCCCTTAAGTTTTTACGAGTAGCCGGAATGGTTCAAACCACCACTTATCGGCTACTCCCACAGCAGAACAGAGCACATGCACATCACGTGAGGGTTAATTTCATCATTTCAAGCCATTCCCGCAAGCTTTTAGCTTATTTGATCCCACAAATTTGGGTCAAAATATAGTGCGGTCAACACATGTTTATTTGAAGCCATAACGGTCCCTCAAGATTTTACGATTAGCTGGAATGGTCCAAATCACCACTTGTCGGCTACTCCCACGGTGGAACAAGTCACGTGCACAGCACAAGAGGGATTATAAGGGGTAATTCTATCCTTTCATCTCTTCCCACCCAAACTGACCTTTCACATCTTCCGACCCAAACTATACCCATGCTTTAGTAGACAGAATGGATTGCCTCTCCCAGTGCAATTGGTGTCGAATGCTTCTTTCTCCAATCTTCCACTTACCTTATTTTGACGAATCCACTTAATTTTATTGAGTTTTCTTTGTCTTTTAAGGTATTTTAGAGGCTTAGCTAGGCCTTTAATCATTCTTAGGGATTCTTATTGATAAGACTATAAATAGTTTTATATTTGTATTTTTGTAAGTCAACTTATCTACAAACACTTTTATTTCAATTGAGAGGAATCCTTATGGATCAAACTATATTTTCTGATGTGTTCATCTGACAATGTTTCTAGGGTTCTTAGTTAAACTCTTGAGTTTTTAAATGCTTGGGTAGGGTAATTGAATTGAATTGAAGAAATTCAAACCATTAGATCATATTGGAAGACATTGTGGTCAATGGTACTAGCTTGAACCTCTTGCAAGAAGTCTTGGGTTGATCTCAATTTGGGTGTGTCCTTGGATTGAATTTGAATGAAGAATCCATCTTCTTTCCAAGCCTTAGTACACTCCCCAATTTAATTTCCAAGGCTCCCATGGACTTTTTCTTCAATTGTATACTAATCATTGATGTCTTCTATCATCCATAAGTTGAATTTCATCCTTGGTTTCTCTTCATCTATCAATGATAGTTCTTCAAAGATTGTTGTGAAATCAAGCATCTCTTCTCTCCTTTACACAAATGTGATCAATGCTTGCCTCAACATGGATGCTGTAGCTCTTGTAATTGGTCTAGGTAGATATCATAGGTGTTGCATCACCATCACCCTTGAGCCCAAAATAGAAACTATATGGGCCTGCCTGCACCCACGGCTACATGGCAATCGTCCTGAACATGCCAAAAAAGGATATCCCAAGTTAACAATGAATACTTATTCCTATTCTTATCAATTATATCATAACTATACATATTCTTGATGTGGGACTATAACATATTTTGACCCAAATATGTGAGGCTACATAAATGAGAAGCCCTAACATCAAATGTTTTGTTTTAACTTCTATAGACTAAATGTCACATGTGGTTCATAAACTACATTGAGTTTCTAAGTTTGGTCTATAATGTTTTATTTTGTCATTTTTGGTCATTCACTAATTTAAATTTGGTAACTTTGGTCCATATTATTTTAGTTTATCTTTTTTGGTTGTCAAACGTTTTATTTTTTTACACATTTGATCATTTTCACCGAAAATAAGTTTTTTAACCTTTTTTTTGGTACGAATGAAAAGGGTATATTTGAAAGTTCACCTTTATTTTATTCCCTCCAATAAATGATAGTTTGTCATTTTTTGTCCCATCTTTTTTTTTCCCATGATTAGTCCTGAATGTTTTTTCTTTAATCTTTTTTCATCCTACATCTTTTTATTTTTTACACTATTATTCTTGAATATAAATTCTTAAAAATAAAAATTTTTGCCTAAAATTGGATCCGAACCTTTATCCTTAATTTAAGTAAAAAAGATTCTAACCAACTCAACTACCAAAGACATCTTTTCTTTTTCACATTTGTTAGTATATACTCTCTCCATTTGGAATTGAATATACCATTTTGACTTGCACAATTTGACTTAGTTCATTAACACATTGTATTATCAATTTTCTAATAAAATTTTTACTAGTTTACTAAATGGGGCATTCAATTCCGAGCACTTCAAAATAGAATATGAGACATTCATTTTCTGAGGAAGGCAATAATACTTTCAATAAAATTCCTCTCAGATATTAAATATAATGGTACAATAAATAATTCATATATCAATTTTTTATATTCATATTTCACAAGCAAATATTATATTTTTTATATATATATATTTAATTGATAATGACATGTTTATAATTTTTATAGATTTTTGTGTAAATGAAATTAATATCTTAATTATTTTATATAATTAAATTAAAATTTTTATTTATACTGATATGGAGGATTAGTAGAGGGATTAAGATCAGAAATAAAATAAAATATATTATGTAAAAAAAAAAGTAAAATAATTGAAAATTATTAAACCGAAGAACGAAATAAGAGGCAGAAACTAAGATATCAATTTTTCATATTATTATATTTGAAAATTTTAGTTTAATTAAATTAAATAATTAGGATATAAAGTTGCCAATAATTCTTTATACAAATCTTGAAAAAAGAATCTAATTTACATGAATTTTAATATTTTAATTTCATTTTTTTTAATAAAAAAATGAAAATTTTAAACATCTCAAAATTAGAAATAATAAAACATTTTAAATTCAATAAATATTATTTAAATCGCATATGAAGAGGTTTTTCACAAGTCAAAACGAGTTGCCACGGGAAGACTGGTATTACACAATACAGTCACCGGGAACGGATTCAAAATCGCCTGTTGTATTATTTACAACTTCATCGAAGGGACCTGCCAGGTTGCCAGCTAAAGAACCACTTGGAATATACAAAATCTTGGTCAATAAATCCATTTCTATTTTGAAATATATTTTCTTTAACTGAACTTCTTGTATAGATACCCCAGATTCATTTCGAAGTTTTTCAACCGAGATTGTTTTGTTTACTGTCAGATTTCTAAGCAATTTGTGAAGGAGGAAGCGATAGAGATGGGAAGCACTGCTGGGCAAGTGATACGTTGCAAAGGTATGTGTATTTTGAGCTTTTGATTGATATGGGCTACTCTAGAGTTTAATATTCTGTTTTGGGTAACTCATCTGTTCGAGAAGAACAGTTTCAAAGATGGGATCTGATGGATTGATTCATTGGATGATTTGCAGCTGCCGTTGCATGGGAACCGGGGCAGCCACTCGTGATGGAAGAAGTAGAAGTGGCGCCACCGCAGAAAATGGAGGTTCGCCTCAAGATCCTCTTCACCTCCCTGTGTCATACTGATGTTTACTTTTGGGAAGCCGAGGTGAGTACTTTTCAGTTAAACTCCAATTCTTGAAAATGATTTTTTGGGCTCAATTTTTTTTTATCCTTATTCATTCATTGATCTTCAATTTTTCAGGGCCAGAGCCCAATCTTTCCTCGAATTCTCGGTCATGAGGCTGCAGGGTATGTCCTTACTGTTACTATTCGATCTGGTCATGATTTGTTTATGTTTCAGAAATCAAAATCCGTGCAGAGTTTTCTACTCTACTTGATGCTTAGTGTAGTTTATTTTTGGCCTAATAATTGGGTGATCTTTAGCTTATACCTTTTTTTTTGGGTCATTAGGATTGTGGAGAGTGTTGGTGAAGGTGTTATAGATTTGAAGCCTGGTGATCATGTTCTCCCGGTTTTCACTGGAGAATGCAAAGAATGCGCCCATTGCAAATCAGAATAGAGTAATATGTGTGATCTTCTAAGGATTAATACAGACAGAAAGGTGATGATTCATGATGGGGAATCACGATTTTCAATTAATGGCAAACCGATTTATCATTTTGTTGGGACTTCCACATTCAGTGAGTACACTGTTGTCCATGTTGATTGTATTGCCAAGATCAATCCCCTTGCCCCTCTTGACAAAGTCTGTGTTCTTTGTTGTGGAATCTCCACAGGTACCAGAAAGAAATGCTATTCTAGCCCTATTTCCGAAAATCTTGATGTTTTAAGTAAATTTTCTGAACTTGGCTATTCTAATCTATAGGCCTTGGTGCCACTTTGAATGTTGCCAAACCAACAAAGGGCTCTTCAGTAGCTGTTTTCGGATTGGGAGCTGTAGGCCTTGCTGTAAGTCTTCAGATAAGCTGAAAAAATTTATGTGTCTTTTAGTTCCAGTCTTAATTGTAAAAAATCTTATTGACAAAACTCTGACATAAACAGGCTGCAGAAGGAGCTAGAATAGCTGGTGCTTCAAGGATTATCGGTGTTGATCTTAATCCTGCTAGATTTGAGGAAGGTATATAAATCTCTATAAGTAACTGAATATTGGTTCATCTGTGATCAAATATTACTAATTGTAACACCTGCTGATGATTGCATTTTCTCGAATGCAGCAAAGAAGTTTGGAGTGACTGAACTTGTGAACCCCAAGGATTATGATAAGCCTGTTCAAGAGGTTTGCTTGTTCTTGACCTTAGTTAGTTGTTTACATTGATAGTCTGTGACATTCTTGTATCCCATTAGTTAAAAATTGTCTGTGCCAATGAATGCTTGCTCCTTAGGTGATTGCTGAAATGACTTGTGGAGGTGTTGATAGAAGTGTAGAATGTACTGGCAATATCAATGCTATGATCTCTGCCTTTGAGTGTGTCCATGATATAAGTTCCATATTGAAGCAGATTAAAGAATGAAACCAATCTTGAAATTGTTACTATAACAATTGCACACTTCTTTAGGCCAACTGACAGTTACAGAATTTGATTTCAATTTCAGGGATGGGGTGTTGCTGTTCTTGTTGGTGTACCACATAAAGATGCTGAGTTCAAGACGCATCCTGTGAACTTCTTGAATGAGAGGACACTCAAGGGAACATTCTTCGGAAATTACAAGCCTCGTTCCAACCTTCCATCTGTTGTTGAAAAATATATGGCTGGGGTAAGCCAGAAAACACTTAATCCATTATTGAACTAGGGGAAAAAAATTCTTGAAATATGGAGCTCTTACATATCTCATTTCTCGTGTTTTAGGAACTTGAATTGGAGAAATTCATCACTCATGAAGTAACATTTGCTGAGATTAGTAAGGCCTTCGATTACATGCTGAAGGGGGAAGGTCTCCGATGCTTCATTCGAATGGAAAATTGAATCAAGTGAAGCCTGATGCCCAGTATATATTTAAGATCAAAAACATGTTCAGTTTTCAATATTACCTGAAAGTGCCAGTTTCTGAATTTTCTCTTTGATGATGTTGAAGTTTTCTCCTCAGGAAATTATCATGGTGCACTGTAAGATTACCCTGTTTATAATAAAAAAGTTTCTCGATTAGATTCAATGATTCAGATTTCAGACTATGTTACTACTTCTGTAGAAGTTCTTTTCAATGTGTAGTGTAAGCAAGGCATCAATGGAAAAACTTCTTGTCAACTTTCAAGAAAAACTTATTTTATACCAAATGGTATTTTTCTTCTGTAGAAACTTCACAAGCCATTCTAAGTTTACTTCCTTTATTTATCCATTATTCACCTCCCTTTTTAGCTAATTCTCACCAAGGTTAACCTTTAAACCTTGGCATGGAATGGTTAAAAGGCTGATTACTACTCCTGTTCTCCAAGGTTTTATCATTTTGATTCCCTTGGCTTGCTTTATAGCCTGCCGAACTTACAAAATGTGACTTCATTTTTTGCTTTTGTCTAAAGAGTAATTGCTTGGATGGTGCAATTTTCGCAAGTCTCGGTATTCATATTTTGTGGTATCCGTGAATTTTGGCAAATAAACATTATCCTATTCAACTTCAATGTCAAGCCTTGGACCCGGCTTATACCACGATTTGAATTTCGAGACCAACATGTAATACGGTAGAATTCTCGTGCTCTAAGCCATTCATATTAAAATTTCAAACCAAAATATTAATTTAAGATTTTAATTGGTAAGAAGTGCATAAATATAAAAGATTAACTAACCGAAGAAATTTGTTAATCCAGTTCGGCTATGCCTACTCTTGGGGTTCCTCACTGAACTTAATTTCTACCTTGAATTTAATACAAGTTTTCCATGAGGTTTTACAAATCTTGATCAAATAATTGTTAATTCAATCAACAGCTTTCAAGTACAAGTTCCCTTGTAATTCTTCAATCTTGGAATCTTTCCAAATAAGATCCTCTTCATTTGGACAAAGTTCTTCCTCCTAAAGAACGAGCCGTTGATTTGATTAAGACTCCCTTCTCCCAAAGGATGCTTTGATGAATGATGCTAATGACCTCATCGGATTAAGCTCAGAGAACTCGATCTTCGTTGAATGTTGTAGCCTTCAGAAATGCGAGTTTAGTTTGATGGTAGAGTTGTGGTGCTGTATGATTTTTCGTTGTAGACTGAGTACATTTAGCATGGCTATTTAATGTCATATGGATAGTATTCAATCTTCCTTGATATTCGACATCTTATTGTAATATTTAAATTCAATTTCTCTAAACATATAAGACTATCTAATTGAATTTAGATACTTTAGATGGTGGCAAACATGAAGACAACCTATCTAGATAATTATCTCTGCGACACATTTGAATTCAATAAAAACACTATCTGGATAATTCCCACTAAGGGAATTTTGCAAACTTGATACTGTGTCATTTCATTAGTTGTAACATTGAGCACAGTCGCAATTTCTATTGCAACCTAGAACAGAATAGAAAGGCCGATAAGTTTTGACCTAATCAATCTCAATCTTTAACGTTGTTTGAAAAAAAAAACTTTGCAACGAGCCTTCCACACATTGGATAGAGATTATCCAATCGTTATGATGATATCTAGACATGCTGATCAATGATCCAGATAAATAAAAACTAGGAGATTACTAGTAGCAAAATAAATATTAGTAATACAATAGTCCATCACAACTCCCCCTAGCTTCTTGCTAGTAAAAATGTTCCTTGTTCAAGAAATTTAGACAAAGTGAGTTGTGAGTGAGTGCTGCCTTTCATTGATCATTTTGTTTTTTTTTTTTTTTGTTTGCAAGTAGAGCCAAACAGCCAATCATCAGAACAAATACTTATTTAGAATTTCAAGTATATTATCCACTTTTCCTCCAACTTTTGAAAGATATGTCTTCAACTTATCTACATTTGCAACATGAGAAGCTATTGTAACGTCAGTGGCTATTGCATCAATTTGAGCGTGGACTTATTTGATTTTCCAATCCGGTCAGAATCAATAAGAATGATTATCTGACCATGTTTAGTCCTTGATCCTTTCATAATCTTGCTATATACCTTGAGTAAGAAGAATTTTATGTAGAACACCTCCATCTTTTTCAATTTTCTCGGTTTCCACCTCATCTTCAAAATTGGATTCTTTATATTTTGACTGTGTAGAATACCCTTTCAAACTTTCTTCAGCTTTCGCAACTCCTGTTTGTGTTGCATATGGGGTCTACTCTGAATCTGTCTGCTTATCCCTTGATTTGTATTATTGTGTTTCATCCTCTAGTTTGGCTTATGGTTCAAGTAAATTTCATGTTTTTGACGGAATTGAACCTTCTGGTATGGTTGTAGTCTTCTCAAGTATAGTAAATTGTATAGAATACTCAGGTGAAACTTCAATTTCTAGATTAGTATACTCGGTAGTGAGTTGTCTCTGTTTCTGCGGCAGGGGTTTCTGAAAGTTTTGGGTTTGTGAAATGTGTGCCTTTATGGTCTACCTACTTTAGTCTTCCTCTTGGTTTGGGCTTATGTTGATAACTTTGTTTTTTATTTTTTTCTAAGATAAACGAAATCAACAGAGTAATACAAAGAGAGAAAGAGAGAGACAGAGAACTTAATGAAGTAAAAAAGTTTGAGTTGAGATTGTAACGGTAAAGAGCTTATGTTAGTCTATCATAGATAAAACTTCAAAGTTTGTGCCAATTGAAATTCATCAACCTATTTGAATCTCCAACTATCACGACTCTTCAATAAATTTTTTTTCTCCTTTTTTTTTAATTAATAAATTATACAACATACACTTTGAATCCATCATGAGTATGACCTATCCAATAAGATACAACCCAAAGTACCCCATGCAACTCTTCAAAATGAGTAGAGTCCAATCACTTTGTTAAAATATCAACTATTTATTTTTGTGTTGTAACCTACTCTAGTGTTACAATTTTCTTTTCAAAAAATTTCCTTATGAAGAGATGACGAATGTCAATGTGCTTTGTCCCGGAATGCTCCACAGGATTCTTTGAAATATTGACGTAGAGCTGGTTGCTGATCAAGGTGGTTCGGATGCGGGGCAGGTGTCTATTCAACAAGTTTCGGTTCCACAATCAGCTCCACAACATTCAGAACATTTGAAGAAGAAGTCGTGAGCTATTTTAAACATCGTATTGATGCCGGGCATGTTTCCCGAGGTGACTGAGACGAGCTCGGATTGAGTTCAAATATGACTGGGTAACCCGGAACGGCCCAACAAACCAAAGTCACTGCTTTGCTATGATGCAAGGTGTTTTTCGGCCATCCAGAGTCGTTTCAATGGAATTTTGGACAATTTTCTGTTTTTAGTGGCATTATCATAATTTTACAGTTTTAAGTGACAATTTCGTAATTTACTATTTTTCTAGGGGTTTTTTGCAATTTCTTTACTTTTCATTTCCGATTAGGGTTAGGCTTTGTTTTGGCTTTAAGAATTGTTTTCGGCTAGTTGTTTCATTGTATTGTTTTCAGTTTTTGATGAATTAAAGTTTCCTCTTTTCGGCTTTTCGATTTTCGACTACTTCAAAAAATCGTTTCTCCTTGATTTTAATTTTCGTCTTCTACCTACTTTCTTTGAAGTTTGATTAGAAGGAAAATTGAATCAGGTTTTTTTTTTTTTTTTTTTCGTTTCTTGTTTAGCTAATTTCTGAACAAGAACGAATCTTCTCATTCTGTTTCAGACTGCGTCAGTTGGTATCAGAGCCCAGATCCGTCTAGATCAGTCAGTTCCGTGCCATGGCAGGAAGCAACCTCGAACAACACATTGTTGCGTTAATCGAAGCCATACAATAGGATCAGGAAGAGTCTAGGCGAGATAGGGAAGAGTTGGGAAGGGAGATACGGCTAGAGAGGGAGACCCATGAAAGCCAGATACAGGATTTGACATAGATGGTGCAGCGGCTGGCGACAGGCCGACAACCAGAACAGCCCGAAATTGAAGAATAGCGTCAAAGGATGGATGAAGGTATTAAGGACGATTTCAGGAGGCCGCCGTGTGAACCGCCTAGGGTTCGACCAAGGGGAATGAGGGGCG
>JAOXNR010000001.1:2719040-2741617 GCA_028571225.1 Parsonsia alboflavescens | reverse complement strand
ATTTCGTTGACGTTAACATTTTCCATCCTATCGCACAGCTTTTCGGTGTGCGTTGGCGCACTTCTTAGATTTGCTCTATATATGGAGGAATGATGACAAGAGCACCTAAGTGTGTGCGGCGTGTGTGCTCCTGCGAAAACAATGTCGTTTTGGTATGTTTCAAAAAATAAAAAAGAATCGGAGCTAGCAGAGAGCAGGCAATGCAAGCACCGACAACCAACAACCATACATCGGAGAGCCATCAAACCCATCACCACCTACGGCCACCAGTCTCTAAGCAGAGCCACGTAGCCATCAAACCCATCACCATACAAATCGGAACAGAGATGAAGAAGAAGACAAAATTCAAAAATTAGCTTCAGGGACGACAGGGGCAAATTGGGAATCAGATGGATGGATTGTGGTGAGGAGTCCAGAATCTCCAGATACCGGAGATTGTAGCAGCAGGCAAGAAAAAGAAGAAGGAAGGTCAAATTGATTCCAATCGGCAGGAAGAAGAACTTGCTCAATTTACACCCCATCCAACCCACTCCACCCCCAAATCCCAACCACCTCCCCTGCCATTCCACCACCCAACACTGTCGGAGAAGGGGACAGTGAGAAAAGGAGAGAGTCGCTGGAGAAAGAGAGAGAGAGAGAAAGAAAGAAGAGACAATCTTCGAGAGCTGCTTCGTTTTGTTTTGCATAGTTTCCTTTCCCCTTTTTTTTTTTTCTCAAAATTGCCCAAGCCCAAAACGACATCATTTTAGATAGACGCACATACTAGCATTCTTGTATATATATTATATATATATGTCTATATATATTGTCAATTGGAGAGAGACGTTTTTTAAGTTCATAATTTTTTCAATTATTCCCTTTTTTATATTTAAAATTTATCAATTGAATTATTCTATTTATACAATAGTATATTATATGATCTAAAATTATTGTTCATATTTTATTCTTGAGGTAAACACTCTTGAGCATTTTTTTTCCCTAAATAGATAAATCACAAGTTTTTTAATATGAAATTCATGATTAACTTATTCAATGTAAGTGTTAAAAAGAAAAACTTAAATTAATATAAGATGATGATTTCTTGTTCACAACATATATGTGTGATTTATTGTAACTATAATATTTGTTTTTCTCCGGTGTTAAAAATTACATAATTTTAATTTTCTTATTGCCTCCCTTTTCATGTAAATTTCACTCATTATTTTGTTAATTATACTTTCTAAAGTCATCAAAACTTTATATTTATATAACTCGATTATCTCTTATATAAATTAAGTATATAGTAGTAGTTTAGAAAGGATGATAATTGAAAAATTATGAACTTATAAAGGCCCTTTCTTTTCTTTTTTTATCCACGTCTCCCCCAACTCACTCTATATTCACTGCCCTAGAGGAGAATAAACTATGGCATCCAACCTACCCCCATCATATTTTGAACTTCAAAATTTTCAATTTTAAATATTGTTGTTTACCACCAAATTAGCTAGCTTGACTATCACTAAATATTAGAGCTGTTTACCATCCGTGAAGAAAACAGACTAAAGGTTGATTTTCATAATTTTCTCAAAGAAGATTGACATTTTCAGTCCTTACGAATATGACAAAACTTCTTTTTAACAAATAATTTTATTTTGGCGACTTTGTTTCATAATATTTTTTTATCTTTTTTGATCCTCCATTTTTCATTTTTTTTGCACCATTGATCCTACACCTTTTATTTTTCTACACTGCTAGTCCATTTGACCGGAATTTTTTTTTAATGTTTTTTGGACCAATAAAAAAAGAGTATTTTAAGAATTTTATAAGATGGATTGTTATTTTTTATCCTCCACCTTTTTTTCTTTCTTCACGTTTGGTCCTAAATATTTTTATTTTCTTTTTGGTCCTTGGTCTCTTAATTTTTTACTTCGTTGATTCTGAATGCTTGTTTTAATCTTTTTTTATCCTCTATCTTTTACTTGTTTTTACATCATTAGTCCTTTTTTCACAAAAAACATGTGTTTTTGTTTTTTTCCTTAGCTGATTGGAGAGGGACATTTCTTAGTGGTAAGCATCTCTCTTACCTCCCAAGTATCTACAGAAAATCAATTTGCGAAAATAAACCAACACAATGAAGAAAGTCACTACACAAACAGGAAAGGGAAACCAAAATTAAATGTATTTCCACGAAGATACCTGAATATCATTTATGATATACAACCCCCCAAGGCATACTCAATCATTGGGGGGTGTGAATACTGGACAAGTTGAAGTTCGATTACATTGATTAAGGCTCAAGATCTGAGCAATAGTTTCGTAAAGGTTCCTAATGTTACTGTCTTCTGCTTCCATGAACGAACTTTCACACTGAGAAACTTGATCATATACTATCCTGAAGATGGTGTTCAATTCCGGATAAGTCCTGGGATTCAGATGAGAAAAGTTCAAATACCTTATTCTGGCATTGGCTTTTAACAAATTGCAGAACATGCATATAGCCGCTTGTACTCAGAAGGAGGTAGCTGTGCAGGTGCAAGAATATCAAGTATCTTCCGAATTGCAGAAGTGATTACAGCCCTGGCCTTCCGATGGATTATGGTACAGATCCCACTAGGGCTCGTCCTCAAGTACTCCCGGGCATCTGAAAGGACGACATAGGTGCAAGTACCATCGTGGGTTGTTCTGGAACACCATTGATGAAAATCTGCTGCGCGCTGGATGAGGAGAAGAGACTGCCAGGTTATCAAGAAAAGAAGCATCAGGCCATGGCTTGTTCTGATACTAGCCATTTTTCTGTGTAGACTCTGCCTTCGGATGGTGATGGGTATGGGTAGCAAATAGTATCTGTACCTGGTAGGAATGTTCAAATCTGGAAATACTGAAATTAGAGTAGTCCACCTGGTCCACATCAGAATATTATCAAATCAATGTTTTCCATACGGAGGCACTCCTCCATATATTCATATGATCAATGCACAGTCTACTCTAACTCAACATGAAATGTTACGTAAAATTAGACTTACTTTTTCTTTTTGTTCTAAATCATAGATTGTTTCCTTTATAGTTAAAATTTTAAATTTCTTATATGTCGCTAATTATTATATTTAAGTACTAAAAAAAGAATTCCTTCTAAAGGATTATTCAAACTTGAATCACATTTTAATTAGTGTAATTTTTTTTTTCTATTCTCAAGAAATTTATTAGTGTATTAGCATTTGATGAACAGCATATAAGAGAAATCTAACATGTTTTAACTAACTTAATATGTATGGAAAAAAGAAAAAGAAGACTCCTTTTTCTTTTCTGTATTCACCTTCCTCACCTGTTGCTGCTATACTATTCTTAAGGTTTTAACTTTTCGTGGAGTATCGTTCTTGGCTCTCAGCAAATTCAGCTGCTTCTTCGCTTTATTAGTCCATGGATATGATTGGTCTCTTCCCCCTGGAATGGAAGCAGCAAATCTTATCAGCTTTTTATTTAAAATTTGCTAAGGTAAGCTAAAAATAATAGTGTATACAATATCCCTATAAACAGCAATTTTTGGTACAACCACCACTAAATCAAGCAGAAATAAATTTTAGTGCTTAAAACATTAAACTATTGTTTTGTGAAATAGATTCAGCAAATTACCAAGGACTCCTTTGAATAATATATTATCTGCAGACGTTTCTCAAACAAACTTAGTATAATAGTCGGTTATCGACATATCTAATATTCAGGGCTTACAATCTGCTGAGCAATCCAACCAAACACTGTTCTACTTGATCAGAAAGAAAGAACAAAAGCTCAATGAAACTTCAACTAGAAAACAAGGAATATCTACAAATTTTTATTAGTACCAAGTTATTGTATGGTGAGCCTGAGATAAGACTTACCCATATAGACAACACGAACTACCTTTGCCCAGGGCAAAAAGCTAGAACGTTTGTCAAACAAAATGAAGGTAAATGTAATTACCTTCCATAGTGGAAGTAAATGAATCCCCCTTACCTCACCTTCTGCGAACCAAACAGAACCTCAGGAAAGCACAGCAATGAATAAGTAAAGTTACAAATAATGACACAGCTGGTATTTTCAGTCGTGGGCATACATATACACTACACTTTCCACTGACAGTATTCTTGCCATGCTGCCTTCACAAGTTTGAGGAAAAGCCTAAAGACTAAAGTTTGGAGATTCCTTCAACATTAGTCAATAATATATCCTGTGTCAGTATGTTATGATTAAATACTTCTAAGGACAAATACAATGAGGTAATAGTAGAAATTTAGAAGTCCCAAAATTGATGCATGTTCACCAGGACATAAGGAAGCACACTAGAGGTCAAGTTGCAATAGCCAACCTACAGAAGTACCCAAAATTTAGAATTCGGTTTCAAGCCCAAAACCAATAGTAAGATCCTCATGGGGCACATTTTGGCAACAAAAGGTTCACCTGCACATTTGTCTGAACTAGCCCTTAGAAGTGTATTCTTACCAAAGTTCAACTTTACCTGCTGAAAGAGAAACAAAAGTCAGTTCATCAGTAATAAAAATTAACTACAGTCTGAAATGGAAGAATAATGAAGATCCCTGGATGGAATTAATTCTGACATCTCCAGAAAATCATTAAACCTTTTGAATCTGCCATGTACAATTTCTGAATCACCAGCTTTGACATCTGCAGTTCTTTCTTTATTAATCTACTTCTGCTGTGTCTTCAGGCTAGTCTAAGCATCTTACAGTCCATATAAAAGTAATATAATATGGTTCATGTTAATACAGAGAAGTTGTAGTTCTTCCTGATATTTCATGACCTTGCTTGACTAAATTGTCCAATATAAGTAGACACCTAATCTGGGCACCTTTTGGATATCAAAAGAACTCTTGGAAGCTTCTTTATAGTACACATTTACAAATACTTAATAAGTAGTTTATTTCAAAGCAATGGCATCTGTCATGTCAGAAGTCTAGCCATGCAGTAATAGAAGTATTGGCAGTCAAAAGTAAAACAAGAGGATGGATACTTATGTAAGATACACAGTTTTCCAATGTCATTAACCTTATCACAGTTATGAAACCATGCAATTTTACGATTGAGCAATGGGAAGTCTCTGCACTCTTACTTTTCCTGCACAAGAGTAGAGAGTAAGATCGATTCACCTTTAAATAGATAGAAATGATAAGAATTACAGCAACGAACCTGCTCAGGTACTTGTTGCTTTGCTAATTTTCGTGCTTAGCTTCTGATTCCTTTCATTGTTAAATCTAAAGGAAAAGTATATCAATGCTTCTCCTCAACCATCTTAATTTACACGAAGATTCATTCGTTCAAAACTTTCTAAATCATCCCATTTCGACTGTTTCATGATTCTTTCAATAACAGTGCATATATCATTACAAGTATGACATATTGAAGGTTCAGCAAGGAACTCATGAACAACACCATTCACTTCAACCCAACTACAACCAGGTTGTTTCTTAATTTTTTGGTCCCTCATCATGTTCTCAATCCTGATAGCATCTTCCCACATATTCCTAGATCGATAAAAATTCCAAAGAAGCACATATGCTCCATCATCATCAGGTTCAAGTTCAAGTAGCTTTTTCCCTGCCCTTTCAGTTAACTCTAAATTGCCGTGTTCTATACAAGAACATAGAAGTGATCTCCATATTACAGCATCTGGCTTCATAGGTATGCTCACAATCAATTCTACTGCTTCTCCTATAAGTCCAGCTCGACCAAGCAGATCAATCATACATCCATAGTGTTCAATTTTAAGTTGAACATTAGGAGAGATTATCATTCTTTCAAATAAGATCTTCCCCTGATCTACCAAACCTGAGTGGCAACAGGCTGAAAGTATAGAGAGGAAAGTAATCTCGTTGGGGCTAATCCCAGATGCCTCCATCTCACTGAAGAGATCAAGTACATGTTTCCCTCTGCCATGAAAAGCCAATCCAGATATCATACTTGTCCATGAAAATAAGTCTTTGTTCAACATCCTAGCAAAGCAATTCATAGCAGAATCAAGATTTCCACTCTTTGCATACATGTCAATGAGACCATTATTTACAGCACTATTCCCACCCAAACCAGCAATTTTGTTAACATATGCATGAATGGACCTCCCAAAATCAAGTGCCCCAATATCAGCACAACCTGAAAGAGTAGCAACAATTGTGATCGAAGTAGGAGTATCTCTACCTTCAGCCCTCATTTCTCTAAAAAACATCAATGCTTCAATGGGATCCTTAAAACGAACATAGCCAACAATCATTGCTGTCCAAGAAACCACATTTCTGTCTGGCATCTCATCAAAAACAAGCCGAGCAGATTCTATATCGCCACAGACAACAAACCCATTCAATAAACTGGTCCAAGTTGACACATTTCTCAACTCCATACCATCAAACACACGTTTAGCCAAATGGATTCTTTCAGCCTTCGAATACATGTCTATTAAAGCATTATTCACAAATATTTCAGTTCCAGCTAAACATCTATATGCCAGGGCATGCACTGCTTTACCAACGTTCAGATTACCTGAGCGTGAGCAAGCAGAAATAGCAGCTACGACGGCGTAGGGATCAGGTTTCAAAGAACCGGAGTTAACAAATCGAGAGAACAGTGCCAAGGCCTTGGTGGGTTGTTGAGTATTGAGGTAAAGATTAATGAGAGAGGTCCACGACACAATATCCGGGTTGGACATTTCGTCAAACACTTTCTGCCCTTCAAAAGGTTTGTTCAGTTTCGAATAAGTATTCAGCAATTTGCAAGCCAGGTGTTGCTGGCTCAAGATTCCGAGGGGGATGGAATGGCCATGTATTTGTTCAACCAAATCTTGATTTCTTCCGCATTTGTCTAGTAGATTTCTCAGTCTTGTGAACAGTGTTAGTGGGTTTTTGTTGGATTTTGTCATATGAGAATCGACCAAATGCTAGGACAAGCAGTAATCATCATAATGGTACAAAAACGGTGTGAGGATTCAGTGTTGGTTGTGAACTCCGGTTTTGAAGATGTTCCCGCCTTCACCAAGGGTTTTGATCAACTAAATTCCTTTTCTTTTTTTCATTTTCACCACAATAAGAATGAAAATATTCAAGATGATATACTTAATTAACGGAGTTTTTATGTTTTTTACGATTTAATATTGATTGAAGTCATTTTTAATCTAAAAATTCCCTCCCCAAATTGAATACATGTATTATGATTTCAAATTTGTATTGAATTGAATATCCCTAATAATATTACAAAATAAATTAAATCAAAATTTTTTTAATAAAATCTTATCAAAATCAACATAAACGAAGTAATTGATATTTTTAATATTTGTAATTTAAGCAAATTACTAAAGTCAGAGCAAGATGCTCAGTTTTTTGATAAAATTGATATTTCAAAAAGTTATATTTTTATTGAAATGATTATATTTGGAAATTCCACTTTCATCTCATTCAAGTCATTTAAATAATACAATTTTTCTGCATTTTATTTTTATTTAAAAAATTAGATAAATTTTATTCTTTATTTTAAAAAAAAAGGAATATATTTTGATTGCTTTAATTTAGTAAAATTATGTCACGGTGATTCCAAGGGCATGTTGATTATTGGTGCTTTTCTGAAATGCTGAAACAAATCGTATTTTTGGAAGAAAGAACCAAAAAAATCGTATTTTTCTTGCCTTATAAATTATAATAAATTCAGAGGTCAAGAAGACATTGATAGACACGCTTACGTGTGAGACTTGCATTCCCTAACCGGGCAAATACAACACACTTGAATGTAGAAGAACAGAGCCAATTTGTAGAGCTCAGTAGCACACACCAGAATTTTCATCCATCTGTTCTTCAACTTAACATATAACTTCCAGGATTACCTACAAATGGTGATTCACCGCGACTAGATTCTCATAGTTTCCAGTATAATGAAGCTGATAAAGCAATGTTCGTGTTGCCAGCTACCTGTCCAGTAGATGTAAGTCCCTGCATCATCTACAAACTGGATAACGGATTACCAGACTGGATAGTGTGAAAGAAAAGAACTGGAAGAGTTCACTCCTACAGAGGTATCATCAATCATAAATCTTCTTAAAGGATTGAAGAAAGTAAGTCAAAATGAGTAGATATGAAGTTAATGTAAGGGGGATGAGTGCTGAATAGAGCCAAAAGAACAATATGCATCTGAGTAATGCACATACTAACCTCAGTCAGGTTTGTCAAATGCTAATTACCCGTTCACAAATGGAATTCAAATCGGATATCATCTGAATACTGGACAAGATCATACAAAAGGTCAAGTTAGAGAGGAGAGCATTAATTAACTGAGATGTGGAAATTAATCATTTATTCATCACACTCACAACAAATCAAGTAGATATAGGGAAATCTTTCTGGAAGAAATGGCACTAATTGGGAAGAGCGTTGCCGGCTAACCCAATTGTACAAAAGATACAGCAAATGTCTAGTAAAGTTATGAATACCAAGAAGCATAGGCCACAAGGGAAACAATTTCTTGAATCAAGAAACTGACAGAAGTAGCCCATGTGAGAGGGGGAAGATGTAAACTAAGCAGGCAGGTCACTCCATGTGATGGGTATCAGTGTAATTGAATTTGTATAATAGTAGAATCACTTGCGTTCTGCCTACGGTTATCTGTGGACTTAAAAGTAACTAAATCCAATTTTTTTTTCATTCCCATTAAGCAATTCTACCGGATAACATTGCCTACAATCAATTAACATAGAGATTTTTACTTGTGAGGGTCGCCCTAGGTGCAAAATTACGCCAATACAATTGCATGGATGCTAAGGTTTTAAAAATTTGCCTGGCGCAAAAATTGTCTTTTATGAACCAATGAGATGTTATGAATGCAAACAGTCACAAACTTACTTGTACAACATGTCACCACCGGTTGTCACTTGTTTGTGAATCCAATCAGGAACAAGCTTCTCCAGACATTCTATCAGTTCTTCAATGTTATTAGCTACATATGAAATTGTTATTCAGAAAATTTTATAGAAAGAAAAGAGAAATATGAAGGAAACCCATAGAAGAAAAGCTCAATAGCATTGACCATACTGTTCTCATCTATATCACAGTTGTTCATAATGATCTTGTGAACAAGCTCCTCCTTGGTGATTGAGCGACAATTCAAAGACTGAAATATCTCATGGATTGTGAGAACAAGGTCAGATAAGCGAACTGATGATTGCTCATCCGCACAAATGTAGCCTTGATTGCTTGTTTGGCACTTGACATTACAATTGGTGCCCTTCTCACCCTAGCAATATGAATATGGCCAAACAATTATAAGTAATATAAAAAACGGACTTCTTAAGCTAAGGTTTGCATGTTCTGGTGCCAATAGTTATGCGTTTTATCCTGCTGAACACTAATATCACCCAAAAGATGATATCATCCACAAATAATTTCAAAAAAAATCTGTGAATGCATAGAAATGTCAAAATTAGAGGTGATTTTAGTAAAGCACATAGAACTTTATTTGCCAAGAAAATGAAGTAAACCCATGAAAGTTCCTACTTCTGATAAAGATCTCATATGTTTCTTCACATCTCTTTCCTACATACTAGATTCACATGATCCTTCAGCTAAGGTTTTGACGAAATCAACTAACTAGTTAAACATACACTTTTTTTTTTTATTTACAAGTCCTCCACAATGACCGGATATATACACCTTTCAAGACATCACTGGACTATCCAGAATAGGAGAAGATTCAAGAACATCCAGCAACAATATGGAATCCAACACGGATGCAAATAGACTATTAGGATAGCACTACCTGTGCTTCGGCTTTTTCTGTACCATTTAAATTTTGTTGAACTAATAGTTGATGAGTCCTTGCCTGAAGTTCAGGTGCGATCCAGAGTTTAATAATGTGTTCTCTATCCCCCATTATATCCCCAAAATACGGAAAAAGAAAAGGCAGAAAATTTATACCTTGTAAACAGCTTATTGGAGGTCTCTTCTAAGGGTCCAATGCAGAATGTGCCAAGAATTTCAAAATGGGGAGTCTAATATCAGCTACCTAACTATATTTCAAAAGACAAATGACAACTCAATTTTCCTAAATGCTAAGTTGGGAGGGGCTTGATCCATCACTCCGCTTCGGAAAAGTACAGACATAATATAATATTGTTTCTGAAATCTGAACTTCAAGAAATTTATTTTTAAGAAAATCAGCGTATGAAGATTTTTTGTTTCCAAGAGAACTAGCAAGTGAACAGATTCATCTTTCTTGATCTTACCTTGTTCTGACCAGAGGTACTCGGCAACATTGTGCTCTGTCCCATCTCATGCGAGATAAAGTTCATAGGACTTTCTTCGTGATCCAACTTAAAAAAATCCAGAGACCTTTTTGCAGTCTGACTGCCAGCCTTGGAGAACTCATTATTTAGCATAGTCTTCTCTTTGTCTTCACAAGTAGGCATTGCCCTTTTGGGAGTAGGCAGTGCAGGGGTTTCAAGCACGAGATCATCATTTTCTGTTACACCTTTCATAGGAGTGTTATCAGATACGCTAATCTCAGGTATGGTTGCTTGGGCAGAACTTCTGTTCGGTAAGGATGTCACTGATGAAGTAGAAGCTGTCCTTGGTTTTTCAATTTCTTGGTCCGTGATATGATCCCTGTTACTAGATGAACCAGTTAAAGGACAGGCAGAAGGTCCAGAGTTCTCAGTTTCTGCATGAACAGCCTTCTCAGAAAAGCACCAGTTAAAAGAGGGACCAAAATGGGATAATTTCACTTGTTCAGTTTTACTTGAAGTTGATAATTCTAGTGGCAATCGATCTGCCTTGATGGTCATAGTGTTAAATGGCTCAGGAAGAGCAGCTTCAGGAATATCATAGATTTGTCCCTGAAAAGAACAACAATGTTCTATTATATGTGCACTACCACATAGTTAATAAGGAATAAACAATAGTACCTAGTCAACAAAGCTGCTGCAAGAAGCTGGGTCATATCTTAGACAGGATTGATTTATTCCTAGGGATCTCATAACTGATATTCAGCTAAGTTGGTCTAAATATAAAAACCACTTGTTTTCAGAAGAGGGTATCACCAATGCAGAAAGATAGATATTGAAGCAGCATATCAACCAAACATGTCTTTTTTTATGAGATCTTAAAAATTGCATGCAACACATCAAAACATAAACCTTATTCCTTCTCCTGTGTCAAACATTCTGAGCATTTTGAATGAAGAAACCTTGTGAACTAGTGTAATTATAAGAACTCTCCTCAAATTACATATGGATGCACATCCATGCATATGCGGATCATCTTCATGACATGAAAGACCTTTAAATGAAGTCAATGAAAAGAGTATCATTTCTGTTGTCTCTGTAGTATTTTTCAATATCCTTCAACTAGAGCAATTCCTGGACTCTTTTCCACAGAAACATTTCAATGTTCAATATTCTGCTCTAAAATATCACATCCTTGCAAAGAGCACCACTATGCCTTCTCTTTTTCCTTTTCTGTTAAGACTGCTATATTCATCATTCCTTTTTAGATGCCAATCAATTGGAAGTAATAGAGTGGCATAGCATTACCTCACTAAGGGCACTTGAGAAATTCTTCAGCCGAGAAGCAAAAGTACGGCTCAGAGCAATAAAATCAGATTGCTCGCTGTGACCATCGACTATGTCACAAAGCAAGGTAACCTTGATGTCAGGCTTCATGCACATGGTTTTCGCATCATGTATAAGTATCTTGTTGATCTGAATGGCCTCAGGAAGTATGTATTTTATCTGTGCTAGATGCCTGTACTCAAACTTTCTGAAGGAGAAGAAAAAAAATAATGTCAGAGCTTGCAAACTCGGTCATAAAACCAGTTGCTAAAACAAAAGCAACTTAAGAAGTATAGCAGACACCACCAGCTTGGAACTGTATTTTCTATCAAACAGGAGAATCACACTTCATAAAATGTCAGAATTTCTCAAGCAATGCAAGTACACTAGTTGAAGTAAAATTGCTATAAGAAAATAAAAACTTTAGTTAAATGTGACACTTTTCAAATCAAGAGAGTCCAAATCAATTCATTTAGCATGGGCTAAAAGTAAAGTAATGCAAATATTTCAGAAGGACACTTGGAGGGACAATTTTAAGTTAAGCAGTATTATTTGATTGACTCTACATATCATCTCTAATATGCATATTGAAAATCATCAACTTCAGAACCTCTCTTGAAAGATAAGAAATAAAAGAAACCATAATATTTCTAACCAAAAAAAAAAAAAACAATAAGGTTGGCAGATACCCTGAACAAAACACAAGCATAACAGGGCTGTCATCTAAGTTCTGGGAAACTTGATGACAGTAAAGTAAAACAGAATATGCATTAACAAGGTACCACTAGTATTTAAATGTTAAAAAAAAAAATGTAGAAGATGTTGAAGACTGAAAAGAAATCCACAGCGTTAGCTACCTTCCAGTCAGCCTTTCAACCTGACTGCAGATATTCTGAAACGTAGGTGTCTTCTTATGTAAACCAAGTAACCTCAGAGAAGAAGTCATTCGATTAAAGAATTCTACTATGCTCCAGTACCTGGAAAAGGGAGAAAACAAAATTAGGTGGTATGGGGAAGAAACAAATTGAAAACTATAATAAACAAACCTATGTCGAGTGTCTCACTTTTCAGGAAGATGGTTAGTTTCTTTACTGCAACTGATGCTGGGTGACCCACTAGTTTTTTCTGGTGTCACCAATGTAATATCTGAATTCGGATGCTGGATTCCAACAATGCTCAGACTTTCGGTGACACTTGATTCTGCCCCTGCTAAGACACTCTGACCCTTTGGATTCACAGGGTGTTCAGATGTTTTATGTTCTGTGTGCTCCATCTGCGATACGGAAGCACTGCAATTTTCGGAAATATTTGGTAAAACAATCGAGATCATGGTGAACAAACTCACACAAACGGGAAATAAGATTGCAAAAACTGATTTTACATCAAAGGACAAATAGATAAAATCTATGCAGTGAAACGATTAAGGAAAACAAGCATTTCAAGAGCCCATTCTGCCTACTTGCAGTTGCAGTTTAGTACTATCCATCTTTTTGCTAAACCCAACCTCCAATAGTAGACACTCAAAAAAAAAAAAAAAAATCCTAAAATCCACCATGCTAGCGGATAAAGAAAGAATCTTTTAAACAGGAGATATAGGCTGTACAATTAAGCAAATCCTGTGGGTTTCTCAAACATCTAGAACAATTTACAACTCTTCGGCAACCTGGTTCCATTAATTTTCGACCAAAAACATAATTTTTTCTACTGAATCCGGATACCTTGAGATCATAATGAACACCGGAACTGTAAATTACACTTAACATGCATGAAAATTAGAGAAAAGAAAAAGAAATTCGGGGGATAAATGTCAACTTACAGCTTGAAAAGATGAAAGTGAATGAAGAAGAAATGCTTGCTAATTCGAATTCTTGCAACTATGGATATGGACTAAAAACGATACGTTAAAATTACAGCCCTAGCTAGACGAAGAAAAAGGGGAGGGAAAGACAGAAGTCAGATTTTCAAAATGGGATTCAATTAACAACGGGGCCATTTTAGCAGCCCAACCTATAATAAACGTAAATAAATTCAATTAATTAAAATATATAATAAAAAAGATAAAATACTTTAAAATTTTTTAGAGAAGAAGAATTTGAATCTTCTATTTTAATCATTCTAAAAATAATTTAATTTCTAGTTTTAAAATGAACAAAAGTAAATACTTTTTCTAAAATTTATTTAAATCAAGATGATAAACAGTTCCTTTTGTAAAGAAATTATACATCACTCTCTAAAAATAAAAAAGAAAAAATCACTCCCTCAGTTAGGGACTGAATATCACATCTCGACTTTTGATAAATTTTCTTAGAAGAATTTAATTTGATTAATTTTAGACATAAAAATATAGGTGAGAATTAAATCCTCTCTCTCCATCTGAAATTTAACATCATACTTTTATTTTTGATAACCCAAAATAAATTTTCATACTTAATTAAAATTTTTATAAAATTGAATGTTCTATTTTTGTAATTAATCAAAATCACAATGGAATATGATTTTTGTTAATTAAAATTATAAGGCTTACATTGAGAAGTGGGTAAAACCTAATATTCCCTTCATTAGAAATTGAATACTCACTTTTTACTCAATACAAATTTATGGAACGTCTTTGAATTTAAAGAAATTACAACATTATTCTTATTGTAATTTAATTACGGGTAGAATCATGTTAATCCCTTAATTTAAAGAGTTGTTATAGAAACTTTAAAAATTTATTTATTTATTTTAAGAAAATAGACCTTCATTTTTTAACATATTCAATTTCATACCTAGTTATTAATTAATCAGATGTTAAATTAAGAGAATTATCATATTAAAAGATGGAACATTTTGATTGAATATTGTTTAGATTTGAATATCCCTTTCCATTGGTTAGAAGATATTAATTGTGTAGAAAACGAGGTCGGTTTGGCCGATTAGATTGATGATCTTGTTAGAAAATGGGCATTCAATCAGGTCGGATCGGATTTTCTATGTTGGAAAAAAGTTTTAAATTTAAAAAAAAAAAGGGCTGTTGGGGGGTGGGGGGTAAACCTCCAAAATTATATAAACTAACTTTTAGTTAAAATTTTGATTGTCATACTATTTTGGAAGAACTTTTGTATCATATTAATACATGAGATTTAACAAATTAAGTAAAATTTCTAGTCAAACTAAATATTACTCATTCTATCACAAAATATAAGTGACCAGTCATCATTTTGAAAAAAATTAAGGTAACCTTTTTTTTTCAAAATGCCCTTTAGTCACCTACTCAAAAGATCAAACACCATTTTTATATATGATTAAAAGGGTAATATAGAAATAAAATACCTCCAAATATTAGTAACAAGAAAAGTCAGTTAAAATAACTTATATTTAGTAATTCTTTTTATTTTATTTCCCTAAAAGTATATATATAAATTATATATATTATATAATGGTATATTTCATATAAGTTTAAAATTAATTTTCTTATTTTTATAAAAGAAGTTTATACTATATTTTCTAGATATTCAAAATAAATAGAAAAAACCAAAAACCCATTGAACCCACCCGGACCGATCCGACCTCAACCCATCTATCAATCAAATTCGATGTCCGGTCTAATTTTAAAAACATTGATATAAACAATTTATGACTTAAAGTATGATCCTTAAAACATTAAAAAAAAATTTTAAAAAAATCACTGAATAATGAATAAGATCTACTTGTCGTAACCAATTCAATTATTACCATTAAATTTCTATCCATTCAATTATTAATAAATTTTAAGATATTGAATATTCAATTATGGAAGAGACATTCAACAATAACAATTTACAGAGCACTAAAAAGAGAAGGGGAAAAAATAACACTTCATATGCAACAATTTTCTCTGTAAATGTATATGTTAAGAATGTTTTCTTTCCAGTTGAACAGTTTCAAAGGTTCTTTGAAACTAATACATTCAGTTTTGGCTCCAAATCAAGAAAAGACAAAAGTATTGGACAAAAGAAATATGTCATTCTTTGATGCATTCATCATTTTTACATACTACAATTGAGTTGTACAAAGTTTTTTGTTTCTGTATCAAACAATTGGGAATTGTCAAGTCACATTCTCCAGAATCAGACCAGACCATGCAGGTTATTTTTGAGTTTCCAAAGAAAAGATTCCTTCTCCTCAAAATCATGAAGAAGACTATACGAGAAATGACTTTGTACAGAGCTCCATTGAAGGAAAAGAGGGGGGGGGGGGAAGCTCCAATTAACAAGAAAAGAAGGGGAAACAACCAAGAAGAAAAGAGCAAAGGGAAAAGGAGGATGGACCTCTGATAATTATGGCAGCGGAAGGATTTGTTCAAGGATGGTCATTTGGTGTTCTTCATCGGCCAGTGCCTGGGATTTTGACATCTCATGGATGGTGCAGTGAATCAAAATTCATCCTTTAACCTTGTTTACTCCAAATCGTGCCTTACTAGTGTTTTCTTCATTCCAAGAGACATCCACAAGAGGAAGTTGATAATCGTCAGGCTTGAGCGCCAGAGCAAAGTCAGGCAATGTTGGTGCAGTCTCCATAATTCTGCAGTCATAATTACAATTCATTGAGTATTTTCATAGCTGGAGAAGCAGATCTACTCTGAGGATGGTTGCTGTCAAATTAGAATGAACTGAGATGTATAATCCATAGTTGCTGTTCCTAGTTGAATTAACCAACCTGTATGCAATTTTGTAGTAAAGCATCCCACTTAAACAAACTTCAAAAAGTTTGAAAGGATGAGGTACTTACTTTTCATGGGAATACAGATCCCTGTTGATCCGCACCTTGCTAGAAGTATCTTTAGGAATCTTCTCGGAGAGAAATTTCATGGTTCCCCAAAGAGGTGGATTTCTGCAATTAAAACAACGTATACAGCTTAAAGTTAACTCCAAATTCTTTAGCTTATAATATTGGCTACTAACGATGAGCAAAATTGATAAAATGAATCAATGACCAGAGAAGATGAAGATGAAATCCGTTAAGCTTAAATGAATCTTGTTTAATGTTTAACTACAAAAGTCAGATGAATGAACTTCACACAAAGACAATTACACAGATAGTATTTTATATATATAAAATATAAGGGTATCAGAAGATACCTGGACAGAGGGACAGCTGTGTTAAAAGCTTCACATGCCTTTTTACTTTCTTTTAGATACTCATCTGCAGCTTGCAGAGCAGCCACAGCCATTCCATGAGATTTCTCAGTATTACCCTCATCCAGGATCAGGCCGTGATAATAGTATGCTGCAGCCTAGAAAATAATGGTAACTCGCATCAACCCTAGTTCAATATACGAACTTGTCATACCAAACCAGTATATGAAATAGCAAAGAAAATTCAAGATCTTAAGTTTAGGATGATAATAACATAAGAATTTAAGTTATTTGGCTTATATAAATATCTTTTGTCATTCCTTTTCTACCCCACTTTTTGAAATGATTTTGACACTTATTCAATCATGCAAAAGCACTTAAAAATCGTATGGATCTCAAACGTGCCAAATGCATATATTACAGAAACTAGTAAGAAATGGAACAAGATTCTCCTCAGAACAGAAAGTAGAAGCCCAAAGACACAAGTTTCCAACTTAACTCAAGACACCACCATGTAACTGTCTCAAATGCTCATTTTACCAACCAGATTTTATCATTGTTTGAGCTACTTTATTAGTTCACCATTCAATTCACTAGCATTTCACTCCAATCCCTCGGGGCAATGTACATTCATGTTTAATCACATAAGATCTTATATTTTTTCATGACCTTAACCATGACGGCACAACCTCTTCTCTGGTGTTGACACATAGCTGACTATGTACTTTAATGTGTTCCAGGCTCCAAAAAGCAGTTTGCTAAATGATGGCTGTTGTAAAATTTTAATGGTTTAATGGTGGAATGTGTCTAAGTGTTTTCCACTGGGGCAATATTCTACACAAGTTTCAAAGGGTTGCTGGTCTCTCATTGTAATTCTCTTACTTGATGACATCAAATCAATCACAAAAGTAAAATATGGATCAGTAGTAATAAGCACAACTTGTTACTGGGAATTATATTTCCTAGGCATGAACATATTTTAAAAGGAATCTAGAACATTAACTCTGAATGTGAAAAGAATAGCATTATTCAATCTGTAGATTCTTATGCAGTTAGCAGTTGCACTAATGATGTTCCCAACTAATTGTGCAATGGCAAAAAAAATGAAACATAAAATTGACGGAACTAACAGTATTAGCTAGGGAAAACAGAAGCGTGTCACAAGATACCTTTGCTTCAATGTACTTCCACCTCACAAAGAGCCTATGTTTTTCTCCCCATCCATTTGTTAATGGAAGATTCATGATGTTATCTTGAGCCTATATTTCAGAAAACAAAGGGAAGAAAAAAAATTTTTAAAAGAAGTGATCCTGATGCCAAAACAAAAATCTGCAAAGCTCAAAGTATACGTCAATGTCTGAACAAAATGATGGCATCAAAAATAGTCTCTATTATGCAAACATAAAATTACTTCAAGAAGCCAAATGCAAGACTAACTTGGCATGTATATTTACTAACAAATATAGACAGATGTTATTTCACCAATCTTGAAAGGACAAACTCATTTTACACTGTTGAATGTGAATCTATTAAGAGTCAATAAACAATGTGAATTTGAACACAGAACCTCAAAGAGATATATAATGATTCATACACTCTCATTTTATTTTTAGAAAACAAACATGTGACACATTTAGGAAAGCATGTACTGTCTGACAACTGTTTCACATCTGATCATCAAACCACATCATATCTATCCATCTAAATTCTACAAGAATTTCATACAACTTATGCACGTGTCAAGTACCAATAAGTGGACTCTGGAGAAAGTTTCCAGATACAAGAAAGCAATAAGCTTGCCACTTACATGATTAAAAATGATGCTGCATATGACTATTTTTTTCTTTTTCTTTTTCGTTTTCATTTTGGTAACATGTCTATCATTTTGCGGCAAGTGTAGGTAAAAACAACATTATGGATCACAAAAGAACAAGTTCACTCAGAAGATTAAACAAAATTCAACTTTCATTGACCTGAATATATTTGCTAGTTGAAGTCTGAAAGAGGAAGGGGGGATAATGAAAAGGTTTTGAATAACTTAATTTTGTTAACTCAATTACACCAGATTTTTTTTGTTATTTATTTAGCTATTACTTAGCACAATAATTTGTTTTGCTCTTCAGAAAAATAACAATGGCAAGTTTGCCTCCTTTCACATGACAAGTAATAAAAATGATTCTTTTTCAAGAATTGCTACCTTCCTTATGACATGACAGTTTTGTTGCTTTAAATTGTAAAGATACTAATCATTTTCACAACTGATACAAAAAGAAAAAGAAAGATCAAGAAGAAGATTGATCACACAAGTCAATATGACTCGACTTCAAAAAACAAAAATGCAGAATGGTAACAGATAAAAGTATTTTTTAAGATAGAACTACATGCAAATGGAGTTATTAAAGATTTTACAGGCAAGTTGAACATAGAATCATCATAAGAGAGCTTTCTGTTAAGGACTTATATTCATGCCTAAGAATAGTCGGTAATATCCATAATACCTGCTGCCAGTATTTAACCATCTCGCATGCAAGCCTTCGTTTTACAGCTAGCGTGGCCTTAGTACTATCAATTGCAAGCCCAAGTTGAATATCAACACCCTAATCAGGAGGGAAAAAAAAGAAAAAAAATCTGTCATTGTCTTAGATGTGTTCACAAATTTATACTCCCTCCACAGAAAAATAAATGACCCGCTTTCACCTGGTACAGGATCAGTGAGAGTCTCTGACAATAGGTTAATGCACTATGTTAATCCTACCACCATTAATGTGGTTAATGGTGAGATATGATATGAATCCCTTAAGTTAAAGTGATTATTTCTAGCATTTTAAATGAAAGAGAAGACTCATTTTTTGACATCCCCATGAAAATATGGACAGTCAAATTTACAATGTAGGGATTGTGAAATGCAAATGATTTCCTGCTGGATTGCCTCTTAAATATGCCCAGACCAAAAAGGCTTGTAACTTCAGTGAGCTAATGGACTTCATCAGTGAAAGTTCTCATGAAGTTACCATTCTATAACTAGCAAAGTCCCACACAGCTAGAAAATACTTCTTCCATATAGTGGGTTGCCTTACAAGCAAATAAAATTCTATCCCCTTTTTTATAGTCTTATGTCGGAATCATGAGATTCAGAAAAGAAGTGAGTGACACCACACTTCAGAAGAAAACTTTTAAAAACTGGATAAAGCTACTAAATGACCTCATCCTTGTGAATCCACAACTTTCACCGTCTGATTTCCAGGTTATGAAGAGCCTGACTCTCAGTTAAATCAAGAAGAGGAAACTCAATGTAACCAACCTCAGGGTATGCAAGTCTACCAGGAGAAAGAATCATTTTTGGTGAAAATTTGAGATGGCTTCCACTGAGACCAATCTAATATGTTCACTCAATAAATTCAGGTAAGACTTCTCAATAAATCATGTTATCCACTTAATCTCAAATCTAATGCCCCACCCAATTCTAAACTTTTGAAGCCAGACCATAAAAATGTTCTTCTTAAACAGATAACGAAAGATTTGTTCACCAACACTAAGAACTTACCGTCTTATTTGCATCTATGTCTATCTGTAATCATTAACAGGAATGCTATTAGACGATCAGTCTTAAACAGGTATAACTGACTGAGCATTCTTTTGTCTATCCGATGCTAGTATATAAATAATGCTAATCAACAAAAATTATGATATCTACATCCTATATGCCATTAATCTATTTGATTTTCAGCAAACCGGCAACATACACAAAACTAAAACAATAGTAGCCAAGGGATCAAGATGCACATACAATCCTTTCGCTGGATATCAGCTGACAGATGAAACTCTGTCAAAATCGCTATACAACTTACGTTCACTACATCTGGGAAGTCCATTCAGCAAATCCATCAGATCAGTATCTATCAAATACATGTTATAACAAACATCTGCTAAGTAAAAGTCTAAAAGTTCCTACGCATTTTTAACAGGAATGTGAAAACATTAATCAATTTTCCCTAATATTTTTCCTTCAGTTTGTACCATATGTAGCCATACATGTTCAGAACACCAAACTGTAACTCCCTGATCAGAAACCATGGTAAAACATGGCTCCATAATAATAAAGCTGAACAGAAGAAGAAAAAAACAAAAAAACAGGACACTGCATTTTCAATATAAGTATACCACTGGGATGAGATACTACCTGTCCTAATGCTTGAAGGCAAAGTGCCCGTAAATTTCCTTCAGCAAGATCTACTGGTAGATTTCTCCTAAACCATGATCGTCAAAATGAAATACTATTTAGCCTTTGAAAATAACTCTAGACAGTAAAAGTGCAGCTCATATCGTTGATCAATAAACCTTAATTCATTAGGCAACTGTGGAAGAACTTGCCGAACTGCACAGTCAAGATATCCAGCTGCCTTCAGAAAAATGTCAATAGAAGATCTTCTGCTCTCTGTCACATATAAGTATCCAATTAAAAGAAAAGGCAAGACTAATACGAAGTAGATGTTAAAAACAAAAAACATACACATATGAAGTTAATATGTTGCTCAGAGAGGAGGATATTCTGATGCAAAATTACTAAGTGTTTATGTATTCAAGTGAGATGAAATGTCTTGCTTTTAATTGGAGTTCTGGAAATTACAGACCAAACAGTTTTAAGGGATCACCCACTGACAAGAAGCAGTATAATGTTAACAGCAGAGCAGAAATGAAAAACTATGGTTTGATGATGATAGAGAAAACACACACCTTCTGATACCTTTGCTTGATAACCATCTGCAGAAGTTCTTGGAAGAAGTAATAAATTAGCTTGTGATAGCGACAACATTGCCATCAAGTGCAATACTGATAGTACTTCATACCAAGCACTACAGACTGCTGTTTCCTAAAGAATTCATTAAAAGTTTATAGTAAGACTGGGGAGTCTTCATGGAGAGAATGTAAAGACTAGCCTTGACATCCAGAATACAGAGTTGGAATTCCATTCTCACCTCAGCTTCATCCTCTTGATTGATCCAAACAAATTGCACTTTATGTTGTAATGGGCTTCCTGCATAATGCAATAAGAGGGTATTCAGGACCATATCAAGCTTGAAAATATTTTAATTTATATGTTCTGCCAGAATGCTTTACCATCTTTAACCAATCCAAGAAGTACTGGCAAATAATCTTCAAGAGCTTGCAGAAGATCTGCCAATGTGGAACCTCCTGCATGAGACAACTGATAATGAATCAGTATCAAGTCATCTGAAAGCACTGAAATCTGTGTAGCACTGCAACAATACTAACCATGTTGAGTAGCAGTTTTCCGCCGTGTTCTAGTAATTGTCGGAGCTTCTTGGCCAGCCATGACAACTATTCTGGTTCTAAGTGCCGAAAGACGTTCCACTGTACTTTTAGACAAATGGTCACCTAAAGCTTGAGAAAAATCTGCAGGCTTTGGAATCCTTAAGCCAGGAACAAATACAGAAACTTCACCAATATTTCCAGGCCGCCTCCTGTTCCCACCAGCATCCTTCTGTGTAGAAAAAAAGCATCCCATATTTCTTCTATCTGGCAGCCCAAGAAATGAACATCAAAGTTGTGGTTGAAATAAACTAGAAGCACATAGACACTCTGAAGGCTGAAGAGGGGAATAAAAAAAGGGGTTGGAAATTTAGGTCAACAGAGTAAAAAGTTGAGGCTTCATTAATGAACAACCAGCAAAGCAGTTGGCCACTCACGAGCAATATCTCAGAGGTGGTAAGTAGAACCACTCGGTCAATTCAAGAGTTCATACATACAACACAAATACAAGTAAATAATCTTTGAAAGAGGGATGAAGTTTCTTACCTGGCTTTTATAATCACAAGATCAACTAAAGCATCAAATTTTCTAGTACTTTCTGCAACAATTAAAAATCGCATTAGAATGGAAAATGCAAACAACGGATGTGAAAATAAACAAAA
>JAOXNR010000001.1:2651145-2715814 GCA_028571225.1 Parsonsia alboflavescens | reverse complement strand
CCCCCCCCCCCCCCACCGCAACATCACAAGAATGGCATGAAAAGGTCAGCTGCTATGCATATAATTCCTCCTGCGAGTTCTCGACACTAATTTTAATGCCTTTAAGAATCTAAATTGAAACGGCTTTTGCAAATTATTCAAAAGAAAGGGAAAAAAAAGTATCAAAAACCTCTCATAAAAGTTCCCCTTTTAGTTAGACTTGCCATAAATCTGACTTGGAACAAACCAATTGTTTGCCAACAGAAAAAAGGGAAACTTTTAGTTGGAGTTAGACTTTTGAGTAAAGGATCACAAAAGCTCATTTCAAGAAGCAAAGAAAGACTAAAAAGCATAACTATTTTTTGTAATAGTTTGCTAAATTTAGATTCAACAGTAATCAGTTGAAAAAAGAATTCCAAAGGCTAGCCCAAGTTGCTGCAAGTGGAGCAGCTAATAAAAACCAAATCCCAGCTAACGAGCATGGAAATTCAATGAGACCCAATTGAAATAGCCACGAGAATCATCAACCATTCCACTTGAATTCTTCAATCGCTGACCACAACCACAATGGAAAATTCAGAAAATTACAAAAAGGTTTACAGTCAAGAATTATACCTTCTATAAAACAGATGACTCAAATAATCAGAGAGATGAAAGACCGAATTTTTTTCTTCCAAATTGGCAAAAACCGTTGACACTCTCAAATCAAACTCCAACTCGATTCTTCTTGAAGCAACAGAATTCTCAATACAAACAGAATATCTGGAGTAGAACAAGAAACGCAGAGAAAAAGCAAAGAGCAGAGCAAGTCTTTGAGTGAAATTCTGGATACCGATAGTGTTTGCAAAGAGAAATTGTTCTAGAAATCAAGAAAGGCACAGAGAAGAAGGAAAAAAAAAAAGCCCTTTGTTGTTTTGCTTTCTTTTTCTTTTAAAAAATACAATTTGCTTGCAATCCATATATTCTACATATTTATAGCTTAAAAAATTACTGCTGAGCCGAATTCTGATTAAGCAGAGTTGTTAGAATGTTAAGCAGTAAAAGGACAAGAAGTCAATAGTTTTATGTGGCGCCGAATATGGCCTTTTAAAGGTCATATTCTTCCTCCCTCATCACCTCTTCTGGACTGTCTTCATTCAACTTTTTTTCGATTTTGTTTTCCTTTGGAAAACCAAAGATTTGAGTATCCAATTCTTGGGATTCATGAGATCTTCTGAAAGTTTAAATTCGATATCTTTTTCTAATTCTTGTTCTTGAGCGTCAGTCCTCCATGCCTTGAAATGCTAATCCATTTTGGCAATTGCTGAGCTCTTGATCTTAAGCTTAGGCATTTTCTTGGCCTTCCGCGCTCTTGTGAACTTTGAAAAGCCCCAATTTTGAAAATGGTTGTTTTAAATTCTTGTTAATCTGCCCAAACTCAATCCTTAAATGGAAGTTCCTCCTTCAATTATCTTTTGACATAAAAATTTATAACTAAATCTTCTATTATACAATTACAATTGAATGGCACTTCCTATTATATCTATAGCAATTTAACAGATATCCTAAAAAGATCAAATTTTCTTATGATTAAATAAGTATCTCTAAAAAATCAGGTTTTAATTTTAATATTAAAAGATAATAATTAAATATTATGAATAAGATTTTTATCAATAATTTATTAAAATTTTTATTAATATTTTATTAATGTAATGTATTAATATTGAAGTTATTTTGAGCTATTATATTAAAAAGTCAAAAGAGTCATTCACGAATATTGATTAAATTTTAGATTCGTTTGAATGGTAAATTAGTTTCACTTATAAAATAGTAGTATTTTTTTTCAACTTAAAATTATTGAAAATAAAAAAGTATAATCAGTGATATTTTTTTTCCCTCGAAAGCATAAAAAACAAAAAAGTATACGCTTGATTCTTCGTAGTTGTTCTAAAATGGGAATAGATTATTTTCACTAAGTACAATAGTAGTGGGATATAAATTGAATTTGGTAGATACACTTTGGTATTTAAAAGGAAAATATAAGATTGAACTTGAAACTTAAAAAAAAAAAAAAAAGTGATTTGTTTCGTTAACATAAATAAATTTTGGAAATTTTTTATTGAGAATTTGACTACAAGGACAAACATGTCTCTTTCTAACTAAATATTAGTATTAATTTATGCATGATCAAAAGCTCTACTATCTCTTTTCTTTCTTTCTTTCTTTTTTATTATTATGATTAGGCTTTCATTTTCCCATTTTAAAAATACTGCTATTGCTTCTTCAAACTAATCTATTCAAAGTGTACGAATACAATAATTCGCAAGTGAAAAAGGAGAAGAAAAAAGGTTTAGAAACTTAGAAAAATAGACGAATGAAATGAAGTATAATGGACTATATTAAAACTTTAATACATATAGTCATCACTATATATAAAATTATTTTTCTTTTTGAATTGGAGCATTGAAATTAATATAATAATAATTCAATAAAGAAAAGGGAATTATAAATAATTATATGAGAAAACAGAATAAGATTAAAAAGGCTGAGGTCACATTTGAAATTTCATAAATATTAAATAGTCACACCGAAAATAGGAGGGAAAAAAAGGGAAAAAGAAAAATTCAATAGGAGGAGGTCAAGGAAGGTATTTGTCCAATTGCTTGACTCAATAGTTGGATTATTATTCAACAATTCTCTCTGTCCAATTGTGACCGTGAAGGATGTTTGCAGTATAATGAACTCCTTTTCTTTTTTTTTTTATTTAAGAAAATTCACATCACAACTTAACTATACAAAAATCTTATCGTCTCGATTTGAAAACTGATATATAATACATATTTAAATAAATTAATATTAAAACCCAACTTACAAATCGTTTAATATTATTATATTGCAATTTAGCATAAGACAATTTAAACCTGTCTTCTTTAATTTCTCTTTCATCCACGGGTACATAGAGAGTTCAATGGTTCATTTTTTAAGGTATATTCATCTTTGTCTAAACTTTTTTTCTCTCTATTACTCTCTTTCTTACTTACTTTAGCATCTGAGGGGTTAAAAGAGGAGTTTGAATTTGTTTAATCCTCTCGAACCATCCAAGAAGAAAGGAGTTATATCAGGATCAATATTAAAAAATAAATAACTGATTAATGATTCTGAGTGAATCAGAATTAGAATGACCTCATTCATATAAGATCAGACATTTTCCTTTCCTTCTCGTTGGGACGTGGTGCTCGAGGGTTGGGTTAAGACCCTTACATGTTTTAGAAGTGGGAGTCGTGGCTTCCAACCAGAAACATTTATTTTCCAAACAGGCAATTTGCTAATAATGTTAGAATGAACAAATGATTTAAGATATATTTTCTCATGATGTCTTGCTGCAAGAAGAAAAAAGACAAAATAAAATCTTCAAGAAGAAGAAAAGAGTCAAGAGGGACAATGAAAGGCAATCAAATGAATTGAGTTTCAAAATGAAATGAGGTCTTTTTGTAGTAGTAGTACTTAGTTTTCATATGTACTGCCAACGCATTTTTCAGGGATTTTAGGACCATAAGACAACAATCTTAAAAAAAATATCAAATCCTATGTCAAGCCTTTATCATTGCTTCTTTTCCCTTGTCGGCTAAAAGTCTTTACACAAGCACAAGAGAAATTAAAATAAATAATAATACAATACGAGAAACTCGTGAAAGATGATATATTTTGAAGAAAAAAAAACCTTAATAATTTTATATATTTTGAATTAAAAGAATTGAATTTCAATATTTAAATATGAAGTACATAACTTGTATGTATCTTTTATACTCAAATTATTCTTGTTTTTCTAAAAATCTTTTAAACTAATTAATTATGGCAGTTGAAGTTAATTTCAACTAAAGTCATAAATGTCCCTTGGTATAATTTAGACGAAGTTTTGAGTGTTTATGAGTAATATAAAGAATATTTTAGTCTTAGATAAATATTTAATGTAATGAGTAATTTCTATTTCAAATGGAAAAAATATTTGTTTATAATTTTTTAAAATTATTATTCCTCTCTCTCTCTCTCGGCAAATTAAAAATGTTGAGGTAGCAGCATCAATTTCCGCGTGTCAAAATCTGAGACAGACAGAAGTCAATGTTTGACTATTGTTGTGACCCTACACGTGGCAGGGGAGTTAACGGGGATGAGACGGTATTCGGAGCCGGCGACGGAAAGTAACCGCCATTCGCCCCGAAACGGCAACGTCACTTGTTGTCCAAGCTAAGTCGCTACCTTTGGCCGACACGTGTATTTCACTATGGCCCTCTTGAAAAAGTCAGTTTTAATGATTAAAATTATTTGGAGACATTACCAATCATGGCCCAGTTTTTGATCTGCGCACCTTAAAAAAAAAAAAAGCGAGGGAAATAGAAGGTGGCGTTGGGGATGCTTTCGTCATCAAATTTGGTGGTGGACACGTGGAAGGATAATTTTGGTTAGACGGTGTACAATGATATCCAGTTAGATGCCTCCACGGTTTGCCCCTATCAACTTAGATATTTTCAAAAACAGACTTTTTTTTTAATTTTTTGAATTTAAGTTGGGTTCAGCATTTCCAGAAAACACCTTCATCTCCTAAATAATACTCCCTCCCTCTCATATTATAAATGGTTGAATCATGATAATTGAAGTTGTACTTTTTTTTTTTCGATTGACCAGACTCTTGCACGTGCTTTGACTATTTCATTATGAGTTAAAACTTATTAAGGTTAGAATATATGAAAAGATCAAGTTGAATTCATTACCTGTGATATGCAGATTTCACTTTCAAACCACTCAATCAAATTATTAGGTGTCACTGTATTACATGAATTAAGAAACAATAAATTTATATACGTTTGTCTAAAATACTCTCATCTCTTATTTATAATCACGTACTGTTGTATTTCTTAATAATAAATGTAATAGAGTATTAAATGGAGGGGTAAAATTAAAAAAATTATAATAGATATATATTGATAAGAGTTATTGTATATTTTAATTCCCAAACTATATTTCATTGGAAGTTTGATCTTTAAAGTTTGTTTTTAACTCTTATAATCCCTAAATAATTTATGATTGATATTTTGAGTGAATTCTTAAAAGATATCATTATACTATTCATAAGGCCTAATTTTTTAACGAAGAGAAAATTCCGGCAAAACATTGCATCACTTTTGTAGCCACCTTCACTTCTGACTTGTCTCTTTTGGATTTATCTATTATCTTAAGATGTTCTTCTTCTCTTTTCCCTGTTAAAATTTTAATCTTCCACTTACTAACTGTAATGCTAATTAATATTCATTTTTATTTGTGTTCTTGATTCTTCCTATCTTCCTCTTCCTTTTCGTTATGAATTCCAAATCTTGGATGTTTTGATGCAGAGAGCCTTACCTAGTCTTCGATTGTCATCAGATATATAAGGAAGTGTAGATTCTTTTTAATTTCAGGTAAGATTTTGAGATGATTTAAGTGCAGCAACCTTTGTGCTTGTGACTCTGATTATAGTTTCCTCCAGCAAACATCCAACAGCTTCCATGGGTTATGTGTTCTGTTATCTTTTTCTAGGAATTCTTAATTGGAGTTCCTGATCTTTTAACAGTCCAAATAGGAGTAGCAAAGACTGGAAGTCTGGAATGAGAAAATTGAAGAGTACTCAGTGCCTCCTGGTTTTGTTTCTCTTACCTCTTACACATTGAAGAATTTGACAGCTAATGATGAAGCCTGCATCTCCATGGATGATGCTGAGACAAGATTTTTGGGCTCTACCATTGGTATTGCAAAGGAAAAGAAGCAAAGGTCGTGGCTTCTTCACAATGAGCTTGGAGACACTCGAGGATTCTAATCCTCAACCTGAAATGTTTATTGTTGTCTTTATCAAATTTTTACGCAGTAAGTTTGTCTCATAGGGTGAAATGCAAAATAGTTCATGTTTTGGAGTCGATACTGCCATAGAAGGAAGAGGGATTGAGGGGCGTGGGGTTGGACCGAGGGAGGCGGAGTTAGCATGGCAAAAGTGAAAGAGACTAGATCTGGAAATGGGTGGCAGTAATTAGGGAATAATGGAGTTGGGGAGGGTAGATCAGTGAACGAGAAGATGAAGCGATGGAGAGATACGAGCTTTAGGAAACCAGATCCGGTAAAGGGGAAAAAAAAATGAAATGAAAATTACCAAACTCATTGATTTTGATTAGAAGTTGCTCTTTGCTTAGAGAAAGCTGGACCACCTCGCAATAATCTTCAGTAACGACCATGTCAAAAAAAAAAAAAAAAAAACAAATTGTGTAGATGAGAATAATCATTGAACTATTTTATAGATAAAAAAATATAAACGAAGAGTTTCATCGTTGAGGTTGCATGCTTTTTATATAATTCATTAATTTTTTTAATAAAAAAAAACATAGGTGAGATGGCATAATTGAGATATAAAAATCAATAAAAAAAAACCGAATGCTTTTCAAATTTTAGGAACTTGCTTTACACATGTATATATAAAATAGATATTCTAACTCATTAAACTATATTACCTCACTTTGCTAAAACCCACAACATTTTTCCCCCTCTTTCTTCCCTTTTCTTCTCTCTCCTCCTCTCTTCCCACCCCAAGCTTTCTTCTAATTTTTTATCTCTTCTTTCTTTCTTTCTTCTCTCTCTCTTTTTGACCATTTGAAGGTTTTATTAAAACTATTTATGTATTAAAACATATAAACCACAATTAAAAATGACCAAATATGTTCCCCTCACACTATATGGAATAGAGAATGAGTAGTATTTATAAAACATGATCTCTTTGGTGCATGTTTGTTGAATTTGGACTTAGTGTTGAAATGGATTGCTTGTGATATATTTTGATTTACCAAATTATGTAGTATGTAGTACTCCCTTAGTCGCTATTTATAAGGTATTAGTAGCTATTTCATGAAAATTAAGGTAATATATATATATATATATATATATATATATTTTCCCCATAAAATAACCTTATTTAAGGTTCCAATCAAGCTAACAACATTAATTAGGGGAAAAAAAGAGACAAGGGTAATATAGTAAAAAATCAATAAAATCCTGATAAACTAATAATGATGACTAATATTTAGTAGGAAAAAAAAGTACATTAAAATGAATTATAAATAGTGATTGAGGGAGCAATAATTTAGATCAGGTGGCAATTTCAAATATGAATATGTTTTGATTACTTTAGGTGTCAATTATCCTCTTAATGGCATGGTAAGACTTTATCGAATACCTGGCCAAGTTCTCCCTCTTAGAGCAACTCCAATGGAGGTGTCTACCTACCAAGGTGGAGGAGAGATTATTTTGGTAGGCATCTCTCCCCATTGGAAAAAGGTGCCCCAAATGCCGAGCAAGTAAGAAAGATTTGCGTCCGTGCCAAACAAAGTATTGATGCTTGTGCATTGTTTGCCTAATAAAGTCATGTGTCGTGGATCCATTTCTTTATTAAATGTTTTTTTTTCCAATCCCAATTTCGTTTTTCCCCCCTTTTTTCTTCTTATTACAACCTAACAATTTCACTATTTCTTTTTTTTTTTACTTGTATTTTTTTGTATATTGGTTATTATTTTTTATTCTTTCTAATTTTATATACATATTCATAATATTTTTTTTTTAAAAAAAAAGACTTTTTTATTTTTTTATATTTTTATATGATGGGCCCACAAACTTTTTTTATTTTTAATTTATAAACTTTACAATATTTTTCTTTCATTTACTGGCTTTATTTATGTACTGGTATTATCGCTTTTAGTATAATGTTCTTGTAGTTTTTATTGCTCGTTTTACTCTTATGTATCATGTTGTTCTATAAATAAAATTTTATAAGTTTTTTAGTTTTTGTTGTTTAAAAAAATTAATTAATTTCAATGTTAATTTATTTATAATTTATTTTAGAATAATTAGATATTTTAAAAATATTATTTTTTGAAATATATCATTCTTTTTTATAATTGTGTAAAGGTAAAATTGTGGGGAAAAAAATCTTGATGATGTAGCAAATGAGTTGGAGGGTGGAATTCGCTTTAGGCATCCTGAAAAGGGAGAAATTTTTCAGTGCAGCTGCTGCATCATGTCACCTTGATGATTTGGTGAATCAACCCAATAATTTTATGACACATGTCATCCCTTGCCATGTCAGAACTAAAAAAAAAAAGAAAGAAAAGAATGTCGTTATTGTTAACATTTTTGCTCTCTTTAACTCATCTTCTTCCATTTTACTCCTCCTAAGAACTTTTAGAAACAAAAGAAATATTCTAATGACTGCAATACCAGGAAGCAATGACAACTTTACTTTACTCATCCGATACAAAACCATATGGGTTTTAAAGGCCGATAACTATTCAACCTCATCTTTTTCAATTCTTTAGGAGATGGATTTCTTTTCTTCTTAGAATTTTTGGTTGGGAGTTGCAGTAGCAATTGAAGAAGTGTAGGCAATGAAAGATAATTTTTTGGAAGTTGAAGGGAGAAGGGAATGGAGTTGAACTAAAACTTTTTTGAAGGATTTTTTCTTTTTCTGATTATGAGTTGCATGATGGGAATTACCATTAATGAATTTGAATAGGATGTTAGCAAAATGAGTTATGCTTATGAACAATTTGATGAAATAACTCCAAGGGAATTCATATCCTGCTTCCAAACTATTTGAGGACAAATTCCCCAGTTTCCATGGAGGACTTGAAGAGACTGTCTGAAAGGCCAAGAGGACTAAAAAACGGAAGCCTCAGAGAGCTAGTTTAGGCCTTTGGAACTTTATTTTGCCATTGCTGCATTAGTGTGTTTTGCATCTTCAACGACTGCAGTCGGAAGGCATTCTCCCACTTGCTTCTTTTTCCGATCAATCTGGGTAGAAATCTCTCGAGAAGGAAGCAAAGGTTTAGAGGTATTCGTGTAATGTGCATAGATATGGCTTGATTTTATTGATTCCGAAATTTGTTTTATTAGAAAAAAATTTAGGAAGAGTAAAATGGAAGGAGTTGAGTTTTGGTGGAGGCATGCAACAATGTTAATGATAACGAAGTTCAGTTTTTCTTTTTTTTCCTTTTTTGGTTAGTTTTGTCATGGCAAGAGATGATATGTGTCATAAAATTATTGGGCTGCTGCAACAAATCATCCAGGTGACATCTTGCAACAGTGACATTAAAAAATTTCTTCTGAAAAAGAGAACGATTGAAGGATAGAGTGCTTAAAGAGGAAGGTGACTAAAATGAGTATTTGGCATGTTGGACCCCCCAACAATCATCCTTTGAAGGGATGCACTATTAAAGGTGCTTTTAATTAGCCTGTACATAACAATTTTGGGTTAGTGGTAGTGATGTGATTTCCTTGTAGGTTGAAGGTTAACATTCACACAAATAAGCAACCAAATAAAAGTGTAAGAAAAGACTCATCAAAGGTTAGTTTTTCAGAGATAAAGTTAACCTTTGTAGATTAAACCACAACAGCCAACTTCTTGATTTATATAGACAACTCAATACCTCACCCAAAGCGATTGAGAGTCCAAGAAAAAATGACTAAGAACCCTAGATTGAAGTTCTAAGAACACTCGCTCTAAGATCAAGTTTGATCTTGGTTTGGAATAAGTCCAAGGAAAATTTCTGTTTGTCTAAAATGTGAATGTAATTTCTGAAACAAGAGCTTATTTATACTTCTAAAACCCTACTAACTTCTAACTTAACAAATGTTTAAGTGAAGTGGCTGCAAAAATTATAAGAAAGAAATTCTGAAAACGGGAGAAAACGCACGTTTTGGCGGAACTGTCCAGCAGAAGGCAGCTTGATCTGGCGCTGGTTGAAAACTGTAGCAGAACCCGATGCAGCGCCTGCTCGGAATCCTTTTCTAATTATTTTTTCTTAAGAGTATTTTAGGTATAACAATGTTTATCAACTAATTACTTTGATTTGATTTACCCAAATTCAAAACTCATTTTTATCCAATAAGGTCCAATTCTATCTAATGATTTTTTTTTTTTTTACTTTCCCAAATTCATGACCATCTCAATCGCCAAACCAAAATACCAATCTGTCTTTTTTCAGTTCCAAATTCTCCGGTAAAGGGTAGCCAACAGTTAGTCTTCGGAAGATATGACGCAAAATCAATTTCCCCAAAGATGAGAACTTTGTATCAACAAATGACAAAGACTTTTGTATCAGAAAAAAACTGATGTGATATCACTTTTACCAAAACGAAGAAAGAAAAATACCCAGAAAAATTCAAAACCCAACTAAAGAAACTTGCCGTGAATTCAAAAGAGATGGAATTCGACCTCACTGTAGGTTCCATGGTGGAAGAAAGACAGTAATGATACAGAAAACTGAATCTTTGAACAAGAAATGCAATTGACTTTTGGCTACTTTCATAAGGGACAAATTTCTGGTGCGGCAGTGAAAACAACAAGGAAAGGAAATCAAGGGAGAGGATGAATGGAGTTTGAAGTGGATAAATATTATTATTTTATTTCTTTTTGAACTTTGTGAACGATCCAAAGAAATGAACGTTGATCTCTTTTCTCTCTCTACTCTTCCGATCTGTTCAACTTCTTTCGATAGAAATGGAGCTTTGGTCGCCACCAAATATGGCCAGACTTTTTCTTTTCTTGGGTTTTTTAATTCCTCTAGAACAATATGGTTTTGTATTTGAATTCTTTGCCAATATCTAAATTTCTGATGTCTTCATTGTATCCCGAGGTGCTCCTCAAAACTATTGAGGCACCCAGGATCACTTGAATTTGCAGGGAAGATGCGAGCTACTGAAATTTCAAGTTTGGCACTGCAATTCAAGTTAGGTTTATGAGATGGATATGAATTTAGGAAAGTTATATATACAAAAGGTTGGGTTCGTTCCAACTGGATAAAAGTGAGTTTAGGATTTGGGAAAATGGTTGATTGTTAAACAATGTTATACAAAAGTACCCATAAGGAAAAATAATTTTTTTAAAAAAATGAGGTGAAAATTGGTTAGAAAATCTCATTTTTAGAATAATTAGACCTAATTAGTTGCTCGTAAAAAGTGATTGAATGCTAAAAGATAAAAAATATAATATGAATTTATGATTAAAATAAAAAAATTTATGAGACTAAATTAATTATTTTACTTTTTATTTATTTAAATAAAGTCATTAAATTTGATTTATGACAACCGAAGAATATAAAGTAAGTATTATGTTCACTGAAATTAAATCTAAAAGAAATTAAATTTTGTGTCTAAATTCAAGTGTCAAATAATTAAATATAAATATATTAAAAATAAAAATCTTTTAAAATAAAAAAATTACATAATCATTGATGTAGGCCCTTAAAATTTTCCCCTAAATTAAAAAAAAAAAAAAACAAAAACCAGTAGATATTATTTTTTAAATTTTTTTTTTTGGTTTCCGTTATAATTATCTATATGAAAAGGAATAAATATTGGCACAATAAGAAAATTAATAAAAAAGATGCTTCTCCGCAGTCAGCAAAATAATAGTCGTAAGAAAATGCAATCATTATTTATTATTTTAAGTAAAAACTGTTAAAAACTCTGTATAAGATACATGTCAAGAAAAGGAAAGCCCTCCAGCCCTGTCTTGAGTCGGAGAAGACGATGATGGCATCAAGAAAATTCTTCTTCGGGCATGGTTGGCCTATGAAGAAGACAAGTAATTGCAGAGGTCTTTCTTCTTCTTCTTTTGCCCAATTTGATTCCGCTCCAAATGTTAATTATAAACAGATATTTAGATCTGGGTTTTCTGATGAAATTCATAATTTGGATAATCTGGAAGATGCCCTAACCTTATACAGAGAAATGGTGAGGTTGAAGCCCCTCCCTTCTGTTATTGACTTCAATCAACTGCTTGGTCGACTAGGTAATTAAAGCATTATTCTGCTGTTATTTCTCTTTACAAAGACATGTGCCGTTTAAGAAAAATTCCAGTGGATGATGTCAACTACCGCGATTCACTGTTTTTGTCTCGTTGGTCGGGTCGATTTTGGGCTCTCTGTATTTGGTAGCCTCTTCAAGCACGGTTGGGTGCCTAATGTTATCATTTTTTCCACCCTACTCAAAGCACTCTTTGCTGCAGCTAAAATTCCTGAAGCCCAACAACTATTCAAGAAGATAATTCATGAAAGATAGTGTCAACCAAATGTCATTAGGTATGGTACCGTAATTGATGTTCTCTGCAAATTAGGTAACACCAACACTGCCATTCAATTCCTCAGAGTAATGAAAAATGAAAGCTGCAAGCCTGATATTGTTGTTTATAACACCATCATTGACAGCCTGTGCAAGGATAAGATGGTTGACAAAGCTCTTTCCCTTTTAGCTGAGATGGCCGAGAACGGAATTGCCGCGAATGTTGTCACTTACAGTTCCTTAATTCATGGTTTTTGTAATTTGGGGAAATGGGAGGAGGTTAAAAAGCTCTTTGATGAGATGATTCAATTGAGAATTTTCCGAAATGCTGTTACATTCAGTATAATGGTTGATGCCTTCTGTAAAGAAGGAATGATTAAATATGCGAGTGATGTCATTCAATTTATGATGAAAGGAGGTTGTAATCCTAACGCAGTTACATATAATTCTTTAATGAATGGGTACTGTTTGCAGGGCAAAATAAAGGAAGCAAGGAGAGTTCTTGATACCATGATTGCTTCATTCATAGCTCCCGATACATATAGCTTTAATACATTAATAAATGGATATTTCAAGCAAATGAAATCAGATGAGGCCATGAATATCTTCCGAGAGATGCAAAGGAACGGTTTAACCCCAACAACTGAAAGTTATAATACCCATCTTGCAAGGTATGTTTCGTGTTGGAAAGCCGACCAAAGCATGTAAAATTTTCAAAGAGATGCAAGAAGCTGGTGAGAAGCATGATGCTGGATGGTTTGTCAAAACATGGATGTATCAATGAAGCTTTAGAATTTTTACACACCCTTGAAAGCAGCACGGGTGTAGATATCCACATTACTATGTACACCATCATCATTGAAGGACTATGGAATTGTGGGAAGCTTGATACTGCTCGAAGTCTTTTCGACAGTCTTCACGCTAAAGGATTGCATCCTAATGTTGTGTCATACACCACGATGATAAAAGGTTTCTTTACCAATGGGTTATTACAGGAGACTAAAGATTGTCTTCTGAATATGGAAGAGAGTGGTTGTTTGCCAAATAGTATCACCTACAATATCATTGTTCAACGATATCTTGCCAATGGCAAATATGATGATGCGCAGATAAATCTTAAGGAAATGTTTGACAGTGATTTCCTGCCTGATTCACAGACAACCTCAAAAATTCTTGACTTAATTCCAGAGAATTGGAAATGACAGAGAGTGTTGGTGTCATTGTAAATTGACATTTTTGTTTCAATTTTACAGTGGTTTTTATGACATTTTCAGTCATATTGACCCTGGGATCAACAAAGGAAAAGAATGGATGTGTTGTCCAAGTCTGCTTCATCTAATTGCAAAGTCATCTCCTTTTTTGTACATGCAGATTGGTGTTAATATCCTAATAGTGCAACTTGGTTCATTTGTTCCTTGTGACAGAGCTAGCATTTCTGTTTGTGAATGTAATTTTGCTTGCCTTGGTGCCGGTGACTGTCAGGTGAATTGACCTTTTTTTTGGAAATAATTGGTGCAGTCTAATTTTCATGGACTCTCTTAGGAATAACAAGATATGAATATAATGTAAAATTTAAATAGAAATTTATGAGATGTATAAGATAATGTAAAATTTAAAAATATATACAATTGGTAATTTTAAAAATCCAAATATGCAATTTCCTAATCTACAATTTTTCAACAATTGTGGAACAATACAAGTTTCAAATTTTGAAAATTGTAAGATGATAAGACTGATAATGATAAGATATTAAAACTTGATTAAAAATGAAAAAAAAAACAACTCAACCGGGTTCAAATGCTAGAGGTTGGCAGAATTGATAACTACAAGCATTGAGATTGGCATTACCCCTAATCATCAAACCTGGCCAAGTAAAAGAATTATTCTAAGAACAACTAAAAATCGAAGTAATACTCGGCTAGATTAGATGATTATGAGTTGTATGATGGGTATTACCATTAATGGATTTGAATAGGATGTTAGGAAAATGAGTTATGCTTATAAACTATTTGATGAAATAACTCAAAGGAAATTTATATCCTGCTTCCAAGGAGAAAAATTCATATATAATTTCAATAACATAACTTTTAGAAGGTAAAGTCTAAAAGGTATGAATCTATGCTCAGTTTGTGCAGAGACGTGGCATGATTTTATTGATTGCGAAATTTCTTCTACTAGAAAAAAATTTAGGAAGAGTAAAATGGAAGGAGTTGAGTCATGGTGGAAGCATGCAACAATGTTCACGATAACGGCATTCAATTCTCGTTTGTTTTTTTTTTTTTTTTGGTTTTTTGTTAGTTTTGACATGGCAAGTGATGATATGTGCCATAAAATTATTTGGCTGTTGCACTAAATTATGAGGTCGCACTGAAAAGTTTCTCCTAAAAAGGAATGATTGAAGGATAGGGATGCTTAAAGGAAAAAGGTGCCTAAAATAAATATGTGATATGTGGAATCCCCCAATAGGGATCCTTTGGAGGGATGGACTATTAGAGGTGCTCTTAATTAGCCCGTACATAGTGATTTTGATTTAGCGGTGGTCGCAATCACAATACTTTTGAAAGGAGGAGGCTATACAAAAACTCATACATTTCGGCTACGAATCTCTTATTACACAATTATGTATCACTCACTGTTAAGGTTCCATAATTTTTTAAGGGCAACCAATTAGGTCCAATTGCTCTTGAAATAAGATTTTCAGGCCAATTTTGTCAAAATCTTTTTAATTATTTTTCCATAAGGGTATTTTAGGCATAAAAATATTTATCAACTAATTGCTTTGATTCGATTTCCTCAAATTCAAAACTCATTGTTATGATGAAATTCTCAAAAAATACTCAAAATTGAATCAGGTATTTCAATTATCCCCGATTTCTCAAAACATTTCAATTGTATTCATTTCAAGTTAGTGATTTTGAGTGTATACTCAAATTGGTACGGATACCCAATTTGAAAAAAGAGAACCGTTGACTAAATGGAAAAGATTCATTTGTCCCTCATTCAATCAACCTTCTCCAAACCCGCTAGGGAATTCCAACAGATACCCAATCATCTATCCTTAGTCCTTTCACAACTCATTTGTTCAAGCTTACCGGTGCCGTTGAATTTGTTTACTACTAGCAGTGCCGTTGTTGAAGAAGAAGAAGCTAGACCGCTGCAAAAAGGAAAAGGTTAGACTATCATCTCCTCAGCTGCAGGTAAGTTTCCTTCGTGTCATTTAAAATTTTTTCACCTCCATGATCATATTTATGACTCTGAACATTGAAATGGTTGTGTTGTGATCATGTATGAGTTTGTTTTGTGTGATTGTTCTGTCATCTTTTTTTTTTTTGAATTGGAAATGGTTGGAATTAGAGTTTGGAATTGGGAAGTAGATTGAAATTGTGGGAGGTCAGGATAATATCCCTGAAGATCTGGATAATATGGAAGGTCGGTCCGACCTTCAGTTGAAAACCATTATTATTATTATTATAAAATTCTAAATGAAATAAATTTTAACTTAAATAAAAATTATTATTATTATGAAAATAATTAAAAATTATTATTATTATTATTATTAAACTACCACTGTACTTTACAATGACTTATTATTATTATTATACAATGTAGTTTATATTGTCAATGTATAATAGACTTTAATTATTCAATGTACTTTAATACTTAATATTTTATAATGATTGTCCTAACTTATTTTTTTTATATAAATAAAGTTACATTTTACTTGATATTAAGAAAGTAAAATAATAATATTATAATGACTCCACGAATGTCTATCTACTAAAAATAAAAATAATAAGTTATAACTATAATATGTTTTAAAATTAAAATATTCGAGGCAAAGTTTTATATAATGGTTTTAAATAATAAATTATTATAGATTTTTCTGTGAAATATTATGTTTAGGATTTAAATAATAATTTTTCATGCAATAACAAATTGTTTGGAGCCTATTTTATTTATTGTGCTTAGTTTAATTTAAAAAATAATCTAACTAATTATTTATTTAATTTTTTTATATTTGCGAAGATATGGATTCTGGTAGAAAGAGATGGTCTTACCAGCATAATCTTCTCCCTTTTAGAGCAACTCCAATAGGGGTGTCTACATGCCAAGGTGGAGGAGAGGTTATTTTGGGGGGGGATCTCTCCCCAATGGAGAAGGATGCCCAAATGCCAAACAAGTAAGAAAGATTTGCGTCGGTGCCAAACAAAGTATCGGTGCCTGTATATTTTTTGCCTTTATTAAATTTTTTTTTCCAATCCCAGTTTGGTTCCTTTTTTTTTTCCCCCCTTTCTTCTTCTTCTTTCAACCCAATAATTTCATTATTTCTTTTATTTAGTTTTTTTTTACTTGTATTTTTTTGTATATTGATTAATTTTTTTAATCTTTCTAATTTTATATACATATTCGTAATATTTATTTGTTATTTCAAAAAATAAAAAAACACTTTTTTATATGATGGGCACACATACTCTTTTTATTTTTACTTTTTTAAAATTTATAAATTTAAAATATTTTTCTTTTATTTACTCGCGTTATTTATGTACTAGTATTATCGCTTTTAGTATAATGTACTAGTAGTTTTTATTACTCTTTTTACTTTTATGTATCATGTTGTTCTATAAATAAAATTTTATAAGTTTATTAATTTTTGTTGTTTAAAAAAAATTAATTGATTTCAAGGATAATTTATTTTAGAATAATCAGATATTTCAAAAATATTATTTTTGAAGTATATAATTTTTTTTATAATAGGGTAAAGGTAAAATTGTGGAAAAAAAATTCTTGATGATGTAGCAAATGAGTTGGCCAGTGAAACTCGCTTTAGGCATCCTGAAAAGGGAGAAATTTTTCAGTGCAGTTGTTACATCTCGTTACTCTGATGATTTGGTGCATCAACCGAATAATTTTATGACACATGTCATCCCTTGCCATGTCAGAACTAACAAAAAAAAAATTAAAAAAATAGAACGTCATTATCATTAACATTGTTGCCCTCTTTAACTCATCTTCTTCCATTTTACTCTTCCATAGAACTTTTAGAAACAAAAGAAATATTCGGATGACTGCAATACCTAGAAGCAATGACAACTTTACCTGACTCATCCGATACAAAACCAGATGGGTTTTAAAGGTCGATAACTATTCAACCTCATCTTTTTCAATTCTTCAGGTAATAGATTTCTTTTCTGCTTAGAATTCTTGGTTGGGAGTTGTGGTAGAAATTGAAGAAGTGCAAGCAGTGAAAGATAATTTTCTGGAAGTTGAAGGAAGAAGGGAATGGAGTTGAACTGAAATTTTTTTGAAAGATTTTTTTTTCCTCCCTTCTAATTATGAGTTGTATGATGGGTATTACCTTTAATGGATTTGAATAGGATTTTAGGAAAATGAATTATGCTTATAAACTATTTGATGAAATAACTCAAAGGAAATTCGTATCCTACTTCCAAGGAGACAAATTCATATATAATTTCAATAACATAATTTTTTTAGAAGGTAAAGCCTAAAAGGTATGAATCTATGCTCAATTTGTGGGAGTCCTGTGGTCAAATCTAAGGACTAATTCCCTAGTTTCCTTGGAAGACTTGAAGAGACTGTATGAAAGGTCACGAGGACTCAAAATGGAAGGCTAGAGAACTAGTTTAGGCCTCTAGAACTTTATTTTGCCACTGTTGCATTCGTAAGTTTTGCATCTTCAGCAACTATAGTCTAAGTTTATTCTCCCACTTGCTTCATGTTCTTATCAATCAGAGTAGAAATCTCTCTAGAAGGAAGCAAAGGGTTTTGAGGTATTCATGTGTTGTGCAGAGATGTGGCTTATTTTATTGATTCTGAAATTTCTTCTGTTAGAAAAAATTTAGGAAGAGTAAAATGGAAGGAATTGGGTTATGGTGGAAGCATGCAACGATGTTACCGACAACGACGATCAATTTTATTTTATTTTTGATTAGTTCTGACAAGGCAAGGGATGGCATGAGTCACAAAATTATTGGGCTACTGCACTAAATCATCAGGATGACATGTTGCAATAATTGCACTGAAAACTTTCTCTTGAAAAGGAGAACAAATGGAGGACAGGGGTGTTTAAAGAGGAAGGTGCCTAAAATGAGTATGTGGCATGTGGAACCCTCAATAGGCACCCTTTAGATTGATGCACTATTAGAGGTGCTCTTACTTAGCTCGTACATGGTGGTTTTGATTTAGTGGTGGTCGCAATCACAATACTTATGAGAGAAGGAGGAGGCTATACAAAAACTCATACATTTTGACTTTGAATTTCTTATTATACAACTGTGTATTACTCACTGTTAAGGTCTCATAACTTTTTATTAGCAACCAGTTAGATCCAATTGCTTTGAAAATGAGATTTTCAATGCAATTTTGTCTTAATCTTTTTTTAAATTATTTTTCCTTAAGGGTATTTTAGGTATAACAATGTTTATCAACTAAATACTTTGATTTGATTTTCCCAAATTCAAAACTCATTTTTATCCAATTAGGTCCAATTCTATCTAACAATTTTTTTTTTCACTTTCCCAAATTTATGACCATCTTAATTGCGGAACCAACATCCCAATCTATCCTTTTTTAGTTCCAAATTCTTTGGTAAAAGGCAGCCAACAGTTAGTCTCTGAAGATATCACGCAAAATCAATTTCCCCAAAGATGAGAACTTTATATCAACAGATGATAGACTTTTGTATCAGACAAAAAACTTATATGATATCACTTTTATAAAAAAAAAATCTCATTTTTAGAGTAACAGGTTGCCCATAAAATGTTATGAGATCTAAAAAATTAAAAAAAAAATAATATGAACTTCACGATCAAAATAAAAAAATTACAAAATTAAATTGATCATTTTACCTTTTATTAATTTAAATAAAGTCATTAAATTTGATTCATGACAATCAAAGAATATAAAGTAAGTATTACATTCATTAAAATTAAATCTAAAAGAAATTAAATTTTGTGTCTAAATTTCAGGGTCAAATAACTAAATATAAATATATTAAAAATAAAAATCTTTTAAAATAAAAAAAATTACATAATCATTGATGTAGGCCCTTCAAATTTTCCCCTAAGTTAAAAAAAAAAAAACCTGTAGATATTATATTTTGAGTTTTTTTCCCCTTTAATTATCTATAGGAAAAGGAATAAATATTGGCATAATAAGAAAATTAATAAAAAAGGTGCTTCTCTGCAGTCCGCAAAATAATAGTAATAAGAAAATGCTAATATTATTTATTATTTTAAGGAGCTTACGTTTGCGTCAAATATTATTGGATCGTTTATGTTTTTTTTTCATCCATTAAGATCTCATATCAATTTACGAGGAGCCATTAAGGTCTCATATTAATTTACGAGCAACCATTAAGGTCCACACCATTCAATTACGATCATTTTCATGGCGACGTTGGTTACATAACAAATTTGTGAGAAATTTTTAGGGATAAAATAGTTCTTTCACTTTAATCTTAAAAAAAAAAAATTTATTTTTTTAAAAAATACAGCAGAATAATTGGTTTACTTAAACAAAGATGATTTTGCTGCATTAAAAAAATAAAATCGTTTTTACATTTAATCTTTAAAAAAAAAGGATTTTTTTTTAAAGATTAAATGTAAAAACGATTTTATCTTAAAAATTTCTCACAAGTTTATTACATGACTAGCACTGTTATGAAAATGGTCAGAACATGACCAAAATTGAATAGTGTGAACCTAAATTTTTGCCCATAAATTGATATGAAATCTTAATAGTTGAAAAAAAAATCTAACAATATTTTGATCAAACATATAAAACTATCTTGACCAAAAGCCCTTATTTATGTAAAAACTGTTAAAAATTCTGTATAAGATACATGTCAAGAAAAAGAAAGCCCTCCAGTCCTGTCTTGAGTCGGAGAAGACGATGATGACATCAAGAAAATTCTTCTTCCGGCGTGATTGGCCGATGAAGAAGACAAGTGATTGCAGAGGTATTTCTTCTTCTGCCCAATTTGATTCCTCTCCAAATGTTAATTATAAACAGAGATGTAGATCTGGGTTTTCTGGTGAAATTCATAATTTGGATAATTTGAAAAATGCTCTTAGCTTGTACAATGAGATTGTGAGGATGAGACCTCTGCCTCATATTATTCACTTCAATCAACTGCTTGGTAGACTAGTTAAATTAAAGCATTATTCTACTGTTATTTCTCTTTACAAAGACATGTGCCGTTTAAGAAAAATTCCGGTGAATGAAGTCACTATGAATACAGCGATTCACTGTTTTTGTCTCATTGGTCGGGTCGATTTTGGGCTCTCTGTATTTGGTAGCTTCTTCAAGCGCGGTTGGGTGCCTAATGTCATCAATTTTTCCACTCTACTCAAAGGACTCTTCTCTGCAAATAGAATTCGAGAAGCCCAAAAACTATTCAAGAAGATAATTCATGAAAGATTGTGTCAACCGGATGTCACGATGTATGGTACCGTAATTGATGGTCTCTGCAAGGTAGGTAACACCGACACTGCCATTCAATTCCTCAGAGTAATGGAAAATGAAAGTTGCAAGCCTGATATTGTTGTTTATAACACCGTCATTGACAGCCTGTGCAAGGATAAGATGGTTGACAAAGCTCTTTCCTTTTTAGCTGAGATGGCCGAGAAGGGAATCGACCCAAATGTTGTCACTTACAGTTCCTTAATTCATGGTTTTTGTAATTTGGGGAAATGGGAGGAGGTTAAAAAGCTCTTTGATGAGATGATTCAATTGAGAATTTTCCCAAATGCTGTTACATTCAGTATAATGGTTGATGCCTTCTGTAAAGAAGGAATGATTAAAGAAGCGAGGGATGTCATCCAAGTTATGATGAAAAGAGGTTGTAATTCTAATGCAGTTGCATATAATTCTTTAATGAATGGGTACTGTTTGCAGGGAAAAATAAAGGAAGCAAGGAGAGTTCTTGATACCATGCTTGCTTCAGGCCTAGCTCCCACTACATGTAGTTATAATATATTAATAAATGGATATTTCAAGCAAATGAAATCAGATGAGGCCATGAATATCTTCCGAGAGATGCAAAGGAAAGGTTTAACCCCAACAACTGAAACTTATAATACCATCTTGCAAGGTATGTTTCGTGTTGGAAAGCTGGCCACAGCATGTAAAATTTTTCAAGAGATGCAAGAAGCTGGTGAGAAGCATAGCTTCTATTCTTACTGCATTATGCTGGATGGTTTGTCAAAAAATGGACGTATCAATGAAGCTTTAGAATTTTTACACACCCTTGAAAGCAGCACTGGTGTAGATATTCACATTACCATGTACAATATCATCATTGAAGGACTTTGGAATTGTGGGAAGCTTGATACTGCTCAAAGTCTTTTCGACAGTTTTCACGTTAAAGGATTGCATCCTAATGTTGTGACATATAATACAATGATAAAAGGTTTTCTTGCAAACGGGTTATTGCTGGAGGCTAAAGGTTGTCTTTTGACTATGGAAGAGAGTGGTTGTTTGCCAAATCGTATCACCTACAATATCATTGTTCAAGGATATCTTATTAATGGCAAATATGATGATGCTCAGATAAATCTTAAGGAAATGTTTGACAGTGGTTTCCTGCCTGATTCACAGACAATCTCAAAAATTCTTGACTTAATTCCAGAGAAAGAAAATGATCCTGATGTTGGGGAGATTATTCGGTTGCTTCGGTCATAATGCAAGTGGAAAAATTACTTTCATGCTTGACCATATAGAAGTTGAAGGTGATTTCTTTCATAATTCTGCTTTCCACAGAAATTTGTTACCTTTCTGATAATTTTTGTCTGGTACTTATCTTTTTTTTGTGGTAACAATTGTTTATAGCAATTTTACAATTTTCATGTATTCAATTTTTCCTCTAAAACTTGGGAAAGAAACTTAATCTTTGATTGATTCGGGTAGAGAATTGGGTTTATCCTCTTTCTGACCTTAATTCAACAGACTTTTGTTTCTTTTCTTATTTTTTTAGTTTAAGTTCATTGAATTGGGATGCAACATCAGCCGATCAGCCTATGCAGCAGACCTATGGCATAAAAAATAAAGTGTCCATTGAATTTAAAATGCGATTAATTTCACCAATTTTCTTTGTGAATTTGAATAATTAAGTAAATATAATCAAGCAAGTGAATTCACATTCCGGAAAAAATTACATGTAAGGATTCCTTGTCATTCCTTTTTCCACGTCACCCACATATTTTTTTCTAATAAGAAATGCCATGTCAGAAATGAGCAATCCCACCTCTGAAGTGATAATTGAAAAGGCCCTAATTTCTCAATTCTTTTTCTTCTTCGACTGCCACAACTCCGGGAAATTGGAAAGCAAGGGAAAAGCAGCTTGAGGAGCCTCGAAGATTTGCTTCACTGCAGAAAAGAAGAGAGCTAAAGGCTGCTGGACTTGATATTTTGCAAAGGAAGAAAAAGAGGAAGGGAATTGCTTATAATGCAGAGATCCCTTTTGAAAAGAAGCCTCCATCAGGATTGTATGATGTTACAGATGAAGATCGACCAGTGGAGCAACTTAAATTCCCAAACACAATTGAAGAGCTTGAAGGTGAAAGGTTGATTGACCAGGACATGTCAAGAAGATTGCTCACAGGCAAGATGCCCCATATGCTATAATGCAAGTGAACAAACATGACGGTCCAGAAACAGTGAGGAGAAGATCAACTCTTAATCTGCCAGCTCCACAAATTCCAAAGTCATGAATTGGAGGTAATTGAAGAAATTGGCATAGCTAGTGATATTATTATGTGCACCTGAGAGATGACTATACAATTCCCATTAAAGCTGAGGTTCCTAATAACTTGTGTACTCCTATAATTTAATTTGTACACCAATTTGTTGATATAGGTGGAGATGGAAACTATATGATTTGAGTACTCTTATATGATTTGATTATAAGGATATTTTTGTTAAATTGAGCTGCAGTACATGTCTCCTTTTCCAACAACTCCATTTATGCCAATAATCAAATACGGAAACTGACAACTAGATTTGCAGCAAATCCACTAAATACTGATCTAAGTATAATTGATTCCCTTTTTCAAGCTATTTTTGTTTATAGTTTTTGCAATATTGATTAGAAGAAGGGAACTGGAAATGACAGAGAGTGTTGGTGTCATTTGTAAATTGACATTTTTGTTTCAATTTTACATTTTCAATTGGTTTTTATGACATTTTGACCCTGGGCTCAACAAAGGAAAAGAATGGATGTGTTGTTTCTAATTGCAAAGTCATCTCCTTTTTTGTGCATGCAGATTGGTGTTAATATCCTAATAGTGCAAGTTGGTTCATTTGTTCCTTATGGCAAAGCTAGCATTTCTGTTTGTGATTGTATTTTTGCTTGCCTTGGTGCCGGTGACTGTCAGGTGAATTGACTTTTTTTTTTGGAAATGATTGATGCAGGCTAATTTTCATGGATTCTCTTAGGAGAAAAGGAAAAGTGGAAATTGACAACATGGGTTTGTTATCTATTGTTTTTTACCTAAAAATAGGAAATCTGGATGCTAGTAAGTAATAAACGGTTTTGTCATTTATTTTTTGCTTTTCTTTCTTTTTTCACTTAAACTGCTTTGAGGAGTTTCCACTTTTATGCAAGAGATGCTCGAGACAGCATTAGTGGTTTAGCATGTGTTTAACTGTGATAGTGTTTGTTTGTTGCCTTTTAATTAATGTGCAATTGTCTTCTTATGTATGAGACATAGTTGAGTTAATGGTTCACTGAATTGTTAAATCCCTTAGTGTACCTTGTAAATTCATAACCTCATTGTCATGTAATAATCAGGTTTAGCTTGGGCCATCTGTGAGCACATAGTTGCCGTCATAAAATCACCTACCTTGTTTGCAACACACTTCCATGCGCTGGCTTCTTTGGCTCATGGTGGAAATGAAGGTTCAACAAAAAGTATTCTGGTATAGCTAATTATCCTATTAGTGCACACATTGATTTAGCAAGTCGCAAGTTAACCATGCTCTACAAGGTGGTCTTTTAATTTTACACTTCTCTCATTTATATATAATGTGATATGCAAGTATATATTCTTATCCTCAAGGTTCTTTTGCAAGATACAATGGTTTTCTATTTTCTTTTAAAATCTCTTTAGAAAACAATTGAAAAAGAAAAGCAAGACAGTTTGACAATTGTCAATAGACGATGCTGAACCCTAATATAATGTTTTAAAGTTTGAATCATCTCATCAAAGGGCTTTTTCACCTCTTCCCATTTCCCCAAATTACAAAAACCATGAATTAGAGAACTGTAAGTGACAACATTTCGGGCGATTCCCTTCTCAGCCATCTCAACTAAAAAGGAAAGAGCTTTGTCAACCATCTTGTCCTTGCACAAGCTGTCAATGATGGTGTTATAAACAATAATATCAGGATTGCAGCTTTCATTTTCCATTACTCTGAGGAATTGAATGGCGGTGTTGGTGTTACCTACCTTGCAGAGCCCATCAATTACGGTAACAACATAATGACATTTGGTCCACACAATCCTTTCATGAATTATCTTCTTGAATGGTTGTTGGACTCCAGGAATTCTATTTGCAGCAAAGAGTCCTTTGAGTAAGGTGGAAACAGTGATGACATCATGCACACAACTGCGCTTGAAGAAGCTACCAAATATAGAGAGTCCAAAATCGACCCGACCAATGAGACAAAAACTGTGAATCGCTGTATTCACGGTGACATCATCCGCTGGAACTTTTCTTAAACGGCACATGTCTTTGTAAAGAGAAATAACAGTAGAATAATGCTTCAACTTAACCAGACGGCCAAGCAGTTTTGTGAAGTCAAGAACAGAAGGGGGAGGCTTCAACCTCACCATTTCTCCATCTTCCAGATTATCCAAATTATGAATTTCATCAGAAAACCCAGATCTAAAACTCTGTTTATGATTAACATTTAGAGCGGAATCAAATTGGGCAGAAGAAGAAGAAGAAAGACCTCTACAATTACTAGTCTTCTTCATCGGCTAACCATGCTGGAAGAAGAATTTTCTTGATGTCATCAGCGTCTTCTCCAACTCAAGACGGGACTGGAGGGCTTTCCTTTTCTGGACATACATCTTATACAGAGTTTTTAACAGTTTTACTTAAAATAATAAATAATAATTGCATTTTCTTATTATTATTATTATTATTTTGCTGACTGTGGAGAAGCACCTTTTTTATTAATTTTCTTATTATGCCAATATTTATTCCTTTTCCTATAGATAATTAAAAGGGAAACAAAAAATAATATCTACTGGTTTTTTTTTTAAAGTTAGGGGAAAATTTTAAGGGCCTACATCAATGATTATGTAATTTTTTTATTTTAAAAGATTTTTATTTTTAATATATTTATATTTAATTATTTGACACTTAAATTTAGATACAAAATTTAATTTCTTTTTGATTTAATTTTAATGAATATAATATTTACTTTATATTCTTTGGTTGTCATAAATCAAATTTAATGACTTTATTAAAATAAATGAAAGATAAAATGATCAATTTAATCTTATAAGTTTTTTATTTTAATCGAGTAGATTCATATTATTTTTTTTATCTTTTAAGTCTCATAACTTTTTATATATAATTAATTACTTTGAAAATGAGATTTTCTAATCAATTTTTACAGGCATTTTTGTCAAAATTATTTTTCCTTTAAGGAATTTTAGATATAATACTATTTAACAACTAACCTCATTGATTTTCCCAAATCCTAAACTCACTTTTATCCAATTAGAACAAACCCAACCTTTTTTTATATATATAACTTTCCTAAATTCATATCCATCTCACAAACCTAACTTGAATTGCAGTGCCAAACTTGAAATTTCAGTGGCTCGCATCTTCCCTGCAAATTCAAGTGATCCTGGGTGCCTCAACAGTTTTGAGGATTGCATCGAGATACAATGAAGATATCAGAAATTTAGATATTGGCGAAGAATTCAAATACAAAGCCATATTGATCTGGAGGAGAAAAAAAACTAAGAAAAGAAAAAATCTTGCAATATTCGTTGGAGACCAAAGCTTCCTGTCAGAAGGAAGAAGTTGAGCAGATCGGAAGAGCAAAGAGAGAAATTAGATCAACATTCATTTCTTTGGGTCATTCACAAAGTTAAAAAAGAAATATAATAATAATAATTATCCACTTCAAACTCCGTTCATCCTCTCCCTTGATATCTTTTACTTGTTTTCTTCGCTGCCTCATCAGAAATTTGTCCCTTATGAAAGTAGCAAAATATCAATTGCGTTTCTTGCTCAAAGGTTCAGTTTTGTGTATCATTACTGTCTTTCTTCCACCATGGAACCTGCAGTGAGGTCAAAGTCCATCTCTTTTGAATTCACGACAAGTTTCTTTAGTTGGGTTTTGAATTTTTCTGGGTATTTTTCTTTCTTTTTAGTAAAAGTGATATCATGTCAATTTTTTTTTTTTTTTTTTTCCTTCTGATACAAAAGTCTGTCATTTGTTGATATGAAGTTCTCATCTTTGGAGAAATTGATTTTGCAAGATATCTTTCGGAGACTAACTGTTGGCCGCCCTTTACCGGAGAATTTGGAACTAAAAAGAGATAGATTGGGATGTTGGTTTGGCTTTTGAGATGGTCATGAATTTGGGAAAGTTAAAAAAAACAAAAAAAAAATCATTAGATAGAATTGGACCTAATTGGATAAAAATGAGTTTTGAATTTGAGGAAATTAAATCAAAGTAATCAGTTGACAAATATTGTTATATCTAAAATATCCTCCTGGAAAAATAATAAAAAAAGATTCAGATAAAATTGGGTTGAAAATCTTATTTTCAGAGAAATTAGACCTAATTTATTACCCATAAAAAATTATATGACCTTAAAAGATTAAATATATATATATATATATGGATTTATATGATCAAAACAAAAAAATAATGGGACTAAATTGATCATTTTACCTAAATAAAAATAGAGAAAGTTTAAGTTTGTAGTACAGAATTGTTAATAGAAAAAAAAAAACAGTAGATTTTTAAAAAAAATCTATAGAACAGATTTGAATTAATGAATTATTGATTGGGATATTTACAACAGGAAGCTCCTCTATAGATATAAAAATAAGGGTTCTTCAAACAATCAGCACCTCTTGACCCATTAAAGCATGAAGTATGGGGTCGGACAGTCGACCATATATTCCACAACATATGGTAGCCTTGCCTCAGTGGGATATGGGGTACTAATACATAAACATTTATCGTGTGTGAATCGATGTATATGCGATAAACATTTCTCCGGCAATCTTCTTCAAGAAGAGTTTGAAAGGATGATTTTAATTTTAAGATATCCTTGCGTTTTGTACACGTGATTGGCTCTATCATAGGAATGATCAGAATTTGATTGTTTGAATCATTTATGTTACTTATAAAAATTTAATGTCATCATCATTTAAAAAAATATTTGAAATCGAATTATATTTTAATAAAAAATTATGAAATCAAATACACTAAAAATCCCTTTTTCAATAAACAAACTAACCAAAGTTACCAAACCAAACGAATCCAAAAAAAGGGGGGAAAAATCCGTTTGATTTTATTTTAATTTGGTCAATTAACTTAATTTTTTAAATTCCTAAGTCTCAATCAAATTCATATCACGCCCCAATTTAGTGCTTTCTTCTTCTTTTTTTTAAACTCTTCCTTTCTTTCAATTTCTCGCTCCTGCCCAAAAGTTGCTTGTTCGGTGCTCATTTCAAAATGGCATCTTGGGAAGATGACGACGACTGGGAGTTGATTAACGACGATGGCTTCGTCTACAAGCGCAAGAAGCGTCCCTGTCCCGATCACACCACGGACGCCTCCGCCGCAGCACCACCGCTACTTCCAGACCCCGGCGTGGAAGAAAGGAACCGCCTCCAGCGGAAGAAATCTGCACTGCTCAAGCTTCGAGGGAGGTACGAAAAGGAGATCCTTCAGTGGGAGCATTTATCGAACACTTTGAGTGAGATGCAAAAGCAAGCCTTAGTTACTCAGCAGCAAATTCCTCAGGATCACTCCAAAACCATTTCTTCTACCCAGCCGGCCGAATCCACTGTTTCTCGGTGTCGGACACTTGTCGATGAACTCCTCTCACAGGTAATGCTTGGGCTTGGTTTCGTGCTCCCTGGGTTTACAATTTGTGAGGTTTTTGAATAACATTTTGGTCCCAATTTGTAGGCGGAAGCTCAAGAAGCAATAATAAAAGATGTGTCAAACCTGTGTGATATAGCTGAAGGGTTATGCAATATGAATGAAGAGAGGTTTAATCAGTCATTCATTGAACTGCCAATATGGGGATCGCCAAGGGAGATAATGTCGTCACTATGCGATGAGTAAGTTTCTTGTAGTCATAAATTACTGACCATCATAAAAGGGGTTTATTTTCTAACTCCAGAACAAGTGTGTGAAGTGGAATGAAATGAATTACATTTTGTAGCTGATTCTTTAGAAGCCTGCTGCCTCACTTGTAGCTTTCATTTCTTGTAGTTGTAGCAATTTCAATGAAGGATCAAATTGGAGAAATATAATAGAAAAGGGAAGAAATGAGGAAACTCTTGTTCCCATTTGGAATAAAGGCTAAATCTTCCAAGAAAACACAATTGTTTTTCTATTTTGAATTACCTCTTCCTCTTTTTCTACCTTTTAAACCCAACAAATTGAACTTCCTTTTATGATGCCTATTGCCTTGTTTCTTTGGTTACTCTGTTCTCTCCCTCTACTTGTTGCATTCTTGTTTCCTTTCAAGATTGTGGTATGATGGGAAGTCAAATTAGTAACGGGGTAAAAAAGCTAAAGGGAATGCAACTATCAATCTCTCATTATCACTACAAAAACAAACTATTGACAGTTTAACCATTCCATTTCATGGTCGAGTAAGCACATAATAGAACTGTTAATCGTATACTTCTGCAGGAACAGCTAAGCATGCCTTCTAAAACTAGATGCATCAATTAACCTTCTCAACCAGGTAGGACTGCAATTCTTGCAATTTCAGCTCAGTTGTACAACAAAAGTGCACTTTCTTCAATCCTTGTACATACTGTTGATAATAATGGTGAAAACAATATTTCATTGTGAGTAGATGAACATTAATCTCACCTGCATCAAGAAAAAGAACAAGAATGAAAAATGTAATGCTTTCTGAGCATATGTATGCAGAAGCATCTCATTTAAACAAAATAATTTATTGACCTGTTGTCAAGAACGGGATGTTATAAAACTCACCTGCAAAATCAATTTTCTAGGATTTCACAGTACACATTTGATAGTTGCAGATTCACTTGCTTTTTGGCTGAAGCATCCGAATAATCTCCTGAACATCAGGATCATTTTCTTTCTCTGGAATTAAGTCAAGAATTTTTGAGACTGTCTGTGAATCAGGCAGGAAACCACTGTCAAACATTTCCTTAAGATTTATCTGAGCATCATCATATTTGCCATTGGTAAGATATCCTTGAACAATGATATTGTAGGTGATACTATTTGGCAAATAACCACTCTCTTCCATATTCAAAAGACAATCTTTCGCCTCCTGTAATAACCCATTGGAAAAGAAACCTTTTATCATCGTGGTGTATGACACAACATTAGGATGCAATCCTTTAGCGTGAAGACTGTCGAAAAGACTTTGGGCAGTATCAAGCTTCCCACAATTCCATAGTCCTTCAATGATGATGTTGTACATGGTAATGTGAATATCTACACCAGTGCTGCTTTCAAGGGTGTGTAAAAATTCTAAAGCTTCATTGATACGTCCATTTTTTGACAAACCATCCAGCATAATGCAGTAAGAATAGAAGCTATGCTTCTCACCAGCTTCTTGCATCTCTTGAAAAATTTTACATGCTGTGGCCAGCTTTCCAACACGAAACATACCTTGCAAGATGGTATTATAAGTTTCAGTTGTTGGGGTTAAACCTTTCCTTTGCATCTCCCGGAAGATATTCATGGCCTCATCTAGTTTCATTTGCTTGAAATATCCATTTATTAATATCGTAAAGCTATGTGAACTGGGAGCTACGCCTGAAGCAATCATGGTATCAAGAACTCTCCTTGCTTCCTTTATTTTGCCCTGCAAACAGTATCCATTCATTAAAGAATTATATGTAACTGCATTAGGATTACAACCTCCTTTCATCATGACTTGGATGACATCACTCGCATCTTTAATCATTCCTTCTTTACAGAAGGCATCAACCATTATACTGAATGTAACAGCATCTGGGAAAATTCTCAATTGAATCATCTCATCAAAGAGCTTTTTAACCTCCTCCCATTTCCCCAAATTACAAAAACCATGAATTAAGGCACTGTAAGTGACAACATTTGGGGCGATTCCCTTCTCGGCCATCTCAGCTAAAAAGGAAAGAGCTTTGTCAACCATCTTATCCTTGCACAGATTGTCAATGATGGTGCTGTAGACAACTTCATTAGGCTTGCAGCTTTCATTTTCCATTACTCTGAGGAATTGAATGGCAGTGTTGGTGTTACCTACCTTGCAGAGACCATCAATTACGGTACCATACATCGTGACATCCGGTCGACACAATCTTTCATGAATTATCTTCTTGAATAGTTGTTGGGCTTCAGGAATTCTATTTGCAGCAAAGAGTCCTTTGAGTAGGGTGGAAAAAGTGATGACATCATGCACACAACCGCGCTTGAAGAAGCTACCAAATACAGAGAGCCCAAAATCGACCCGACCAGTGAGACAAAAACAGTGAATCGCTGTATTCATGGTGACATCATCCACTGGAATTTTTCTTAAACGGCATATGTCTTTGTAAAGAGAAATACAAGCAGAATAATGCTTCAACTTAACCAGACGGCCAAGCAGTTTTGTGAAGTCAATAACAGAAGGGAGAGGCTTCAACCTCAACATTTCTCTGTATAAGGTTAGGGCATCTTCCAGATTATGAATTTCATTAGCAAACCCAGATCTAAATCTTTGTTTGGAAGGGCTAGTAATACTACTACAATCACCACATTTTGAGGAAGAACTGGAATGTAAGTGGGCACCATCAAGCCCAGGTTCAAATCTCCTTCTGGAACGCCTACTAGAACTACTATAATCATAATCTTTTGAAGAAGATAAAGAATGAAAATGGGCATTACAAGAAGAAGAAATACACAAAAATTGGGCAAGAAAGAAAAAACCTCCGACTGCCGCTCCGCTGCATTCGGGAGAAACAGCAGAAAAATTTCTCGTCAAGGTAAACGTCATCATCGTCTTTTCCGAAGCAACCAAAGAAGAAAAAAATCGATCTTCAAACTAGAAGAAGATGGTTTTAGTTGATGGGAATTCCTGAAAAACTCTACTAAAATAAAACTCAAACGCTTAATCTGAGAACAACAGCCTTGTCGAGAGGGTATCATTTTCTTTCATTCTCCCACAATAGACCTCAGAAAATCCCCGATCATGAATCCTAATCCCCAGTCCAAAATTGACCGTTAAATCAATTTCCTTCCACAGTATTTATTATATTGATCTCACGTACCATCTTGAATTAGCCAAATTTTATTAAAAGATTTTAACCAAATTCATTTTCAACATATCTATTCTTTTGTAGAGACTTCTATCCTATGTGCCCTCGCATGAGATTTTGGTGTGCGAATGGACGGGAGAAAGAGGGGTCCGTTTCTTTTCAAAAAAATTGTTGAAACGAAGTCGTTTCGGCAATAACTGGAGAAAAAAAATTTTTTTTCAGACAGACCCAAATCCCTGATTTCGATTTATTCCTCACTTGAGAGAGAGCCAAGTTTCCCCAACATCCTCCCGACAACACAAACTCTCGTTCTCCCAAATACTCCCGATACCAAAGGCCATTTCTCTTCTTCAGTCAAAATCAACCGCAGGCGTGCACAGAAGAAAGAGCCCGTGGTACCATACTCAAGAAAGAGGAGACAGCAGCGTCGGCCGTGGATCTACAAAAGGAGCGGTGACGAAGGAATGGCAAAGAAAACGATTGTGAAATCAGTATTCTCGCCTTCGATGGGCTGTTCTTTTTTCTCCGGCAAATTTTTCAAAGCAGTTACGGTGACAGATCTTCGAACTTTTTGGTATTTACTCCTCCTCTAACAGGCATGGTGGGTCTATTACATGACTCATATTTGTGATGGCCTGATGGATCTTGGTTATTCTGGATTGTATTATTACAATATGAAGTTGGTGTTGTTCTGCTTCCTTTCCTTCAAGTTTGTTCCAGGAAAGTTATGTCTTCTATTTGGTTCTTCTTTGTTCAGTTCACTTATCAAGATTCTTCCCTTCTGCAGAGGATTATGCAGTATCTCTCGATTTGCATGTAAATTTTGTTATGAAGTGATTGATTTCCTTTTGTTCAATTTGAAAGTTTTGAATTGGTGATCTTTGGCTTGCATTATTCAAGTGGGTTTCTGAAGGTGTCATGAAATAAAGGGTTTCTTTCTGCAATGTCAAAGATTCATGTCAATGGTTTCTTTAAAGTCTTTAGACTGAGTTATTTCTCTTAGAAAGATTCGAATTGTTGGGAAATTTGGATTTTAGTTGCCAAATTGTGCAACTGCAAGCTTGTTTTGAGTTTATTTTATATTTTGATTTTTGTTCTTTGTTTGTTTGTTGTTGATTATTTGTATATGTTGCAGACAAAATGGCATTAGCTTGGAGGAGAAGGAGAAGAGGGAGAAAGAGATATTGCAAGAAATGATTAAGGAGGCGGAGGAATACAAAACACAGTATTATAGCAAGTGGAAGCTAAGGTGTGAGAATAACAGGGCTTCTAACAGAGAGAAGGAGAAGGTGATACTTATGAAGTTCCTGGTTTTTTTTCCCTGAAAGTACACATTTCCTTTTGCAATTCAATGGTTCCTTCTTTGTTTAGCATGTTTGTCTTTTGCCACCAAGTTTTGGAAGGACTAGTTGGTGTCTAGTTTTATTTGTCCTTATTTTTGTTTCATATTTCGAAATACTTTTGTGGGCATGTTTCTTCGTGTATTTCTTTTTCACTTGAATAAGTTCGAAATGCTGTGCACATGGTTTAAGATAGACTGCATTAGCATATATTTGGGATGAACAACTCTTAGCTTTGTGGTTAAAAGGATCAACAGTTACTTGAGGATGATTGTTTTCCTAGTTGGCTTTTGTCAAACGACACATAGAATAGTGCTAAAACTCTGTAGTTTATCGTCCTCTTAGGAATGCCAATTATTGTTGAGCATAAGTGAACAATGCTTTCAGCTTTTGTTCAGATGCTGAAATCAGTGCATGATTGATTAAAAGTGCTTCTACCATAATTTACATTTTAATTAAGCTTTATAAGATTGAATCTTCTAAAGAAGCTTAATCCTTTTGAGCAAGTGTTAGCTGGATGGCGATGTTTGAAACTTTGTTCTATTAAGCTTTAAATTGTGATCTGCAGTTATCTTTGGCAAGCCAAGAGAAATTCCATGTTGAAGCAAGTAAGAGTTAATTGGAAGGAAATTGGAGAACTCATCCCGAAGGAAGTTCCTACCATAGAGAAGAAGGGGAAGAAACATAAAGAGAGAAAGCCAGCCATCATTGTGATCCAAGGTCCCAAGCCTGGGAAACCAACTGATCTCTCGAGAATGCGCCAAATACTAGTGAAGCTGAAGCATAATCCACATCCGCAAATGGAGGCTCCACCACCTCCATTGGTAGACAATGGAAAAGGTGCTAAAACTGCAAAGACTTCTCCTGCTAATTCTACAGTTGGAAGTGCAACCAAGGTTTCTCCCACTACTGCAAAATGAGTAAATGTCTACTGCAAATGTTCAAATGGTTATTACCTATTGGAATGATGTTTCAAGTTAGTAGATAGAGTTGTTATCATAGGACTTTGCAGTTCTTGAACTGAAGCTTCTGTACATAGGAGTGTGTTTCCTTGTGTAAGTTACTCTGTACAAAGGATGTGGTTTTTTGTCGTACATTGTGTGATGATGTATTATCTTTTCTCCTTTGCCTAATGGATAATTTGTTACAGCTCCCTATAACTTATTTTGTTGCATCTTCTGCTTACTTTGGTTGTCTCATACTACATTTCCAAGAAGTGGTACATGATTCCCTCAAATTCACAGCAAATAAAAACACTCAATATCTAAATTTAATGATATCATGAAAGAAAGAAGATGATATCTCAAGTAAATTTCCTAAATCAAAGAGATTATTACACCTGACTTTTAGAAGAAAAAGATGTCTATATTTAAAAAGTTGACATTTAAGAGACTTCGAAAAGAAAATGAAGCAGGAAATAAGAAGCTCATGAGAAATGAAGAAAAATCTCTAATATGTGCCTTATTACAGCTTCAGAGGAAAAAGACATCAAGAAGTGGAAAGCATCTTTTCCTACAAACTTGGTCATGTACTTATTGCAAGCACTATGGGCAGCCTCAAGTGCCTCACTTGAGACATTCTCCTTCTCAAAACTGACCAAGTGCACACAGAATGGGAATTCATCAACTCCCTTCTTCTTCATCCCAGCATCATAAATCCTGATCTTAGGTTCAGCCATATGACGACAATACCTAGACTTTGGATAAGGCTTGTTTTTAATCTGGCGATAACACCTTGCAGGTCCTGCATGTCAAAAACAGATTTAATAATTTGCAAGTTCTAGAAGAATTAAGAGCTAAAAAATATATAATCATCTCATTCATCAAGACAGACCAGTGATCAAATGACAGAACTATTGCAAAATAAACCTTGTGAAATGTCAGCAAGAAGAATAATTCTATTAAAGGTTCATAAACAAATCTGGATTCAATTATATGTGATTTCCCCTTATTCTAGGTCAGTTCTCAAGTTCAACCAACTATACCCAGAACTAAAATTTTCTCCTCTTTATAATGAATTCTATACTTCATAGGATATCAACATTTGTAAGAAAGCTATTATATATTCTTGTGAACCTTTTAGCTTCTCCAATCTCCTTTCTCAGAATTTATAGATATATCATATTTCTCATGCAGTGCTGAAAGAGTAATTATTCTCTACAATCTCTAACAACACACATCACCACAAATTCCCTCCTTTTGTTTTCTTCATGTTATCTGTAAACATATATTGTCTCTGACATCTAACAGCAAAGGTCTAAATCCTAAAAGCTTGTGCAACCTTTAACCCTTTTCCTTCTTTAATAAATTCTCCAATGTGTCTCACTGTAAACAACAGAATAAACGTCTAGCCTATTAGAGGATCCTCTCTTTCGAACAATCATTTTCTGAGGAAAACATATGGCAGTCATATTGGGAACTTGTAAGCTGTTTTCTTATAAAGATTACAATCTGTACGAAAATTTTCCTCCTTTCATAAGTCCTTGAATTTATGAACCATCCAAGGTGAATAAATAACTAACCAGGCAATGAATTGCTCCAATTGAAACCCAAATACAAATCAGAAAGCAAGAAGACTAGAATAAACTAGCAAGCCAGGGAGAGAGAAGGGGGGGCAGTGAACAGTGGAACAAAGAACAATTTAAACACATCATGTAACCGTCCAAACAAAAGAAACCCAAACTAATCTTTCAATTTATGATGGCAGCAGTTGAAAAAAAGAACTGAATCAAAATAGGCTACACGTAAATTAAATCCAGAAGCAACATTGAAAGAGGAACCTAAAAACCAGAGAGGGTCCAAGAAGCTTTATCGAAGGGTATACTGGGCTTGTAGAAGACGGAGAGACCAAAGTCGATGGCCTTAACGGGAGCATCTTCCGTTGCACTTGTGAACAAGAAATTCTTAGGTTTAAGGTCCCTATGCATGACCCCTAATGAATTGCATACCTCAACAACGCCAACAATAGTCTTGCTCAACTTTGCAGCTTCTCTTTCGCTATAGCGCCCCTTTTGTACAATCCTGTTTTGCTGTGCCATATTTCACTAAAATTACCTTTTTCTTTTCAGTCACAGATTTGAAACACCAAAACAGATCTTTCAGTTCTTTACCATCAATGTCATGACCAAGCTTTAATGTGGTATGAATATAACAAGTGAAATAAAATAGAAGAAAATCAAACCAGTGATCGAGGACTTGTCACCATCGGTGCTATGAAAAATTTACCGGAGAAGAAAGAACAGCCCATCGAATGCGAGAATACTGATTTCACAGTCGTTTTCTCTGCCATTCCTTCGTCACTGCTCCTTCTGCAGATCCACGGCCGATGTCGCTACCTCCTCTTTCTTGAGTGCTATACCAAGGGTTCTTTCTTCTGTGCACGCTGGCGGTTGATTTTGGCTGAAGAAGAGAAATGGCCTTTGGTATCCGGAGTATTTGGGGGAACGAGGGTTTGTGTTGTCGGGAGGATTTTGGGGAAACCTGGCTCTCTCTCAAGTGAGGAATGAATCAAAATCAAGGGTTTGGATTTGTCTGAAATTTTTTTTTTTTGTTTTTTTCAGCCATTGTCGAAACGACGTCATTTCAACAATTGTTTTTGAAAAGAAACAGACGTCTCTTTCTCCCGTCCATTGGCACACCAAAATGTTGTGCGAGCGCGCACAGGATAAATGTGCTCTACAAAATAAACCTCCAATTTTAAATTCCTCAAAGTTCAAATATATTTAATCATTTATTATTCTTCTTTGATTCAAAATCCCACTTCATCAATTGATTTTTGAAAAATCATGAATTACACACATATTAAGGATAAAAAACATTCTATTGATCCAGTTAAAATAATTTTTTTTTTTAAAAAAGAAAACCTTAGTCTAACTACCTAAGAAAATTGGTATAATACAAAAAAACCAAAATTGTAAGAGTTAAAAAAATGCAAAAAATATACATAAAATTTAATAAAGCAACCCATATCATGAAACACTCCCTCCATTCCTAAATACCATTTCTACGTAAGTGTTTTCGAGATTTTATACGACAACTAAGGAACTCTTATTTTAAGAGATGTTAAGTATAAATTAACTAAATCACCAGGAATATCAATTATCTTGGATTGCTTTAAAACTTAGTAATGATAAATTGAAAAAAATACAATCTTGAATAAGCTAAAATGATAAATATTATGGAATAGACTCTTTTTCCTTTTTTTTTTTAAATGACATTTCCGGAGGGAATATATTGTAAAATCGGAGGGAATGATACTTTTCAATGCATTCCTCAAACACTTAAATATTTCAACATGAAATTATATTTACTTAATTACGTTTAACCTTAAAAACAATGTATCAAATTGTTTGAGCTTAGTTCGAAATGAAATTTAATTCTTTTTTTTCAAAACACTATTTATAATAAAGAAACCTGAATCACCACAAAGCAAATTGTTAGCTTGCCCTTGATGCCTCTTCCAATTATATTAAATCATGCATTCATGCCCTGGTTGGGTCAACAATGCATATTATTAAAACCATGCCAAAAAACTGACAAAATTCATATTCACATTCACATTCTCCTGCTTGCCTGCCACTGAAATTCATTAAATGTAAACGCACAAATCAATCCCATTAAAACACGTTTATTAGCAAACCTCATCAATGCATTGTAGCTGACCAACCTCGGTTGATCATCTTTTTCTTGAATTAGTTGAAAATGGTGACAACTCCTCAATTTTCTCCACCTAATCAAGATTTCCATTTCCAGTGTAACAAGTTACACTTTTGACTTTAGGGGAAGCTATATATATGTTGGCATGCATCGACAATTTTCTGGGTATATCTGTTTGGTTAACTTGTCAAGCTGAAACAACTATTGCAATAAGGGGATCTGAGAAGGCAGAAGACATTCAAGATATATACATACATGGTCTTGGCTAATATGGCAGAGCATCAGAGAATTCATCCGGTGGTGAACGTTGAGGCACCGCCTTCAGTTCCTCCCAAGGGATTTTCAAGGTCAGGGAAGGATGATCCGGTTATGCAGCAGCAGCCTGCCCCGATCATGCGGACCATTCCGGTAAAGCACTCAAAGCAACCGAAACAAAGGAGCTGTTGGTGCAAGTGCTTCTTCTGGACCATTAGTCTAATCCTGCTGTTGCTGATCATAATTGGAGCAGCTGCTGGTATTCTTTACCTTGTATTCAGACCGAAGATTCCTAACTACTCCGTGGACAGCCTCAGAATATCAGATTTAAGGCTCAATTTTGACTTGAGCCTTTATGCAAGATTCAATGTGAGGATCACTGCAGAAAACCCAAACAAAAAGATCGGAATTTACTATGAGAAAGGAAGCCATCTGAGTGTCTGGTACAAAACCACTAACCTGTGTCAAGGAACGGTGCCAAAATTCTACCAGGGCCACCAGAATAGGACAGTGCTCAATGTGGCCTTAACTGGACAATCCACATATGGACAAACCTTGTTGTCTGCATTGCAGGAGGAACAGGAGACGGGAAGGATTCCGCTGGATGTTAAGATTGATGTACCTGTGAGTATAAAACTTGGGACGCTGAAGCTGAGGAAGGTGCGGGTATTGGGAGACTGCATGTTGATTGTTGATAGTCTGTCTACAGATAGCCTAATTAGAATAAGAGCCAGTACATGCAAGTTCAGGCTGAAGCTCTAAATCTTTCTTTGATCAATTTATTCTTTTATTAAGTCATTTCCTAATTTAATACCTTTGCATTCCTGTCAATCTGTATCCCTTTTTTCAAAAGGATATTATCTGTTTCTGCATTCAATATCTGCTTCCATGAATCTTTCAATTCTTTAGCATAAAAGTTGTAATTCTTTGTTCTTCGCTTTCCACTTGAAAGTAAAATTCAGGAATGTAAAAATCCAGCTTCTCAGTCACTATAACAAGCCTAGTAAAGGATGTCTTTGCAAACAAAAATGTAATACTAGTCACCAATTAGTGCTCGGGGTCTATGCTCTATAGTAAACAAAGACATTCCTGTCTGAGAAACAGCTCTCACAAAAGCCATGTTGGCAGTTAAAGTTGGGGTGTGGAAAAAATCACCAGTTCCAAACACCACTTTGTTCTTCAAGGCCAACTTCCTGGTGGTAGGAAGGCACATCATGCGACTTGATGGACAGTCAGGCACAACCCTGCATTAGTTATTAACTTGATTAGTTCAAACAAAAATGAGTAATATCCTCATTTGATATCATATGGTTGATGTGGTATCACCAATTATTTCAAAACTGTACATGATTTGAGGGCCTAAGGGAGATGCTGATATCTTGCACGGCAACAAATTCTAAGAGATGTTCTTCCCAATTGTTCAATCATTTGATAACCAGAATCATTAAAGCCTTGTAGAGATAAGGTCCCATTTCAGAATTCCGTTTCGTAGTAACAAGATCAAAATGAAACTCTCAGCTCCAGCATTTCTTCTAATTTATGTTCCATCATATCTCCCCCCAACTTCCCTTGTAACAGTTCTTTACTTAGAGTTTGGAATCTTTCCAGTCCTTACCTATTTGTTAGTAAAATTTCTGGCATAACTAAGGTAGGTAAAGTTTGGGAACAATAATCAGCATTTTATATATTAGCCAAAACTTTGTGTTATTGTTAATTCCTACTGCATCAAAGATGGACTTTACCAAGGTTGAGAATAGACCAACTACTGACGAGCTCAGTTTTTAAATTTTTACAACTTTTGCATTGTAGACTAGTACATGTGGAGAACAAATTGCCAAATGTTTACATGCTAATCTATGAGCTTGTGCATTTTACGCAAGGGTGCACTTCATGTGGGAATAAATACATTTACTGATCAATCCATGATATACAAATCTGAGGTGTAAGAAATTTAGTACTTTCAAGGAAAGAGTGTGTATTCAGAAAAAAGAACATCAGTAAGATCCTATATAATCATAATAACAGCTAACAATGAGTCATGTGATCCAACTTGGATAGTACTATCAGCACAGTCATCAGAACAAAGAAGATAAAAAGTTCAAGAGAGACAAACTGGGACAGTAAAAGAGTGTATTCAGAAAAAAGAACATCAGTAAGATCCTGTATAATCATAAGAACATCTAACAATGGGTCAGGTCATCCAACTTGGACAGTACTATCAGCACAATCATCAGAACAAAGAAGATAAAAGTTCAAGAGAGAGGAACTAGGACAGTAAACCGAAGTTCATAACTATTATAATTATTCTTCTGCAAGATCAATCTGAATCAGGACTTCCACTACTAACCAAATAGGGACCAATATGGGTCAAGATCTTGAGTTCAGCATCCATAAACTCCACATAAATAGCAAATAATCAAAGAAACCCATGTTAATTTGAAAAAAAAGAAGAGGAATGCCGCATGCAATCAGCAAATATAAGACGACACGTCACAATTAAATAAGATTTGTTCTATGAGCTGAAATGACTAAATGAAATCAAACTGGCTGAAATAATCTTTATGTACCCTTCATATCCTTTGTTTCTAGGCTATGGTAAAACAATTAGGTTTAAGATGTCTATTCACTTTTGATGTCATAATTTTTAAACATAGTTTCTGATTAAAAAAAGTTTCAAGTCATCAGAGAACTCACTTTAGGTGGTTCACAAAGTGATCAGCTCTTAACTTCTCATTTGGCCCTCCACACATGGACACCAGCTCATGAAATTCTGCATAAACACTTTCACAAATGATTCCTCCCTTTCTAGCTATGACATCCATTAGTTCTACATGGATTGGGTTTAGAGCTTCAGAATTGACCTGCAAAAGATCACATGAGTCAAAAAATCAGTGCAAACCAAAAAATACCACATATGATAAATGCAATAGAAAAATTGCAGTGTAATAGGATGTTAGCAACGGAAACCAAGAGTGCTCTATAAGAAAGGAGGACCACAATCAACAGGGACAGTAACAAAGCTTCTATCACTGGTCCCCATACTTAAAAATGCAAGCAAAAGAAATAAGGTAAATGTCATCATCAACAATTATGTTAACTAAACTCAAAAGATCTCCACACTAAAATCCAGAGAATTCATATCTAATTCCAAATAATTATCCCCATATAAGAAACAAAGCTAAGGTTTACCAATGCTCTTCCCTGAAGCATACTTCATTTTTAAGAAAAACAATAGTAATAGTTAGATGGTTTTATTACCAAAAGGCTTTTGCATAGAAAAACTTAAACAAAAGACTGATAGCCACTGAGTCCTGGCTTACATGAAAAATGAAATCTAGAGTTGAATTTCAGAAAAGCTAAACAAATTATTCTTAAGCTTCATGATATCACAATTGCCTATAGATCAATATCTTTGACTTCCAAATAGGAAGTAGAGGGAGAGGCATTGTCAGAAGCAGCAAAATGGAAAATAAAACAAAATGATAAGTTTCCTAACCAAACCACAGGCAAGTGCAATTCAAAAACATTACATGGTATCATGACCAAATGATCTAGTAGTTAATGGTGAATCCTGTAACAGTTGGAAATCTGATATAGAATCACAATGTTTGTAATGCTCCACCACAGAAGTCTGAAATCAGGTAATGGAAGCAAAGCCGCACACTGGATCTTGACCAGATTCAAAAAATTGTCCAGTTGTTCCCATACAACAAAATTATGATGACTATAGACCTCAACATTTAGAAACATTCAACTCAACAAATCAAGATGTAGCAAATGCATTAAATTTTCAGTAAGTTTCAGGTAACAGACTGCATAAGGAGGCTTGTCAAGCCAAAGAACATGTTTCACTTGCAGATAGCAGGCTAAACTGAGGATCACAAACAAAAAACTGTATACCTGGGAAAGTACAAAATCATAGTTTCCCTTAAATCGACTTCTCAGCTCACTTTCTGGTGTAGCCAAAAGCTTTGGGATACCTCCATTACTGATTCCAGAGACAATAGCAATAAGTGCTGTGGTGTCAAAATTGACAATCTGCAGGTGGTTACTAGACAAGTCCTTTGACTGTGTAATTGCTGCATCAGACAAGAAGCACCCCATCCTAGAAACAAGCAAGCAGAAAGAATCACCCAGTTTCAAGTCCACAGCAACATGGTTCAGTGAAAGTTTGTCACTTGTTTGGATGAGCTCATATTCTTTCATTGGGATACTGACAGAAGAGTTTATCTCTATTTCAAAGGTCCGAGCCACTTGATATGATCTTGCAAGTACAGTGATCCATTGATCCTCAGAGTCCTCCGAGAATGAAAAATCAAAATGCGGAAAGGCAAAGCCCAAGTCGGTAGCTCCAATTTCATCCGCTAGCTTCTTGTGAACAACATCATCGAGTCCACTTGAGAAGAAAAGGATGATTGATGTTGGTCTTAGTGTTTCTGACGATTGGGCAGCCTCAAGGACATCTTTGATTCGTTTTTGCAATCCCTTGTTAGACGATGATCCATGCCAGGATATGTACTTTGGATTTCTATCTGATACAATAACCCAGACTGGCTTTCCATTAAGACAACAGACTATGTCAACGTAGATGTTTGTCGCACCTGAATTAGTTTTCTGGACAAGTTTCTGTGGAGATGATAATGGAACAGGCTTGCATACACGTGATACTCCAGTTATAAATGGCTGCTGAAGAATGTGAATAACTGCTTCCAGATGACCAACATTAACGCTGTTTTATAGTCATGAAATGCTATAGCTTTAAGGCCTCTCCATCATCAATACAAGTCAAGAATATCTACTTATAATTTATGTCAAGAACTTGCTATGTGCAGTGCACCATGCTCATGCTAATGAAATAAAACTTATTATGGCTAGGAAAAATTATGTGCTTTATCAATGATGACACCATGCAAGAAGCAACAAGGACACAGAATCTCGAAGTCTCTGCACTTTGAACTTTAAACAAGATATAAATAAAGAAGGAAAAAGCGTATGCAAACACGAAAATTATGTGATACTGGGGGATAACACAAATTTTTCATCAAGAGTAGGTATTCATGACTAGAGCATTATAGAACAATTGAAGTTGGCATTCAGATCAAGGTCCACGACTACGAGATATTGGTACACAATACCGAGATTTCACCAAGAGAATATCCAACCAATTTCTTTCAATGCTACGTGCATAATTGAGATGTTTCAGTTAATTCTATAAACAAACATGCATAATGCAATCCACTCTCTTTTCTTCTGCCAATAGAAATGCTAAAGCTCATAGCTTTTGTTTATCCCACAATATAACTCCAAAATTACTGATATTCAACTCCTAAAGAAACCAATTAATTTCTGCAACTTCAGAATTTTAAATACTAGAAACGGTAGATGGCTGCTACTCCTATCTTATAACCCAACTTTTAATTCAACCGATCAATAAAAAGGATAATCTTTTATTTTTAAATTAAGAAATATCTGATTGCTTTTTTGGATTTGATTTGTGCCCATGATTGTTTCTTTTTCTTTCAAGACATGCAAAATACACTGCCGGGATTAATTTAAATTTCAAAGGATGAATGGGAAAAGAACCTGAGCGACTGATTGGTGTTCTTACTGTCGCTGTTGATACCGTGACAATGGGTACTGTCCGAGAGAGAAATCGAGAGAGAATTGAGGAAAGAGAGCTCAGAACGGATCAGCCGGAACAGGGTTTTCTTCCATGGAGGGGAAGACGATGAAGGAATCCTCAGGGCTTCAAGACGATGTTCAAGAGCTTCGCATCTCTTCTTGGCATCTTCCACTGCTCCTCTCAGTGTCTCTTCACACGTCATTTTTTCTTCTGCGAGTTTTCTGTCATTTCTGTTGAAATCTTCAAATATTATGAGAAACTAAAATCTTTTGCTATTCCTCTTTTTTTCTAATATTGTTTCCTTTTCATATAAAAAGAATAATTACATAAATTTTTTTTAAAATAATTTTATATTTTAAAATTAAACATTCAAATAAAAATATAAAACAAATGAAATAAATTATATTTTAAGAAATTTTTTAACTATGTTTTTGTTTTCCTTCTCCGTCGGGTTATTTTCAAATTTGTCCCGATAAATTTATTGATTTTTTTCCCTAAAAAATTTTTTTTTCCTTTATTTTTCATCTTAAAATTTAGTTTTATTCATCAATTTCGAAAAAAGTTTTATTAATTGAATAGAAGAACTAAAGTTTAAAGAACAAAAATTTCTAGGAATGTTTGGAAAAAACTTTTAAAAAGTAAAGTTACTTGATTAGTAAAAAACTCTAAATAAAAAAAACTTAGTTTATCCAATCTATCAATTTAATCAATGAGTGAACATAATTTTTTTAAAAAATTGTTTAGGCTAAGCCTAAATATAAGAAATATTTGTTTACAATTTTTTATGAAAAATTATTTAGAAGTAATGTGTTTAAGGGGAATTATATAATTTATTTCATTTACAATTAGTTTGACGGTTTTAAAGGAGAGAGAAAAGAAGAGAAAGTATGAGTTAAAGAAGAAGAGAAATGAAATTGTGTATTTAAAGTTATTTAGGAGTTTTAAAATAGAAAAATGGATAAACATTTTGTTTAGTTTGAGAGTTTCGAATTCATTAAGAGGATGGATTACTTTTAATTTTATTTTTACTTTAAATCAGTTTGTAAATTTGAAGGATTTATATGTTTCTTTTCATTTTTGAATACAGATCCAAAATCGTTTGTGTGAGTAATGCTACAACTCCGCCCTTCTCTTCTTTCTTCAAATCTTCTCTTTCAAACCAGGTGTTAATGGCGGGCAAGGATGGGTGGGTATTGTTTCCTTAGAAACATCTTAATAGGTAGAGTGACGAGTTCATAGGTTATAGGTATTGAGTTCGAATTCCACCAATGCACTCCTGAATAAGCGAAATGTCGAGATGCTTGAAAATTAACCCGAATGCGGCTAAAAAAATTATGGGTGGGTATTAAAAAACTAGAAAAAAAAAAGAAGAAAGAAAATGCCAAATGGATCAATAGGAAATGAAAGAAAGGTCAAATGATCAATATACTTGAATTAAAGGACCTTATTGAGGTTATGTATAATCCATATTCTTTTTAATTCCGAAATATTTATACAACATATAAATATAAAATATATATGATTGAAATTTAATCTGGACACTTCCCTCGTGTTTTGTTGAATGGCAACGGAAGAGGAAGAATCCATTGAGGCGGCAGCGGCGGCACGCCGGGAGAGGCTGAGGGCTCTGAGAGCTGCTCAAGAGCTTCTCAACACTCCGGACCAAGACGGCCAAGATTCTACCGGTGCTCGACGTTCTAATGATGAAGCAGAACAAGGTCAAGAAGAAGAAGAGGAAGAACAAGAGTAAGTGTGCTTTCCCATTTTTTTTTTCTCTGATTCTGCCACTAATAGGAGATTTAGGGTTTCTTTTTCTTTACAACTTTTTTTTTTATTTTTATTTAATAAGTAACTCGATCAATTAAAGTTTCCAAGTTTTTTTTCTTCCAGTAACCTATGAAAATAGGTTTTTTGCAGCTATTAAAACCCTTTACCTTGAGCCTATGTATCACTAATACTTGTTCTGTAAAATTAAGGTAGTTAAGAAGCTGCATTAACATAGTCTTTCAAGATTGGTTCTAAATGAAAAATCATGTGCCTAATCTGAGCAAAAGATTAAGTTTTTCTTTTTCATTCAGTTCCTATTCACACGGTATGAGTGCACACCTCTGTTTATCACCAATTAATGTACAAACTTAAGGAATTATGATTGCCTCATCTTTTTGAAGCTCTTGTTCTTACTTTATTTTCCAGTGATTTCGTTATGCCCTTGTTAGGTTTTATATTTTGTATCGAATCACCCTATCACTTCCTTCCACCGCCTTCTTTTTGGTGAATTAGTTTGAAACTAGTGTCTTGGCTGATGATTGGATCCAAATTGACTTATTCTTCATCTAGTATTAATGGTGTTGAATATGAGATTCACATCATGGTAGGATGCAAAATTTTGTAGCCCGATTGATTATCATTTTATTTTATTTTCTAGAGTCTTTCATATAAGCTTGAGCAAGTATTTATAATTTGATGATACTGAACTTGAACACCTACAACAAGGATTGTGACAAAATTTTATTTAAAATCATGTACAAACCTTTCTTGTTTTGCATTTTTTTGTCCTAGGCATGTCTTATCTTGTGGATATTTGGCCAGAATTTTCTAATATATACTTACCAATTGTCTCAGTAATGTAAACATGAAATTCCGGAATTACCTTCCTCATGATAAGCTGCTTCAAGAGGGGAAACTTGCTCCACCTGTACTTCCAAAATTTGAAGATCCTGTAGAAATGGCACTCCCTCCGCAAGAGAAGAGAGAGGTGATGTGTTACTCCATTGAGATCTTCTTTGCAATATCTGTGCATTGTGTATGTCGGTTTTCTGGTAGAGTTATATTGATTTTTATCTATGGATCTTTAGGACCCATTTCTAAACATTGCCCCAAAGAAACCAAATTGGGATCTGCGCAGGGATGTGCAGAAAAAGCTTGACAAGCTTGAAAAGCGGACTCAAAAAGCTATGTTTCATCTAATGGGTAGGGAATGTTTTTTTTTTTTTTGGTTCTTCTTTCTCTGCAGAATATCATCATCATCATTATTATTATTATTTTATGTCTCACTTGTATTGATGCTGAACTTTTATGTGTCTACTTCAATGTTCACAATGACATATTGTCATTTCACTTAAGTTGCCACATAAAGGGAATGAAAATGGTTATTGGCATGCACTTTCTACAACCTGTGTCAATCCATATACAGATTACATTGGTGGAAGATTTATGAGCCAATTTTTGCATACTAATTAATGTAGGTAGCATCTTTCATAGCTGCTTATTTACTAATTCTTGTTCAACATGGTTGCCTCATTGTTACTTGGAAAAGTTTTTTTCCATGGCATAAGTGGAAACAAGAGTAAGTATCTTCAGTCTCTTTTTTGTGGTTGCTTAATTTCCGTTGTAACTTATGTTACTTAAAAAGTACATGCATTCTCTGGAGTGACTTGAAAGCATTCTTCTTACTTTGACAGATGATGATATATTGTCTCAAGTCAATTAGTCTTGTTTTTTTTAAATCTGGAATTAAACTCAGTAATGTATACTCATCTTTTTATTGACAGTAGGCCCCAATGGGGAGAAAATTTGATAAAATGCAGCAGGAATGTGGTGTGGAGTTGTTAAAAGATTTCACTATTTGATTTTCGCAATAATTATATGTCACGTATAGGCATCTTTGTTTTTAATAATTAGGTAATTTGTTTTAGAAGAAGAATAATGCCTTTTGTTCAAACACTTCTGATATGAGCCTCTTTATGTTTGTGAGAAAATAGCTTGCAGATGTAACCTGAATCCATCATAGATTTCCCTTTTCACTCTTTAATGCAAGTATTTCACTCTAATTCCTTCAAGTTTCTTTTGCTTGCTATCTGACCTAGCATTGATGAGTTCTTCGGTTTATTTGTTTTGATGATTTACTTGTAATCATTTTGGTGTTTTAAGAGAGAAAGATCTCACTATATGACTATAAAATTAATCATTAGTGGTCTATTCCGAAGGACCCATTTAGTAAACACTTTGTTCTGTCTATTCCGAAGAACCCATTTACTCAACACTTTGTTCTTACACACGAGCCTCTTTGTTTTTGTGAATTTAACATGCATCTCGCATTTCTCTTTCAGGGGAAGAAGAAAAGAAGAGAAGACAGACTGAAGAACGTGAAAATGGGGAAGATTAAACAGTAGAGATCTTTGTTGAAGTTTGCCATCTAGGTTGTGCATTTGGCACATCAATGTCATGTTTTCTGAACACATATTACAATATTGTAGTTCTGGAGAAAAAGATAAAATATATTTTCCTTGTGCTTTTTATGAATGTTCTAAAGTAAAGAGTTGCAACTTGCATTGGGTGAAGATGTGTTTACTTTTGGCTGATGGATTATGTTCTTGCTGCTGTCTGTCTTCCTTTATTATTAATTGACTTTAAGAAAGCATGGTGCCTACTGCCTAGCCAACCGGTGGATCTGAACATGCTTCTAATCCATGATAAAGAGCTAAAAGGACCCAAAAAAACCCCATCTAAATAAATAACATTTGCCTCTAGAAAATAAAGGTGAAAAAGGGAAAGGAAAAACCTTTAAAAATAGTCAATGAAGAGGAATCACATTCAAAATAAACCAATAGCCATGACATAATCCTTCCAGCAAACTGATTTGAAACTCCCATGCAAGCTTCTTAGGAACAAATTTTATTTTCTTGTGGTCCAATAGGATCTAAGTCGTGAATATTTTATTTTCTCTGCTTTGGATTCTGCTACCTCCTCCACATATTAATAGTATCATTTGAAATTAATTACTTCCTTCCTCATAATTTATAAGTCACCTACAGAGTATTAAATAAATAAATAGAATTACAAAATAGTTATTTTCAACATTAAGAAACTTTCTGTTACTGAAAGAACAGTTCCACATGAGTTATACGAACAAACAAATAAATGGATGGACTTTAAAATCTCCTCATTATTATGGCCCATAATTGATGCGCAGTTTCATGCAAACCTCAAATTCTGATCAAACACATGGATCTTCAGGATCAAATTCACGTTGAATGAGAGAATTCTCAATCAACAAAAAAAAAAAAAAACAAAAAAAATCATTCAAAAATAGCCATCTTCATTCATTCTCGAGGTAGCCACAAGTAGTTTACTAATTCTAAACTACAAGGATCAAAATCCAGTTACCTCTTTGAAACTAGAATGAAAATGGCATCCAAAGGAATAACTCTTCTTTTTCTTGCTGCTCCTCTTCTGTCTGCTGCAGTTTCCGATGTGGCCGGAAAAGATATCAGCAATGGTGCAACGCCCGGGGATACGACACTGTGCGACACGACGGAAGGTAACCAGCAAAACTGCAAACCAGGGAATAAGGCAAACGACAAATACAACAGAGGTAGCAATCCAACTGAACATTGCCGCGGCGGAGGTGGCCGTGCAAAACGTTTTTTTTAATGAGATAATAAATTCATTTTGCTAGCAGCATTTGTTAGTGATGGGTAAAATGGATACAATCCGGACCAGTCAACCCAAATGGGGAAGACCCAAACTAAAAGGTCAATTCAAATGAGTCAGAGGTTTAATACCTTCAATACATGAAAATCAGACTCAAGGAGTCAACGAAGACACGTGGGCAGGCAACTCGCCACCACTGACCTCCTAAATAAACTCAGGCAAAGGTCTTGTCAATCCTTGACTTCGATCTGGCAAGCTCCACTCCGAATTATAAATCTTCCATGCCACGACCTCTTGCGCACGACTCCTAGTCACTCCAAGGAGCCAAGGATCACTCGGCGCGACCTCATCAAAAGAGATATTCGAGTTCCTCAATATCCACGAGGAGGTCGCAAAGTTGATTTGAAAGTCGGCTAGTACGCTTGCAACTCTCACACAGACGTAAATGGTAAGATCTCTCATTTAAGGGAAACTTCGAGATCCTGATTAAAGCCTATGGTTACATTGGCCGGATTTGATTAAAGCCTACGGTTATCCTGATTGCCTACGGCAACGTAAAAGGGAGCTAAATTCTAAGAGCTAACAGATGATTCTTCTGATCACTTAAACAAAAATACTCGAGGGGAGAACGGAAAAAACTCTCTTACTTTTTTTAGAACAATCCCTATTGGAAAACTTTCATAAAATACTAACTTATTCATCAGAGCTCTTCTCCAGGTGATAGCCCAGTCCGGTGGCAGAGCTCCATTAGGATTTGCTAGTGATTCGGCCATCACTTTTAGACTCCATCAGTTAGATTAGAAAATCCGATCGAGGCACGAAATAAAACAATTATAATTGAATAAGCATTTGTAAACCATTTGAGATGTAACAAAGATCAGATGCCTTCCTTGATTCCACCACACTCCCTCCTCCTTAAGCCCAGACCATGTTCTCTACTTTATATATTCGAATACTCCATTTGCAAATAAGTATTTATGAATGGCCATCTCCTCCTGTTATATTAATAATAATAAAAAAAATAGTATTTATATATTAAATCTTAAAAAGATAAATTAAATAATTAAGTATACCTGATTTTTTATTTTTAATGATACGTTTTAAACTTTTACATGCCTAATCATAGAAAGTAACGCATAAATGTATATTAAAAATCCGAACCTTTAATGTGTTACTTCCCTTCTTCATTTTTTATACAAATTAAAGTTGTTTTTAACTTTAGATTAAGTTACTAAAATTATCCATATAATATAGTTGAGAGTGAAGCTCACAGTTGGGGAGAGTTGTTGCTGAATTTTTGACTTCAAAAATATTTGTTTTAGAAAATTAAATATTCATCTTCAAATATTCTATAGAAATGGAGACAGTTCCAGATGGAGAGAGTATTGTTTAATATGTTCAACGTAAAACACAACTAACAGAACTATCGGATAATGATATTTTCTACTCTCCGTCACTGTAGCTATTTTGTAAAAATTAAAATAATATATATTTTTTTTCTAAAATAGTCCTATTTATGATTCTAATCAAATTGAATAGGAAAAAGAGAAATAGACAAGAATAACGTAGTCAAAGGTCAATAAAATGCTTAATAAATTAATAATAATGACTTATATTAATAAGAAGAAAACTGATATTAAATGATTTATAAATAATGACTGGGATTGTAACTTTTTTTTACCGAAGACACAGTTCTATAAATTCTACAGGAACTAAAAGCCTTCATGACAGAAAGACAATCAAAGAATCCGAAAAGCTCCAGACAGCAATCGTCAAAAGAATTCTGTGAATTGACAAACATCCAATAATAATTCTGGCAATTCAAAGATTCCTCAGGGGTACGAATTCAGAATAAACATAGAAAATAGACGAATATGAATGTTACTCTTGCTTGTTGACTTTTTGGAGAAGTTCCTACTTAGGCATATGGATGACACAGCGCAAACATTTTCCTTCTTTCATCAGATCAAAAGCTTTGTTTATATCTTCAAAGGGAAGATCATGAGTAACATACTCGTCAATTTGTATTTCCTGCAGATCAAGAAGTGTGTTTGGTCTTCGCCATTCATTGATATTGTTAATACAAGAGAAGGGAAAACAAAATTTAACATTTGAATAAGTGATAAAGGGGGAGATTCTGAGGAAGAGCTTGAAAAAAGGGTGCAGCTACAAACAGGCAGAAATGGAAAAAGAATGAAACTAAATTCTCTGTATTTCGTATCCAAGTTTTTACTCAAATCAACAAAATCTCATGGTCGAAAGTTCCTTGCAATGATTACAAGTGACTTATAATTAGGTATGGAGGAAGTAGGGCAAGATTTATATGTGTCTTTAAGTTTACTGTGATTTCTATGCAAACGTGAATGCTATAGTGGTTCTCATGCAGTATTACTCTTGATCCAACCTTACAAATAGATGATCTTATCATAACAATGATTTTTAACAAATACTATAAAAAAAAAATAAATAAATAAATAAAACTTGGATAAGAAAATTTTTATGTCGATAGTGATTTTAAGTCAAATTCTTACTTCCAAGAAGAGGATGGAAAATGAGATGTCTGGTTGCTAAAGAAGAAAATTATCATGAACAAAACATTCTTGGCAGACTACCCTCCATGGCCATGTGCCAAAAAAAGGATGATAGTAATAGAAGGATTATCAGTATAGTTAAATAGCTATGTTTCATAGGCTCACAGCAAAAGATAAACAGAAGAGCTACATCAACCATAAAATTTCATCCGTTCTAAAAACTTGTCATTAACCCGAATTAAACGGTAAAATGAAGAAGTGCTTACCTTCTTTAAATACATGTCAACTAAGGAAGGAATATCTGATTTAGGTTTCCACCCCCCTAATAGAGATCCTGTCAATGTTCTTCCACTAAGGAACAATGCGTAGTGAGCTGTTATTTCAGGTTTTGCTTTTGGCACACCGAGAATAACAGTCTGACCCCATCCCTAAAAGATAATATAGAAATGAGATTAATGAAGGAAGATAAAAAAGTAGGAAAGTAAATAACTCAGAAAGAAAAAAAGAGAAGTTACATCGCAACAAGACTGCAGAGCAGTGGGTATCATTTCAGTATCTCCAACACATTCAAATGAGTAGTCTGTCCCTCCATCGGTAATGCGCTTTATTACCTGGAAAATCTACCATAAATCACTTCCAAAATGATTTGAAAGTTGGACCATGCAAAATTTTAAATGGTAGGAGGGAGGTAGAGAAGATGTCATTTTACCTCCCTTTTTGGGATTTTCTTTTTCTTTTGAGAAAGCTGTCTTATCTTAATAGATTATGTTATAACATTACTGAGTTAGTGGACAAACATGTACTAGAACTGACTAGGGAGACCACTCATGCTTCCTAATGCTATGTTGAAAGAAACAATACCTGCTGAATTGGTTCCTCAAACTCATTTGGATTTAGAAAGTCTGTTACTCCAAAAGCAGTTGCTGCATAATTCGTGGTAGATAATGAAAAGATAAACAACAAGTCATTTCAATCATAAGACCTGAGAACAATGAAAGATCAAACAATCAAACACCTTTATCTCTCTTTCCTGGATTAGTGTCAACTCCAATGATTCGAGACGCTCCCCTTAGTCTAGCACCTTGTGCAACCTAATTACACAAGATTTTGCAGAAGAACAAGCTTCCTGTTAAAGGTGAAGCAATATAGAGAATGAGTAGGTCACAGATGATTTATAGTTGAGATACTCACTGAAAGACCAACAGTTCCAAGACCAAAAATAACTACTGATGACCCTTCAGATACATCAGCAACCTTCCAAGCTGCACCTAGACCTAGTAATTGATTCACAATTACAAGCCGTACTCAGGATTGAGGCAGAAATATTTTGAGTAACAGAGGAGCATAATAAGCATAACCAAAAAGAAAATGACAAAAGGAATATGTTTAAACCCATGTCCGCATTAGAAACTGGTTTCTGATTGCATCAAGGAAATTATCATTATGCCGGCATACTTCATTCTTCTAAAAACAATGTGGTCTTTGAACAAAAGGATATAAATTCGGAAGTTTTGCATTTTGACATCCATACAAGAAATCCTGCTGTACTTGAAGAACTTGAGGTGTTTTCCATATAAAGGATTCAGAAGAGAAAATAACTGCTGCAATCAATTAGATGCATGCCTATGAATAGAAGTCAATAAACAAAGGTGAGGTTAAATGTTCTTGGCACATTATTTAAGATGGGACAACAGAAAAACTTAAAAACCAGGAAAATTTCAGTTCACCAGTGGCCAACCGTAAAAGGACTCTAAAGCCTGATAATTTCCCAAAACAAAGTTGACACTATACAGTAAGGGAGATGTTACCTAATTGAAAGAAGTTGGTAACTGTAGTCAACGTAGCAACTAATCTTAAACATACCAGGTATATGTTACAATAAAGTCAACATGCAGCAATCAGAACCACCAACACTTGAAAATTAGATGCATAGAACATTAAGTTCCCTATCTACTTGCAATTAGATTTTAGAGATATATGGATAAATATGTACATATGACTATCAGTCATGATTTGATGACTTTAAATCTTACCCCCATCTCCCTTAGAAAAACATTTACGGACATTTTGACATAAAGTGCTTAATAGTTATTCAGGAAGTCAGAGTTCAGTGACAACCAAGAAGACTTCCTTTGCTGCCTATATGAGTCTGGTCACTGTGAATCTTACCTTGAATCAAATGTATTGATACTGCTACTATTGTCATTTTTCAGTCCCTTAACATGACTGAACAGATAAAGATCACATTACATGGGGAAAGGAAACTACCAGCTGCCACTCCACAACTGAGGAGACTTATTCTCTCTAAAGGGGCAATTGAGTTGATTTTAGCAGCACATCCAGAGTGCACCACTGTGTATTCACTGAAACTTGAAATAGCACAATAGTGGTAAATAGGCTTCCCCTTTATCGAGAAGCGGGTTTTGTTATCACTGTGCATTACACCTTTACGTTCCAAGCCCAGCACCTGGCACATATTGCTTTTACCCGAGGTGCAGTGTTTACATCTCATGCATTCACCAATAAATAAGGTTAGGACATGGTCTCCTTCTTTAAATTCAGTTACTCCTTGACCCACACTCTCAACAATGCTGCAAATGAAAACAAGTGATATAAACTCATTTCTCAGATATGTTTATTCTACATTAATCTAGTTTTATCTATCGTCAACCTGATGAAAACAGCACGTAAACTCATGTTGGAATCGTTATGAAGATTCTAACAGGCCAAATTATAGAAAATTGTTTTTTGTAACTTTCACATCTAATAGATTCCCAAGAAAAGTAAATATTGTTGGCTCTCTTTATTTGGGCTAATATTAGTTTCATTAACTAATTTTATTATATACAAGTTGTATTTATTGAAACAAGTAATTTTGAGGGAAGGAAATTAAAGACAAACACTTTGTTCAAGTTGGATTTTTTGAACCTTAGCTTGAGCAAGAAAAAGGACCAAAATGGCTACCTAGAAAATATTGAGGTCCAAAATATTTAAAATTAATCATTAGAAACCAAAGAGGCAAAAAAAGAAAATACAAGGACTAACAAAGAGAATTTTTCACGAAAGTTTTGTCCCATTGTAATCTTTCATTCTAGTTTGACCATTCTCGGAAAATGGTTGATATTGATTGGAAGGATCAAAATGGCTCACCAAAGATCATTGAGGACCAGAAAAGGTAAACTCCATTAGAAACCAAAGGATAAAACAAAAATGTTCAGGGACTAAAAAAGTTTTTTTTTTTTCCTGCTAAAGATCCTTCCTTGGTGATGGAAATGGGCAACTAGAACTGTTTGTTGAAGAATATCTCTTAATAAAAGAGTGAAACTTGTAACTAGTGAGATAAAGGAAAGAGGGGAATGGTTTCTATTAAGAAAAAAACAGTAGTGGAGTGAAAAGATTGATTCAAGAACCAAATAATTTTTCTTTGGAATTTTAATGCTATGCTAGACAAGGAACAAACACCTTTCTTACAACCCGAAGGAGTAGCTAAAAGCGGATTAAATTTCAGGTACATAAGAAGAGAGAGACATCATATTAAAAGGTCAACCATAGTGTAGAAAGGATTAGAGTATTTAATAAATTGATGAAACATCTTGTTAAAATAATTAAAGGCTTGCTCTCATTGTCTGAATTCATTATCTGTTAGGAAAAGGATACGGTAGACATAAAATGCCCTCCCAGTAGGAATTCTGGCATAGTGATAGCTCTATGATGTCTTCGCAAACAAATAAAAGACCCTGTATGATGTCTCCTGCTGCTGGAAGAATCCTCGTGTATAATTTATTTCTGGACATGTATAATCCTCATGTCCAACTATATTTCTGGACATTCTAAAAGCATCAAAGGGAAAAAGGCAGACATTAATTTATAAACTGACTATTTATGCCTATTTCTATTGGAACTGAGATATTGTTAATATAACATAGAGCATCAATAATATTTCTTGTTGAAGGAAAACATTTTTACTTAACCAAGACTAGGGAAAAGTATGGCGGACCCTGAAGCTTCATGACCAAAGACCCGAGGAAATATGGAAGTAAGTGCCTGCAAAAAGAAATTTACTTGGTTGTAAGACATAAAATCACTATTGTGTGAGAGATACCTCAAAAACCAATATATGCATCCAGCCGTTTATCCCCATGGTTCTTCCATTTCAAAATGTGTTTAAAGCATCTAATTTTCTTTCATACTGTAACTAAGAACAAAATCAACCCTTCCTATATGCACCTAGATATTCATATTTCAATTTGTCTTCAATCAAATGAGATTTCCTAGACTCAATAAACAAATGTGTACAAAATCTTTCTCCATCGGTCAGCTTTGGCCAACTTAATCCTTCACAATTTTCAAGATAATTCAATCACAATATCGGTTGATGACTCAGTTATTCTACCATATAATATCTCTCTGTAAGGTAGCTAAGGCTTCCCAGTTAACGCCCCACGCTATACTCTCTCGGATCCAACATATATCATTGACGAGGGCAAAAACAAAGTTGATAAAAAAACTTTAAAACTTTTACCTGAGATTGCCAAGCTGTTATATCACTGCGACAGAGTGATGTGCAGACAACCTTAATGCGTATCTCCATTGGCTGAGGAGGGCTAACTTCAACCTCCTCTAGCACCAGTGGTTCTCCAGGTCCCCATGCCACGGCAGCTACATTATTTTACAGTAGAAATTTATACATTTCCGATTTTCGAACTCATTATTCACACTCAATAGTCTTGTTTCTCACAGAACCATAGCAGGTCCATAACAGATGAGAGGACGAAATCACCGCCATCATATAGAAAAAATATACCAAGTAAGCAAGAGGTGAGATAGGAGAGGGAGTCCATGCATACCTCTGCAGGTGATCAAAGCGGCAGGAGCCGATTGTTGCGTCGAAGTTGCCAACGACATTGAGCACGTCGGCTGGGAAATTGAGGTCTCCAGCTCGTTTTTCAGTTGGTGGAGTGGTAGTTGGTGAAGGCGGGGTCTGGTAAGTTTTGCTGGTGATTGCAATTTGCAAATCCTTCGGTTGCTCAGAAGTCAGAACTTTACCATGATACCTACTCACCTACAGTCCTCATGGTGGGGTCCATAAAAGCAAGGCTCTATTTGGACAGGGATTTAGTTTTTAAAACTTCAAAAGTTGTTCTTTTTTTATATTTAAAAAACTTTTGGAGAGTTAAAAGTATATTTGAATAGACATTTATAGTCTAAGTTTTCAAAAGATGTATAGATTTATATGGAGCACATAACCATAAATATTTTAATTAAGTTTTTAATGATTAAAATTAATAATTAATTATTTTATTTATTTAAAATAAATCATTAAAATTTAATTAAATATTCATAGAATTTAATTTATTCTTTTAATATTTAATTTATAAAAAAATAAATAAAAAATAAATTTTTTATAAAAGAATTTATTTTTCTTAACAATTAACTATTAATTTTATCCATTAAAAATTTAATTGAATCACTTATTAACTTAATTGAAACACTCGTTCAGGTTACTATCCTTCCTCTAGACTTATAACCTTGCTATTAGATATGAAATTACAAAAAGACCCCTTCTTCACTCGTCTGCAAATTTTCATCGCCGGCTAAACCGAGGGGAACCAGTCTCAAGAAACAATGGCTAAGTCGAAGAATCACACTGCCCACAACCAGCCCTACAAGACTCACAAGAATGGTATGAAGAAACCCAGGAAGCACCGCCACGCCTCCACCAAAGGGATGGATCCCAAGTTCTCGAGGAACCGGAGATATGCAAGGAAGCATAACAAGAAGGGTGATGAAGAAGCAAACCGAGGAAAAATAGATTTGGAAAAATGGAGCAAATTGAAGTTCAAATGGTCTTATGTTACTGTTTTGTTTCACTACGATACTAATAGTGAACCCTCTTCATAGAGGATAATATACCTTGGTTTTTGCCTTAAAAAAAAAAAAACCTCTTTCTTCACTAGTACCTTAATCCTACACCACACCGCCGCATAGGAATCTGTCTGAATCGGTGTCGCAAGTCCCACAAGCCGAAACCCGTCTTCTTCTTTCTATTATCTTTTTATTCTTTTTTTTTTCCCTGTTTCTTTCATCATTTTTCATATCTGTTTATTATAGCTTTAGATTCCACAATAAATTATTTTCTTCTTCATCTTAAAGGAAGAGCAGATCCATCTTCTTCTTCTCCTATACATCTTTTGTCGACTCTTGGGTGAAGCTAAATCTCTTGTTCAAATATCCCCAGCTCAAAGGCTTTGCACTATTGAAGCTATCAAAGGTCTCTTTGCTGGGCATTTAAAATTTTGCAAACGGGTCTCACCAATTCCATTCTATGCTGGGGCAACAACGAAAGCCTTTTTTGCGACCCATCTTCTCTTCCTCTTACGAGAATGGAGACTAATCTTGTTTGGTCACATATAGAATTTGAATTTTCACCCAAAGCGAAAAGAATTTAAAAGGAAGAAAAGACTTGAATGGGCTGAAGAACAAATTCTGTGAAAAACCAAAAGAACGGCAGACGAAGTAGGGAAGACGGGTGAAGGGGGGCAGAGGGGTGAAAAAGGTTGCTGGAAGTGGAAATGGAAAGGTTCAGATTTGGGGTCTTTTTTATCCAATTCTTGAAAAAATGAGTCTGAAAAGTGCTAACCAAATAAGATTTAGAAAATTTTTTACTTCTGAAAAAGTAAAAAGGGACAATCCAAATAGCTACATGTTTTGGGAAAAAAAAAAATGTTCTCCAATCTAAATTTGAATATTTTTATTTTTATTTTAAATTGTTAAAAATTGAACATTTCATTTTCTAAAATAGATAAGATATTCAATCTCAAAGGGGTTGATACAATAATAATTTTCTTCTCAAATATACTTATTCCATTTTAAAATTATTTCATTTTAGCTCGAACAGTATTTATAAGAATAATTTGAAAATCTGAAAATAAAATTATTCAATTCCATAATAGGTTATATTCTTCCTCCTGGACATCTAATTTATCGAGTGCGAATAGCATGGTACCATTAGACTTTCATTTCCAGGGAAACCTGACAATTCTAATCAATTCCAAGTGCAAAATTCTCATAATCAATAACAGATCAGTAATGGCAAAATAAGCAAACAAAAACCAATAACATTAAGCAATATACTCAGCAGATGAGTTGACATATTTCATGCCTAAGATAGTTAATATCAGTTTCAGCCTACCACTGTTTTCTCATGAATAAACAAGATCACTGCACAAGCATCTGTCAACAGCTAAGGTTATTATACACAAACAATTTACACAGCAGCTATAAAGTTGCTTTGCAGGAGGCTTTGTTATGCCCAGGTTCCTTGCACCTTCTACAGGTCACGGTCCTCCTACTCAATGCCTCAATTCTTGCCTGTTCCTTCTTCTGTTCAGGTGTTAGTTCAGGCGGATCAGGAGGCAGCACTTCAGCAGTGTCCTCATCAGCATTTCCCTGAGGCACAGGTTTACCAATGCCTGGTATAAGGTGCAAGGACTCCGAATATATGGAACGGTAGCTCTCAATGGTGAAGTGTTTTGGGCAGTAGTCATACAGGCTTTTCCCCTTGGAATTTAAAACTGCAACAGCATGGCGGCAAGGAAGCCCATTTTTCTTCCATTCCAGGCAAGTACACTCCCGGTTTTCAATGTTCACGACATGATTGCAGTCATCGTGTACCTCAGCCAGTTTATCCGATGAAAACAGCACTTTGAAACTACGGGCTTTGACTGTGTCTTCTTTCAGCCTTTTCTCTATTGATGGTGCCAGTTTCGAAGTCCACACGGTTGAGTCAGCTTGTCGAGTTTTAATCAAACCACTAATCATGCATATCAAAGCTTCTATCTTCTGCATTATGGTTGATTCCTGCACATCCTCCATCAACTTTTTGTATAGTTCACCAACATTTTCAGTGATGTAGTTGTAAGGTTCACCCTTGAATAGCAAACTTGTCCAACACTCTGGCTCGATTTGGATAACCCAATCATATGCTTGCGAAGATACCTGCTTTATTTGCTCACCAGATTGCTGGAAACCACCAAATCGGACAGCATGAGCAGCAGAAAGAAAAATCTTTGGTAACAGCCCTCTTTCATCACCATGAAGTGGACCTCTCAAATTCCTCCTGAAGCTCTCCACAAGGTGGAACATGGAATAGCCATGGGAAGCATTCTCAAATACCTCAAGCACAGAATTTTTCAAACCCTTCTCTCTATCTGAGACAAAAGTGATGGAATCAGGAGTCGATATTGCATACTTTATTTGCTCCAGAAACCAATGCCAATTGTCAGTATTTTCAGCATCCACTATAGCAAAAGCAACAGGGAAGAACCCATCATCTGCATCAATTGCAGTAGCTGTTAACAAAACTTCTTGGAACTTCGATTTTAATGATGTGGATTCAAGAAAAAGAAGAGGCCGACAACCATTCTTGAAGCCATGTATTAAGCAGTGAAATGAAACAAAAAGGCATTTGAATCTTTTTTCATCGTCAGTGATGAGATTGGCAAAGCTACCAGGATTTGTCTCAACCACTTTTTCACAGAAGGTAGGCAACTGATTATATGAATATTTGTATGAACCCTGAAGCTGCTCCCTAGCATGCTCCAATCCCCTCCATACTTGTCTATAGCTTAATTCAACTCCAAAGTCGTGCAAAATGCCATTTGCAATTTCCTTAGGTTTTCGATGTGGGGATTCTTGTATCCTGTCCTTTATAATGCTAACCAACCAATTCCTCCCAGGATGAGCAGACTTCCAAGCTTCTCCTCCACAAGTATGTATATTATCAAACTTCTTAATCCTAAATGATTGAGAAGAAGGAACCCAGGCTGCATGTATCCTCCAGGGACACCTGTCTGCAACACATACCCCACTGGCACGATTAAGATCATTCTTTTTCAATTTATACACAAAACGATGAGCAATAGCATACTTCTGCAGAGCATCTCGAAACTCTCTAACACTTTTGAAATCCTGGCCTACACCAGTAATCCCATCCCTCCACAAAGCAACTAGTTTTTCTGGAAATTCTTGATCACGGATAGCAATAGCATAAGGACTGTCAAGGCCATCAGTACTTGGATTACAATCTCCTATTGGTTCCAAGTCCTCATGATCAGGAAGAACAACGCGAGTTGTTTTCTTCCTCTTCCTTGATCTCCTTTCCCCGGTACCATCAGCCTCTGTAACAATGACTGGACCTGTAGCACCAACTTTCCAGGAGGCAGTCCTTCTTCTCTTTTTGACAGTATCTGCCGGAGTACCACCCGTCTCAAGACTGATAGGGCTATTAGAAGTTGCATCAGGAGCAACAGCACGGCGTGGAGCATAGTCTGAATCATCATCAGCAAAATGGGCAGAAGATGGAGTCGAGTCACCAGTTGTTTGGCTGGGACTTGCCATAATGACATTAACATCTACCAATGTATCAGGTGCAATTGCAGGATCTGTAACATCAGCAGGAGCAGCCTTTTTATCTGCAGATTTCATATTAGGGCCATCAGAAGTAGCAGCTGGAGAAGAGAGAATAGGGTCCACAGTCTCAGCAAGTTTTACACTGACCTCCCTGCAAGGATGACGAGTGTGATAATATGCAATTCATAGATGTTTAGCTATTGTTTTTATATCGTTCAAATATTACTGTGTGAGCATTAAAGCTGTTTAAAAACATAACTTCTCATGCAGGGTGCAGTAAAATGTGATGCTGGTGTATTATGATTATTTTCGTTTGGAAGATGACAACTGAACAGGTAAATTAAATAAAATGAGGTCTCAGAGAGTACCTGATGGAATGTGCAATCAAGCTCTCTCGATCAAATCCCTCTTGCCCAGTTAAAAAAATGTCTGCTGTAACTGAATTCCCATGAAAATCAAGCATCCTTTTTAGGTCCTTGTCATTTCTTAAAGTTATGAGATTCCGCCGGTTTCCAGGAAGGAAGTACTTCATGGATATTGTTTTTTGATCCAAATTGTACATTTCCGCCACTTTCAACTTCAGATCATCATACAGAGTTTCATGACTAATGTTTACTGCATTTGCCTCTCCTCCATCATATGTCAAAGTTCCATCCTCATTTGTCACAAATTTACCACCAGACTGACAAATTAATATGAGTTTTCCCTTTGCCATGGTACATAGCTTTAAATTCAAGGAATTAAAAATTAGTAAACAAATTTAAAACATATTATTTTAAACTATCTAAAAAAAATCACCTAGATTAAATTTTAGTAAAATAAAAGACAAGGCGACGTAACAAGGAAGATTTAGTAGAGAAAGTTGAAATATATGTTATTATTGAAAACAAAAACTTACCTTATTATTGAAAACAAAAACCTACCTCAACTACTTCTACCTCCTAGACATGCAAGATCCCCACATGTATGTGTTAATGATGTTGCATAATAGAGCTTAGATTTCTAGTAAGCAATTTAAATAATTACACAGAAAAGGAATGAGACTTACCAGTTGAATCTTTTCTTCCTAGTATACCTGTTGTATTCGAAATCTTCAAAACTCTTAATAAACAAACCGCAGAATGTCTTTTTAGTGGAAGTCTAAAAGAGGCTCTTTTTCCCTGGTGAACCTAGGCTAAAAGACGAGCAAGAGATTATCTGCCTTTACTTATCTATTTTGACATTAGTAAATGATTACCTTCTTAGTTAAACAAGATGAGAAATTAAAGGCATGTTTGAAATGTCTCTTAAAAGTTGATGTCTGAGATAGTTTTCCAAACAAATTCTCAAGGACTCACATTCCAGAAATCCATCAGCTCTTGTGGTCCATTTTTAGAGAATTTGAGGAGACATTAAATCCTTGTTATGGGCAAGGGAACTACACACGAATGCTCTCTTTCTTATGTTTTCCAAAATTTACCAACTTGGAATTCTAGTATATATTCTCAAGGAAAGCACATCCATGGCCACCTCGACATCATTCCAAAATCTAACCACAATCTTCATGTTGAATCCTGGAAAATGTTATCATAAAAAATCCAGCCTCCACAAATTCAACCTGATCAATAATTTAAATAATAGAGAAGATTTTTCTTTTTTCATTTTAGAAAAAGAAAAGGCACTAAGGTTAGAAATCCCAAAATCGAGTTCCAACAAGACCACCGCCATTAGTAGGAGAATGAAGTTCACAAACTGATTTAACTGCAAATGCCACTAACAACATGTTTACATCTTAACAAGAAAAGAGAATCTCCATGCCATCGACAAGCATGATTACATCGTGACAAGAAAAAAGAATCCTTATTACTTTCCATGGATAGGATGATAAATGACAGAGAAGAAAGGGAGGGGAGATCTTTGAAGCAAAAGGAAAAGGGAATGAGGTGAAAACACATCCAGGATGAAAGGAAAGAATATAGAGATGTCGGACTTGCTGAAAAAACTCATCTCTGCTACTCTTTAAGGTGTAAAGAACTAAAAGCTGTCTCAAGACATAATCTAATAGGATTGTAAAAGTCTCCCTGTTTTCTTTTTTGCCCAAATATTAGCACAATCACTCTTGCTGGCTAAAACCACTCAACCAGCATCTCCCCCCTCACAAATTTTCTCCTACTAGCTCTAAGTATATATTTACTGAAGGTTTAGAGGAGAGTCTCTTTTAATTTTCCAGGCTAAGTTAAAAGAGAAAAGGAGATTTTCTGCTTTTCATTTCTGACATTCAAATGCCATCACTTTCCTTGTAAAACATAATCAGAAGTTAAAGTTACCAAGTTTCCATTTCAAACTTCATTGTATTTACTCATTCTCATTTACATTTAAACTTTCCTGCCAGGCCCTAATCCACTTCACAACATTCTTCTGTCTCAGAATTAACAGGTAATTCAGATATGCTGAACAGTTTAGAAAAATAAAATCATAATGATACCCACGCATCAGTTATTTATTATTTCACTATAACTTGCCATAACAAATTTATATGAAAAAACTCAGAGGGTAAAAGGTGAAACATGCAGTAATGCTAGGAGCTCTTCATCCACTGGTCACTGCTCATTGGTCGTCACAGCATGACCATATTAACCAGGAAAAAAAACTCAAGCATTGAGCGATCAGTGGCATCTTAAGCTCCAGTGGCCCATATTTTGTCAGCATTTTAAGTTGTATACAGAATAAGAGCCCCGGATTCCTCCAACACTAACGAAAATCATAACTGTAAATGCTCCAAGATCAGAACATCTTAGATTTTCAGGTTACTATCACGCCAGAAGTTCAAGAGTTCAAAAACACAGTGTAATTAATGAAACTAAAATGAAAGGTCAAATAAAGTCCACATAAAGGAACTCCACCACCCAGAAAAAATAAAATGTATAGTTCAGTTCAATCCAGTTGCAGATAAACTAAACCGGTTTCAAAATTCCATCTTTTTCACACACAAGGATTACAGAAAAGAAGAAAAAACCCAATGCATGCAATCAATTGTTCGTTTCACTTCATAAACCAAAAAAAAAATCATGAATGAAGGAAACAACAGAACTATAACTTCGATTGGCATAAATATAATACAGGAGATTGAAAGAAACCGAAATTGAAACGATAAATTACCCGAGGGCGTCTGCAGTGTATGAACCCTAGAAATTTGGGGTCGTTTCAGAAATAGAGAGAAAAGAAAGAAAAAGACCGATATTTGCCAGTATTGTTAGAAAAGAAGAGTCCGTACCAAAATATAAATAAAATAAAAAGAAAGAAAATGGGTTTGCCGGTTTGGCCTTTTGGGGTCAAGGGCCCAAACTGATCGGATTGGGTCGATTTCCAATTTTTATAAAATTTTCAGTTGATTTTGTAATATCCAATAAGTTCATTTTTCTGTTTTTTTTTATTATTCCAATTCATCTTCTTTTGCACGTCTTATTTTATTTTTATACCAAATTAATTAAAAATATTAACATAAAATATTAATTTTTTTAATATATCTCATTTTAATTCAATTAAAACTTTTGAAAGGTATTGACTTAACTTTTAAATATTATCGTCATTTCAATTTATTAGTAAATTTTTTATTAATTTTTTTAAAAAATACTTATTATATTTCATATTAAGAAAATTCAATCCGTATTAAATCACTTTGGAAAAATTAAAAGTGACCATTTTAAAATTTGAGAGCAAAGGTGAAAATTTTGCAAGTTCGTCATTATGAGACTATTAACTTTTATTAAATCAAGTATTAAATTTACTAAACAGGAATTGAAATATAACTTCACAAGCCCTGTCAATTCAATAACAGCTAATTGCTCCCGCG